>JAZHEH010000113.1:1800000-2147500 GCA_036589455.1 Ateles fusciceps | reverse complement strand
TTACCTCTCCAGTTTTCAAAGGACCACAGCCCAGTTTAAAAGACTCACAGCTGAGCATCTCATAGCAAACCACAGAATGACAAGTTGAAGACTATGGGGTGCATTGTTCCTAAAGCGAAAGGCACCACTTTAATCACAGGCCTCGGCCCTTCATCCGCTTGTTCTCGCTGAGGTGCCCTCAACCCTTTAGAGTCCCTAACTTGCCCTCTACCTCCCACTAGCTATGTGACTTGGATAAGCAACCTAAGTTCTCTGAGCCTCATTTTCCCAGTTGTCAAAAGCAAATAACAATCAGGAACCTATAGGTCTGTTCTGAGGATGGCAGAAAAATAACTTTTCCTGCATTGCCCCCTCCCCCGTCACTCAGGACGGTAGATATCACCTGCTGACACCCCTGTGCACAGCCCCAAGTGAGGACATTCTGAGGCCCAGGCTCAGGTCACTTCTTTGACACCAGGCTCTTGCCATATGTAGGCATCTAAAAGAATGTGGAGTGTGGCACATTCCTTAGAAAACTGCAGTTCTAAACCTCTTCCAACTCTAACATGCTGTTTTCAGAATTTATATACTTCACATGTTTGCCTTTCCTTTGATTCCCCCTCTCCCCCATACGCATGCCACCAGCTCAGATTGTTATTAATTATCTTTGGCATCTTCTCAAGAAGATCCGTACAGTCACACTCCAAGTAGCACTACTGCAATCTCTCAACCTACTTGGTTCCATGCGCCTTTAAACATCGTGGCTCGAGCCTGAGAACATTTACTGAACACCTGCTATGTGTCTGAAACTGGCCTGGGTACTTAGCAGATGTCCATTTCTTGACTTTGCCCCATACTTGTGTGCATTAGGTACCATTGTTGTCACTTTACAGATGAGAAGACGAGGCCTGGAGAGGTTTAAATGATTCACTCAAGGTCCCACAGCTGGGAATTCTGGTGGCAAACCCCAGTTGTCCTTTGTAGAAGCCTGCTAAGTGCAGGCCTTTTTGGTGAGAATATCTCCTCTGACAGTGTCCTGCCCATGCTCCTCCAGCCCTTCTCCACATAGAATTATGCATCCAACACCCACTGAGCCACTGCAGTGTGCTGGGCACCAGGTTGGGGGCTGGGCTTCTCTAAAGACATTGCCCTACCTGTTCTCAGGGAGCTCCCCTGTGGCTCCAGAAAGTCAATCCCTGCCAACTGTGTGTTGAAGAGGTCCTGAGTTCTCTCCCCACCCTGTCTCTGCCACATCCCCCCCAAATTACCTTCACACACTGAGCATGACTCCTGTGGGAGCTGTCTGCAGAAAGATTGCTGGGCGCAGAGTCACTGCCTCTCCGTCTGTCAACTGCTGCTCCTCCAGAATAAACAGACAGTCGAGCCTCTCGTGGGTGAGGAGAAGCAGCCCATGCCACCCAGAAGAATCTGCAGTTGCTAAACTGGCCGCGTACTCCTCTGCTAGGAACAAGGAAGGCACAGGGCTTGCAGAAGGGCAGGTTCCTGTTTTCAGTAACCACTCTCATCAGGCTTCTCTCTGCAAGGACTGGGAAGATAGAGGCATTTGTAATTGTTTTACAAAGCACTTGAGAATATGGCCAGCTTAATTCTAGATTCTGGGAGTTCAGAAACTTGGTCTTCTTTCTCTAATTAAAAGGCAAAGAGATGGGGCTGTGAATTTGCTACTGTGCATCACCGGAGCTTGCTGGGTCCACGAAGGCTGTGGCTGACAGCTGCAGCTTCTCTGATTTCAGTTTCCCGATTTTGCAGTTCCCTTCGGTCACTGCTGCATGGACCCCAGAGCAAAGCTTCAAGATTAAAGGAGATTGAAGAGACACAATGACTTGGTGCAATGTGTGGGTCAAGGGAAAAGAACTAGAAAGAACATTATGGGATGGGAGTTATTTGAACATATACTGCCCAGTAGATAATACTGTTCCAGTGTTAAGTCTCTTGGACGTGGTAATAAGGGTATGGGTTATGCAGGAGAATGTCTAGTTCTTCAGGGACACATGGTGACTAAGATAATGTCTTGTATCATGATGGCTACAGCTTTCAAATAGTTCATTAAAACAAAAGCTGCATCCCCTGTATCTACGGTCATTATGTTGGTGCAAAAGTTATTGTGGTTTTTGCCGTAAACATCATGGCAAAAACCATAATCATTGTTGTACCAACCTAATACGCCTACATCTGTATATATCAAGACACAGAAAGGGGATGAGAGAGACAGAAAGCAAACATGACAAAATGTTACTACTTGGTAAATCTAGGTGAAGGGGATATAGGTGTGGATTATTCTACTCTTTGTGGTAGGTTTGATGTTAAAATACATGTGTCTCTTTGCTATATATTATAAAACATATGTTGCATATGTTATAGGTTATACAAATATTGAATATAAGATCTCCCTACTTACAGTGTATGAGTCTCAAGCAGAGAAACCCAGGCACATGGGCTTCAGAGCTTATTGGTGAAAGAGGTGAAATTTTCTGGAATGCTGACCCTAGGGTTCCCTGGGAATTGCCTGCTTGAGTTTGGAATGCCAGGTAACCATGCTGGGATGGCCTTCAGAGCCCCTCCCAGCCCCTCACACCTCACAGAGTGGACAGAGCATCAGAGACTTGAGTGACCTGCCGATAATCACACAGCTAGTCCCCACCAGGGCCAGGGCCTGAGTCTACGGCTGGGGACCCAGGCCCCAGTCCAGCAAGGCCGACACAGCCACCCTGGGACAGTCATTTGGAAACCTTACTCGGCGTAGTTTGCAAAGATGAATCAAAACCCTCAGAGCTGCTTCTAAATTTAGCAGGCAGGCACTCTGCACTAGAGAGATGGTTCCTAGAACTTGTGGAAACACCCGCTTGCGAAGAGCATGCTGGGGAGGTGCAAAGGAAATATTGCAAAAGACTCAGTGGGCAGTTTGCTTAACAGGGGAAGAGGGGGACAGGCAAAAATATGCAGAAGTGGAGACTTCCCCCAGATTCACACAGAGTAGTAAAAGAGTTTTGGACTTATAGTTAGAGGTATGAGTTTTTAATAGACACTTACCAAGAATCTAGTACAGGTGAGGCTCTGAATTTATTCCCTGTCATTTCTTTAGTAGAGCTTCATAGAGCAAGGCATGTTCCAGGAGCTGGGATTTAGCTGTAAACAAAACTGCAAAAGTCCTTCCCTTCCCTGTGTTTAACTTAACTTAAAGGAGACTACAGAGACATGGTGACTCGGTGCAATGTGTGGGTCAAGGGAAAAGAACTAGAAAGAACATGATGGGGTGGAGTTATTTGCATATATACTACACAGCAGGTGATACTACTTCCCACAGGAGGAGTCCTATGGGAAAGACTGAATATGTGACTATCAGTTATTGTGACCCATCGAGGAAACTTAATGGGTTGATGGGACAGAGGGGCCCAGATGTGCTACTTTGCACAGGTGGTCAGTTGTGGGGGGATGTGCTCTCTCTAGAGGTATCATTAGGCTGAGAACTGTAGGGAGAAAGGAAGCCAGTCCTGGGACAAGCTAGGACACCAGAGGTGTGTGCAAAGGGGCCGCTGGTTTAACATAAGCTTTAAAAGTTTTGGAGAAAGACACAATCAGCCCTAAAGATGCTTAAGTCAAAGGCAGAGGCAGGCAAGAGAGAGGCCCATCAAGTGGGTTCCTGGTCAAGGGCACAGGAGGAGATGCTGAAGATGGAAAAGGGCAGATGTGGAGCCCTGGAGGTCGGGGCTGCAGGCTCTTCTCTGCCTTTTTCCAGTGGGTCATTGGGTGACTGGGGTGCTGCTGCTAACCTTCCCCAGCCCCCAGCCCGGGGTGTTTATGATCTCCTGTTCGCCTCCTGGGATAACTGAGGAAACTCGGTAGGTTTGAGAAAGTGTTCCTCATACTGGGCGCTGTGCTATCCTGAAGCCTGGGCTGTGCCAGAGCAGGGGGATGGAAGGGAGGTGTCGGCCCTGGGCTCAGCCAGAGAGGGCAGGGCTGAACCTTGATGCCACGCTAGACAGGTGACTCAGGTCTTAGGCCTCTGGTTTCAGTAACCACAGGGGGTTCTCAAACTCAGCACTTTTGACGTTTTGGATCAGAACATTTTCTGGTGTATGTGTGTGTGTGTGTGTGCGCGCGTGTGTGTGTGGTGGGGTTGCAGGGCTGGCCTGTGCATTGGAGGATGTGCCGTGGCATTCTGGACTTGACCCACTAGATTGTGCTCCCTGGCACGCATCTCAGAAGCCTGCTGTATAGCAAGGCTTCTTTGGGTGGCTGTGTCACCTGTCCTTCCTCTCCGCCATCATACATGTGACCCAAGAAGAGGAACTAGTTTGTGGTCTGTTCAGGAACCCCTGGGAATTAGGGCTTAGAAGCTACAGTATGGGCAGCCTGTGAGCTGCATCTTAAAGGAGTAGTTTGTTGTCACGAACTAAGGTGAAAGCATGTGAGCCATGAGCTACCTAAGCGCGGTAGGGGAAGAGCAGGAGGTGGACTTCTCACTGCGGAGGCCCAGCCAAGAGGGATTGTATTGTGAGTTCCTTCCCATGTCTTCCCTGCTCCTCCACCACTCTAACCATTCCTCTCCCAGCCATTTTCCGTAGTTCACACACCTTTTTCTCCTGATCCATGAAGAAGTCCCGAGTCCAAGAATGTTGTCATTTATTCAAGCATGCATTTTTTGCTGTATACATTCAGTCATTCATTCAACAAACATTTGTTAGCACTCACTGTGTGCCAGGCACTATGCATGTAACTGTACTATGTGCCAGGCAAGACGACCCTCAAGGAACTCAAAGCCAAACACTCTTTATCCCAGTTTCCCAGGCCCAGCACAAAACAGTGTTCATTACATATTTGCTGAATTACTTAATTTTGCCAACATCTATTGTAAACTTCTTGTGTGTGTGACCTATACTCAGAGGACAGATGGGGGAGAGAATTCTCAGGTAGAGCCTGAATGTGTCCCCATCCCTCCCTGCCCTCAAGGAGTTTCTGATCTAGCAGAGGAGACAGACACACATATCAAAACCTCAGGGTGTAAAGAAAGACGTCAGTAGGGAGAGGGCCAGGTGAGGAGACCGAGAAACCTCCAGGGCTCCTGGTGTCACACGGGAACTTCCTGGCACTGAGGTGTGGCGGGACCATGTTAGATTCCATCCCAGCAGCTTGGTCTTCAAGGTCCATGTACTGAGTCAGCACAAGAAGCAAAGACAAAAACACTTAGCAGGTGATGCCCTCACCAAGGACCTCAAGTGTAAGCATGGGGTCAGCCCAGGCTCTGCTGCACTGGCCGAATGGCACTATCAGGAGGTCGGGCTTTAGGGCTCACAAAGACACCCAGTACCATCTGTGTAGGAAGCAGCGGATTTCCAGAGGGCTTTGCAAATTAATTAGCTATTGGGGCCCAGACTAATGGCCATAGGCAAATAACAAAAATGCCAGCCATGCATCGATTGATAATCACTCAGTCAAGCACTAGGATGCGGTCATCACCTTCATTAAAGTGAAATGTTCCCCTATGTAAAAACTAGCTTTACACATTTAACATTGTCAGGAGCCAGTGGTTGTATTTCTCCAGTTGGGGGTTGACGGGTCTCCCAAGGCAAGCAATAAAAAGCCACTTCTCCAGCTTCAGGTCTCAGAGGAGCTCCAGGTTCTAGGAGGTTAAGAGCTCCTAAGGCAATTTGGCCTAACTCTGCAGATGTGGTGTTGAAGCCCCACACTGGGTCAGAGGTCACAGCTTGGTCCAGTACGAGCAGATTTCCCATCCTACTTTATAGCTTGATTTTTTTTTCTCTTTCAACATAAATGTTAAAAGTTTGGAAGAAGAAAAAGTAAGTCTTGGAAACTAGAAATCTTTCTCTCAATAGAGAAAATCAAGTGTAAACGAATTTATCTGGTAGAGAAGTTCAATACCACTTATCGTATGCAAGGCATTATGCTTGGTGCTATAAAACTGTTGATGGGATTCTCATATCAAACCCTATGACCTTCAAGATCCCATGCAAGATAGAAGCTCTTGAGAGTAAAGTTTTGCCCCCTCTATGGCCAGATAAGTCTGACCCACTCATTCAATAATTTATTTAATAGTTTTTTGAACCCCTTCTATGTATTAGGCATTGCTCTGGTTACAGAGTTATAGAAATAAATGAGTAAAGTCTTAGAAGGGAACTGAGGGCATGGGGACAGTAAGAGGAACTCTCCCTTTAAAAGTGTGACATTTGAAATGAGTCTAGAGTGACTCTGGCATAAAAATCAAGAGGCAAAAATACCAGGCAAAGGACATAACAACTGCCAAGGTCTGGGGCTAGAAATGCTTGTGTTCAAGGAGCAGACAGAAGGAAAGGGAGGACGGGCACAGTGGCTCACGCCTGTAATCCCAGCACTTTGTGAGGCCAAGCAGGGCAGATCATGAGGTCAGGAGATCGAGACCATCCTGACAAATACAGCGAAACCCTGTCTCTGCTAAAAATACAAAACATTAGCCAGGAGTGGTGGCATGTGCCTGTAGTCCCAGCTACTCAGAAGTCTGAGGCAGGAGGATTGCTTGAACCCTGAAGGCAAAGGGTGCAGTGACCCAAGATAATGCCACTGCACCCCAGCCTAGGTGACAGAGCGAGACTCCGTCTCAAAAAATAAATAAATAAATAAATAAACAAAAAAAAGAAAAGGGAATTAATATTGGGGAAATGCAACTTGGCTCTTACTTATATTACGTATTTAGTCTTTCTACTCACTCTATGTATCTAGATTTCACCTGAAAAAACTGACGCTTATAGGGCTTAACTTACTTGTCTCCAGTCACCCCGCTGATGAGTGGCACCACTGGGCCTAGGCTCATGAGCTCTAGAAATAGGAAATTTGCTGTCACTATTTTACTGGCCTCCCATTGGGTCTTCCTAAGTCCCACCTCTCCCTGCCAATGCTCCTTTCCCATCCTTTTTCAGTCCTGTGTCCCTAAATAAGACTCAGGCCCTGCTGCCATCCTCCTCAAGCAGCTGCCCAAAACTCAAGGCCATCTTCATCCCTTTCCCACAGGATCTACTTCACTGCTTTCCTGGCATTCGAAGCTCATCAGTCTGTTCTCTGCCCTCCTTATCAGCCCCATGGCAATGTCAGCACTCAAGGCCTCCATGCCCCACTCACCATAGGAACTCCCTGCCACTGTGCACTGCAGACAAGCCCTAACCTCGTCCTCATGCAGTTTGCCACTGCCCTTCCCCCTCCAGTGTGGATGCCTTTCCCCCTGCAAGGGCATGGGGCAGGTCCCTTCAGGCCCAACCCAGAGCTCACCTTGTCCATGCATCTTCCCAGATGCCCCTCACCCAACAATGATTGCTCCCTCTCAGAATGCCCCTTGGTGTTTTATCTGCAACATAGGAATGGGACACATTGCATATTGGAGCTACAAGCAAGAGAGGATTTGAGGTACTTAGGAGCTGTGTAAACTTGTGGGGCTTTCTGATTCTTTCTCTGCCTAGCGGTGTTACTACTTTACCATGAGGGTCCATACATAATCATGTGTACAGCCCACCTGGTCTAGTGCAAGGTGCATGGAAGGGGAACACCCCCTGCCTTCTTAGAACTTACAGTTTTTGAAAGTCAGACCAATAGAAAGATAGGGAAGGCTGGTGTTATGAGACACCCTTGGAAGAATTCCCTTCATGGGGCCTGACAACTCCCAACACTACCAACACCCTACACCAAAATAGGAACTTTTGAAAGTCAGACCAATAGAAAGATAGGAAGGCAGGGAGTAGAAAGACTAAATACATAACATAAGGAATACGTAGAGATGCTTCCCTTCCCTTTCAATTTGGAGCCTGAGCTTGGGAAGGCAGGAGTATGTCTAATCATGACCACGGAGCCTAAACAGAGGCTACCCCAAAAAACGTGATCCATAAGATCCATAACCACCCCTTCAATAAGAGTAAATGAAGGTTGTACCTTCTGAATTAAAGTACATAAGTTGTGAATGGTGACTTTTTACCTCTGGGGAAGACAATAAGCTAACTATGAAAACTGTCTTGCGGGGAGAGCAGCCCCTATTGTTTCTCTGGAGATAAAAGTTTATGTTTCTGGAACATCTCCAAAGTTGGATGAGTGGTCCATCTGGATGAGCTGATTTCTCCAGCAGGAGTGGAACCTAAATGTATGTGTCATCAGAATCTTTGGAAGGTCTTTGGCACTAGCAATATGCCTAGGAAGAAGGAAAAAAGTAGACACTTGATGTCCACCACAGCTGTCTGCTGTGAAGAGCTGCACGGCAGCTCTTGATTCGTTCAAGCTGTTCTCATGTGTCATTGCTCAACATAGACCCACTACCTCCACGCTGAGGGAGACCTTTGTTCTCAGCCTTGCAGGGGTTGATAAAGAGGTCAGCAGTGTTCCCAGAGACTGGGAAGTTCTCTGAGCAGGACCCAATTTCAGTTGTTTGCAACATTGCTTTCTTTGCTCACTTTGTGTAACTGCACTCCCGTGTAAGCCTTCCTGCCTCCCGTGGATTGTCACACAGGCCCCACTGGAGAGAACACAGCTCCAACAGAAATGCAGAGGAGGAAACAGGCATCATTTCTAAGCAAAGAGGGATCTAGCCAGGAATGTTTTTGAAACGTTATATTTTATCTTCCCTTGGTGCCGACTTAGAGTCTATCTTCTGCAAAGGGCACAGAGATCCTTGTGAACTCTGTTGAAGGACACAGACAAGAGGCAAAGTCTTTCCATGTGTATGGTGTATGGTATATGGTATAGGGTGTTGGTGGTGTTGGGTGTTGTCAGGCCCCATGAAGGGAATTCTTCCAAGGGTGTCTCATAACACCAACCTTCCCTATCTTTCTATTGGTCTGACTTTCAAAAACTATAAGTTCCAAGGAGGCAGGGAGTGTATCTGTTTGGCCAGTTATTGAGGCTAACCTTGGCACTTTGCATGCCTGGGGCAACCAGCAAAGGTCTACTGGAAAGAAGAAGGGAGGGAGGGGCAGAAGAGACAGGGAGCAAATTAAGAAAAAACTTCCCCTCCCCATAGATTGCAAACTTTCTTGAGGCCTTAATCATTTTTCATTCCTGGCAGCATAGGGCACATAGGAGAAGCTCACAGACACCCATGGAATTATCCTGATAATCAACCAGCTTGCTGCAGCAGAGCAGGCTGTGGGCCCAGGGAAAATGGAAACAGCACCTGAACACTGAGTGATAATGCCTTTTCGATTAGCTTCACGACATCACCAGTCAGACCTCTTAAACGCTCTGCCCTGGTATCGTCATCTCCTAAACAATAATGCCAAGAAACCTTGCCCACCCTCTTCTAAATGTGCTTGAACAGCACAAAATCAGGGTAGAATCTGGAAGAGCATTAGTATGACTTTTATTAAGGTTTCCGCTAATGCCCTTGTTCTATGATGCCTTGATACTTTCATGACATGTTCTTTTTTCCTAAAGATTCTGTTATTGTTATCAAAAGAAAAGCAGGCCGGGTGCAGTGGCTCACATCTGTAATGCCAGCACTTTGGGAGGCTGTGGCGGGCGGATCACAAGGTCAAGAGATTGAGACCATCCTGGCCAGCATGGGGAAACCCTGTCTCTACTTAAAATACAAAAATTAGCTGAGCATGATGGCATGCACTTAATAGTCCCAGCTACTCGGGAGGCTGAGGCAGGAGACTAGCTTGAAACCAAGACGTGGAGGTTGCAGTGAGCCGAGATTGCACCACTGCACTCCAGCCTGGTGGCAAAGCAAGACTCCATCTCAAAAAAAAAAAAAAAAAAAGAAAAGAAAACAAAAGCAAACTTAAAACTAGCCTCAATATAATTTAAAACAGTGTGATCCAGTTATAACCTACTGGATGGGTGTGAAATCATCTGTCAGTGTCTGCTTCGGTGCCCACTGAGCTACAACTAATTACCCTTAGCTGTTGTGTGGGGCAGCCATGGAGGAGAGCAATGGGTAGGCAGGCCTAGTTGCTATAGAAACATTTCTGGCCAAAACAAAATTTCAATCCCAAAAGCCATTTTTAGGCTGGAAAATTTTATTTTTATTTGAGTAGCAATAATAAATAATTATAACCTGTAAAGTACTACACAGTTTCCAGTTATCATTATTTATTGTTGCTAATACTATGTAACCTGTAAAGCACTATACAGATGTCAGTTATCAAGTATTTTTTTGAAACTGGTACTTAATTTTCACAAGAACTCTTTGAAATATCAATCATGATTTTAACAACTGCTGCTACTATTTATTGGAAACTTGAACCATGTAAGCACTTTACATGTTATCTCATCAAT
Source organism: Ateles fusciceps (assembly GCA_036589455.1). Taxonomy (NCBI): domain Eukaryota; kingdom Metazoa; phylum Chordata; class Mammalia; order Primates; family Atelidae; genus Ateles; species Ateles fusciceps. The sequence goes on along the minus strand of JAZHEH010000113.1, from coordinate 2,137,252 downwards.
TCATCTTAACAAATGAATGAGGTAAATATTCTCATCCTTATTTTACATTAGGGTTAACTGAGGCTTGGGGACTTTAAATAGCTTTCTTAAGAACACACAGCTGGTTAGAGGGAGTGTTGGACTTGAACCTGGGCTGATGGACCCCAGGACCCATGCTTTTGATGCCACACCTTGATACATATCACATACCCATTTTACAGATGGGGAAATGGGAACCCAGAGAATGAAACCAATTACCAAGTTGTCAGTGCGGGATTCAGTAAGATTTCTCTAATCTGAAAGCCCGTGGTCTGTCCATTTTTTTCTGCATCTCTTTAAAATAATAATTTCTGCTTTTCATCTGACAGATTTGAAGAGGATAACATCGGAATTGTGTGATGTGGGTTCCAAAATCTAAGTAGGCTCAGGGACTCACATGCGCCCTTCTCATGCAGTGCCCTGCGGCCCTGTCCAGGTTCTAGTGAAGCCGCCTCCTCCTTGGATGGCCCCTCTGCACCCAATGCTTCCCAGTTTCCCCCCCTTGTTCCCATCTTTCTGCATGGAATCACCTCAGTCACTCAGCCCAGGTCATGCCTCTGTCTCCCTCCCAAGCACCTTCTATGCCATTTCCTCTCCAGTGCTTATGAGGCCATTCCCACCCACTAGCGTCTCAGAATTTTCTGCACACATTGTGTTTTCTAGGGCAGACATGGTGAGTCCTTTCTGCTGGTCAGGAGCTGGCCCATGGCATTTACTGGAGGAAGGGAGAGAGGAAGCAAAGAAAGGAGAGAAGAAATGGAGAGGGGGGGGCAGTCTAGGGGTGACTGAAGGAAAATAGAAGAGACTTTGCCTCTCCCTGGGCAGTCCCTACTGCTCTAGCTCTTCTCCCGGGCCCTGAAACAAAGCTGCAGGAATAAATGAGTAGAAAGAAGCAGTCAGGTTTTACAAGTTATAATGATGAAATTATTTTTAAAGGGAAACATATGCCCATGTGTATGTATGAAGTGCTCATTGACAATGGAAGGGAGACTCAGGAGCCTGCCATTGCCTCGGCTATCACTCATGGTGTCACTTTAAACGTGTGACACCTTTGCCTGGGAAATCAGAAATTTTCAAGTGCCAAGGATTTAAATGGTTTCTGACAGCCAGAAGGTGACAGAGGCAATTAGATTTCATGTTTGTAACAGATGGAAAAAGGCATTTTGTCAAGTCGGTAAGACCTGTAGGAAAACATGACAGGTGCCTGCTCTGAACTAAAGAGGCAAAGCCAAGAATCGGGTCATCTCCATTTCCCAGCAGAAGTACCCAGGAGAGACCCTTTAGAGGGCTCCCCCATGGGGGCCTGGGAAGGCCTCCACACTGTGCCTCCGCAGGCAAAGGGCACAGTTACACAGCTAGACCACAGGGACTGCAGCGTCTGCCAAAGATGTCTGCAGAAGGCAGGCTGAGTGTAGATTCTGTTGGCACATAGAGGGTTGGTAGTGCCGTGGCGTTGGAGACAAATAGCTGGAATCCAATTCCCCAGCAGTGGGTGATTTGCGGCAAGGTTGCTTACCCTCTCTGAGCCTCACCCTTTAATAAAAGAGGCACAGTCCTGTCTCCGTGCTGCAGAGATTTAGTGAGCACGTGAGCATGTAAAGTGCTCAGAGCATAACAGCACCCCGTTACTTTTTGGTACCTTCCTTTTCTTAACTCCATGTGTAGACACAGTTGGTGGGTGATTTCAGCTTGCAAATATAGAAATATACTAAGGTACAATCTCTCTGTAGGACAAGTTAGCAGTCTATTGGAAAAAAAGTTTTTGGCCAGGCACAGTGGCTCATGCCTGTAATCCCAGCACTTTGAGAGGCCAAGGCAGGCGGATCACAAGGTCAGGAGATGGAGACCATCCTGGCCAACATGGTGAAACACCATTTCTACTAAAAATACAAAAGTTAGCCAGGCATGGTGGCATGTGCCTATATTCCCAGCTACTCAGGAGGCTGAGGCAGGAGAATCGCTTGAACCTAGGAGGTGGAAGTTGCAGTGAGCTGAGATCACATCACTGCACTCCAGACTGAGCGACAGAGCGAGACTCCTTCTCAAAAAAAACAAAAAAGTTTTAATATATCTACAGATTATAAAATATCTGTCTATAGAATGCAAGGCAGAGCTTGTGGACCTCGCACTAGGCAAGGGATTTTTTAGATAGGACACCAAACCTCAAGCAGCAAAAGAAAAAACAGATACATTGGATCTCTTCACAATTAAGAAAATTCTGTGCTGCGAAAGATGCCATCAAGAAAGTGAAAAGAAAATCCACATAATGGGAGAAAATGTTTGCAAATTATGTATCTAATAAGGGACTTACACCAAGAAACATAAAGAACACTTGAAACTGAATAACAAAAAGACAAATAATCTGAAAATAAGCAAAGGATCTGAATAGACATTTCTCCAAAGAAGATGTACAAATGGGCCCATCAGCACAGCAAAAGACTCTCAGTGCTATTAGTCATTAGGGAAATGCAAATTAAACCCATAATGAGTTATTAACTCACACACACTAGGATGCCTATAATGATAACAATTTTTAAAAACCAGATGGTAAGTGTTACTGAGGATATGAAGAAGTGGGAGCATTCTGATATTGTTGGTGGGAACATAAAATAATGCAGCCACTTTGACAGTTTGGCAACTGCTCAGAAGGTTAAACACAGAGTTTTCATGTGACCTAGCAATTCCACCCCTAGGTATACATTCAAGAGAAATGAAAACATGCATCCATATAAGAACTTGAATGTAAATGTTCACAACAGCATTATCCATAACTATCAAAAAGTGGAAACAACCCAAATGTTCCCCAGCCAATGACTAGATAAGCAAAATATGGTTTCTCTATACAATGAAATATAATTCAGCAACACAAATACAGTACTAATACCTGCTATACTATGGATGAAGTAAAAGAAGCCAGACACGGAAGGCTACATATTATTTGATTCCATTTATATGAAATGTCCAAAGTAGGCAAATCTATAGAGACAGAAAGTAGATTAGTGATGGCCTAGGGCTGGGAGTGAGGGTGGAGAATGGGGAATGACTGCTAATGGGTACAGGATTTCTTTGTGGGATAATGAAAATGTTCTAAAATTAGAAGTGGTGATGATTGTACAACTCTGAGACTATAACTGAAAACCATTGAATTAAGTGGGTGAATTCTGTGGTATGTGAATTATATCACAATAATACAATTTCTTAAAGTTAGCTATAGATACCAAGAAACATAGCTTAAAATACTAGCTAAATGTTTATCATACAACAAAAATATTCTTGTTTAATACAGATTTTCATGTGGTACCTTTTTAATGAGAAACTATTAAAATGCCATGGAAACAACTCATTCAATAGGTTTTTATTATCTTTTTTGATGAAAAAAAAACAATACCTTTTTGACCCAGTAATGCCTTTGTAGAAGGAAATCATCATGGATATGTGAATAGATTTAGCTATAAAGATGTGCATTGCAGTACTGTCTGTAACATCATAAAACCTGAAACAATAATATCTGTCATTTATTAAATATTTACAATTTGTAACGCACCATTCTGTAACAGGAAAACTTCCTTATTTTTTCAGTACAACAATCCTATGGGGAAGCGCTCAATATTGTTATATCCCTTACAGATGAAGAAAGTCTCAAATCGAACAGCTGCAAATCAGAGCTGGGATTTGTACCCAAGTCTGTCATACTTCATGGCCTGCAGGTACCCCAACCTGTCTATAACATTCTCCTTAATAATCTAAAATCCTAAATTTAATTAGCATGCTGGCGTTGAAAACAATTTTGTAAATAAATAAGTAATGACACAGAGTGCTATTCACAATGGATTGTTAGGTGAAAAAGATAGGTTCAAAAGCAATCAGCTCTCTATATTTCCTGAATATATGTGTACACACACACACACACACACACACACACGAGACTTGCTGGAGGCTAACAACATTTAATAGTGGTTTTCTTTGATTGGGAGGATTCTGTGTAATTTTAATTTTCTTTGTTTCGTTCACCTGTATTTTCTATTTGGGGTCTGCTATTTTCGCTTTACAAATTGCAATGGCCATTTTATTTTCCCTTTAAATAAGCTAAGGTGGTACTGATAGATGTAGAGCAATATATGACAGCCTTTTACTAGAGTGCAAAAAGGATTGCATTTGTGCCAATCTGTGAAGACAGCAAGGCTTATTGCTGGGACCTCTTTTGTCAGCCAGAACCACCTCTTTCCTCCCTCGGGGGGTGAGGGGGTCTCATTTCTGTCCCACTTCCTACTGTCTCTGCAAAGGTTTTCTCAATGGTCTTGGCCACGTCACTTTTCCACTGATATGCTTACACACTAAAGTATAATGACTGTTTCCCTCTTGACAAGGATCAGTTATATTTTAGTGTGGAATTCATCTTTTAAATGTAATTTACATTTTTCTAATTAAAAATTTAACATTAATTCATTGGAGACAAGTTAGAATATTCTGAAAAGTATAAAAAGCCAATAGAACTCCCCCCATCATTCACTCACCTTGAATTGTTAGAAGGCTCTGTGGATTGATCAAGTCAGAATATTCAAATAAATCCAGTGGGGCCAGGCAGCAGGAGGTGCCCTGGGACTGAAGGCCTGTGAATGTCACGTGACCTCCTCCAGCTATTGAGATAGCACTGCATCATGGGAAACAAAAACCTGGGGCCAGAAAACCTGGGTCTTAACCTCTTTCACTCACTACTAGCAGATCTTTAAACTTCTTAGGCATGCTTTCTTGAGTATACCCCAAATTCTTCTCAGAATGAAGTGGGTCATACACAGAAGAAAGATTAAGAAAGTCAGTGGGTTTCGGTGGCTCACACCTGTAATCCCAGCACTTTGGGAGGCCTAGGCGGGTGAATCACTATGTCAAGAGATCAAGACCATCCTGGCCAATATAGTGAAACCCAATCTCTACTAAAAATACAAAAATTAGCTGGGTGTGGTGGTGTGTGCCTGTAGTCTAAGCTACTTGGGAGGCTGAGGCAGGAGAATTGCTTGAACCCAGGAGGCAGAGGTTGCAGTGAACTGAGATCATGCCACTGAACTCCACCCTGGGTGGCAGAGCAAGACTCTATCTCAAAAAAAAAAAAAAAAAAAAAAAATGGAAAAAAAAGAAAGTAGCATTTTCAGTAATATTGGTTCTTCCTACTTCCTAGGATGGTAGTGGGAATTTAAAGGAGCCAGTAGAGGGAAGAGCTCTGTCTTAAGCAGAATGGAGCGCAGTTGTACATGTGAATCAAAGCGACTTGGGATAGACTCTATTTCTCACCAGGCCTTTTCAGTCTGCAGACATGACATGGTGTATTTTTGAGCCCTATGGCATAATGGAGAAGCCAGGCTCTCCTCCCCTTCGTCTTCCTCCTCTTCCTCCTCCTGCTCCTCTCCTCCTCTGTTTTTGAGCCCTGTGGCATGATGGAGAAGCCAGACTCTCATCTTCATCCTCCTCCTTCTCCTCCTCCTTCTCCTTCTCCTCTCCCCGCGGCCCCACCACCCTTGCAAGGACCTTGCCGACAAGTCACCATCCGCCAGCCACTCATGAGTGAAATGGAAAATAAGTGTCTGTGATGTGCTTAGTGATTGCTGTTTTCATGGGTAGGTAGCACAGTATGGGGCAAACAGTGAAAGCTTTATAAACCTAGCCCTGCTACTGATCAGTTCCATGACCTTGGAAAAATTACCTACCCACTCCAGGCCTCAATCTCTCTATCTGTAAAATAGGGATAATAATATTATACTTAGGGGTGGTTTTGGAGATCATGAAAGAAAATGTGAATAAATGACTTGGCCCTTAGAAGGTGCCTTGTAAACGTTTAATTGTTTTCTGCTTCCCTTTAAGTAAACACACACACACACACACACACACACACACACACACACAATTTTTATATAAAAAAGAAGGCATAGCATTCACTAGGCATCCTTCAAATCTTACATTTCAGATGGTCTCCTAGATCATGACTATATCAACAGGTAGTTTTAATGCCTTTTAAGAAAGCAAGAGTGATCCTAGCACTTTGGGAGGCTAAGGCTTGAGCCAAGGAGTTTGAGAAGAGCCTGGGAAACATGGTAAGACCCTGTCTCTATATATTAAAAAAAATTATTGGATTAGCCAGGGATGGTGGCGCATGCCTGTGGTTGCAGCTACTCTGGGACGCTGAGACAGGAGGATCGCTTCACCCAGAAGGTTGAGGCTGCAGCGAGCTGTGATCACTCCACTGCACTCCAGTCTGGCAGAGCAAGACCCTGCCTCAAGGGAATAAATAAAATAAAATACAATAAAAAAAAAAAGAAAGCAAGAGTGAAACCTTAGCCTGATAGTCAAAGGACACTGACCAACGGCTAAGCTACCTTCTGCTTTTCTCACCCAACTTCCACGGGCTTTCACCAAGTGAAACCAAGAACTGCTGATTCTAAAAAGGAAGGAGAAGCGCATTTTTATGCCCTAATACTGGGGTTTCAAGATGAAAGTTGTGTTAATTACCACCCCTCTGATGGAAGTTTTGCCAAAATCGAAGTGTTACAAATTAGATTAAAACTCAGGCTTTTAGAGATCAAGAAAAGGAGATGATTTTTAGTGTAGGAAACATGCGAGAGAATACAAATATAAACTTGGATGTATAGCAGTTCAACAAAAGTCCATCTGTGCTTTAGTTTCCAGAGCTCTCTCCCTAAGCTATCCTGGCTGCTCAATAGCATGCCCCAAGTCAGCTGGCCCACGACACCTTGGTGGCACCTTCCAGGTGTGAGTGAGTTCCCAGGAGAGGTTGGTGTGAGGCCAGAGGCATGGTGCTCTGAATCCCACACTACCCCTTTTTCCTAAGACCTTACAAGTCACTGATGGACTCCCTGTCTCAGATGCTTCTTGCTCCAGTCCATCCCACAGTCGGCTGGCCAAGCCACCATGCTGCCATTCACTCCAGTTCGCTTCTGTTTCACGCATGGTGTTCCACACCTCGTGCTGGGCTCTGGGAATAAAAGAATAAATACCTCCCAATCCCTGCCAGCAGAAGCTCACTTTCAGGAGGTGTTGATGCTCCATCCTTCAGTGACGGCCTGCTGAGTGCTATGAACCATTTTCAGCTCTAAGAATGCAAAGACAAAGGACCCAGTGACAGGAAATTCCCAAGTCCTTTCTGTAATACCCCATTTAAAAGCCTTTATGGATTCTCCATTGCCTGAAATTGATGCCTGCTCTGTGTCCCAGGGTTGGTGCCTTCTAAATCACATCTCTTACTTAGTCTGGGATTTAATGACCTCTGAAGTTTACTTCTCACTACACTTCTATGCAGATTCTTCTCTTCATTTAGAAGTCATTGGTCCATCTGCCTGCCATTCATTCATTTGTTCACTCCCTCACTCATACAGTCATTCGCTGACTCATGCAATACACATTTTGAGTTCCAGGCCCAGTCCTGGGGGTGCTGGGTTACTTAGGACCCAGCTCCTATCTATAACTGGGTAATCAGCCTCTGACCCCACTGCCATCCCTGCCCACTCCCCCTCAGAATGGTCACCCAAGCTGTTTTTCCCATTTATTTCCTCCCATTGAAATCTACTCAAGTCCTAGTGATTCTCTGCAGCTTCCTCTGGGCCACCCTAGTGCCCAGAAATCCCTCCCTCCCCTGAATCCCCAAAGCACAAGAATTCTTGGCTCACTACTGCTGATTATTGCACAGAGCTCATCTGGAGGTTACCAGTACATGTGTCCTGCTGAATACAGTCCACATTTTTTAAAAATATCCACCTAACTGGAGCTTGAGACTTACACTTCTTTGTGACTCACTTTGCCTGGAATAAAATAGAGTAAATAAGCCAGCTAGATATTGTTAAGTTTCTAGAGGCCCAATGGTCTGGTCAGGGCTTAAAAGTCACACATCTGGTTTCTCCCAGGAGATGCAGAGAGAAGCCCTGGGTTTGAAGTTGGAACACCTGGGTTCAGGTTCTGTGCAGCAGAGAATTTCTTCCTACCTGATCTAACTTCATAGTGTTGTGACAGGAAATAAATCGTGAGTCGACAAGAAAGCACCGTGGCCCATGTGTGGTATCACAGGGAAGTCAGTTTACCAGCTCTGCAGCTGCTCTGCATGTAGAGGCACCTGCCCCCAAGTCAGACGGTGCAAGGGACTTGCTCCCCATCAGCCTAGGGTGTAATAACTAGTTTCATCAAGTTACACTGCAGGCGTTAAACCGTGGATAATAACATTCCTCATGATGCATACAACCAACTTTGAGTGCAAATTACGCATCCGGTATTTTACCTCCATTGTCTCCTTAATCTGCCCTTCAGCTCTGTGAACACCGATCATAATATCCCCGTTTTACAGGTTAGGAACTGGAAGCTCAGATAGGCAAAGGGAATTGGCAACATAGCCACGGGCAGAGCTGGAATTAAAACCCCAGTCTGTCTGGAACAAGGGCCATGAGCTTTGTGCTTTGCTTTGGCCTTATGCTCTCACAGGGACAGAAGAAACTGCCCACCACACGCATGAGATGGCATACTGGTTAGAACATGGAGCTCTGGCACTTGCAGCCTGGGTTTGAATCCTAGCTCTGCCACTCCCAGCTCTGAGACTTGGGGGGGGAGTGGCTTCAACTCTACCGTGGAGTCCCCTCTAAAGTTGAGATGATACTGTTGTTACGAAGCTCCTAGGGCTACTCTGAGAGGTAGATGAGAACCTTACCTATACACATTCTTCTACAACCCACGCAGAACGTGTACAGCCCACATTCAGTGCCAGGTACACAGCAAGTGCTACTTGATGTTCATTCTCCTCTTCATTGTTGTGTCTGTGCTGGGCTGCAAGGGCTTTGCAGGAATTAACTCCTCCATTCCACGCAGTGCCTGATGGATGAGGAACTCACTGGGCACCTGCTTACTGGGCTTCCCATTCTTCCCCTTTCCCGTGAGGCAGACGCCACTGTAGATGAAGATCCATGTTCCAGGGAGGGGCTAAGAGTGCAAGGGTGCCAGGAGGGAGGTGGAGTCCACCCAGAGGACCTCTGAGGCACGGATGCCCCAGGGCAGGGCTGCCAAACCTCCTGCTTGTTCAGGGAGCTGCCCACCCCGCTCCTTGTTGCTTTGCTTACTAGAGCTGTTGTGGGGGAGGCCGCAGGAGGGATTCCTCCCGGGAAATGCCCAAGGGTCCATTTCAACAGACAGCTGTGTGTGTGTGCGTTTGTGTGTATGTGTATTTGTGTGGATGCGTCTGAGTGTATGAGTCTGTCTGTAGGTGTCTGCGTGTGTCTGTGTGTGTATATCTTTGAATATGTATCTATGACTGTGTATGTGTGTGTCTCAGTGACTGTGTGTGTCTGTGTGTGTCTTTCTGTGCTTATGTAAGTGTGTATGTATGTGGGTGTATATTTCTTTCTGTAGCTGGATGTTTCTGTGACTGTGTGTTTTTCTAAGTGTAGGTCTCCCTGTGTCCATGAGTGTATGCTTGTGTTTTTTATATGATCACAAGTGTCTGTGTGTGTAAGTGTGTATCTCTGTGTGAATATGTCTCTATGACTGTTGTGTTTACATCTGTGGCAGTGTCTATGCATGTAAGTGTGTTTTTCTGTCTGTAGCTCTGTGTGTAAGCATGTGTACATGTAAGCATATGTGTGTGTAAGCGTATGTCTCCGTCGGTGTCTGTGTATGTCCTTAACCTGCTTAGACAAACTCCGAGTCTCCTGGTGCTGCTTTAAAACAAAGCAAGGCTCCTGTGTTATCTGATCTCCAGCCAGTGACTCACTCTGATCTCCAGGATTTTAAAGAGAGAGAGAATCCTAACTCCCAGGATCCTGTGAGAAGCAATAGCAATAAACTCCTTGATTGCGGTGTGTGTGTGTTCCATCTGTGGCTGTGTGTGTGGATATGTGTGCGTGGCCAGGGTAAGGTCTTGACTCCAAAGTGACCATGGTGACTGAGGTCAAGGCAACTCACCATGTTCGGAGGCCCCAAAAAGGAAAGCAGTGGTCAGCAATTGTGGTTTTGGCCTGAACTATTTTTAAAGTTAAAAAAAAACAAACACACAACCAGCGGAAACTCATTGCCATTGAATAGATAGGTCAGATTTAGATAAAGCTGGAGCCCAGAGCTGTGGACTTGTAGGTATGACTGGGTGGACTGAGAAGACCTGATCCCTTTACACCCTGTGGGGTCCCATGAATGTCACTGCACTAACGACAGTGCAGCCGTCACTCCCGCTGTGCAGAGGACACCCTTCTTCACCTGGCCTCATGCATCTTTGCGGCGACACTGTGAAGTATGGTGGATTGTTCTCATCACAGATGGTCACTTGCCCAAGCCCACTTCATCAGTGGGTAGCGCAGCTGGGTCTCAGACGGAGCCCTTCTGCCCCAGAACCCCTGCTGTCTGCACATCTCTGCCCAGCAACTCCCCTTCTATCCTGGAGTGCTTTGTCTCTAGTCAGGTGCTTTAAAGTGAAGGTGGAGTGACCATTAGCTTGCTTAAACACCAACTTTTCATAGTGAAAAAATGTTTCCTTCAGAAAGATCAATTTAAACAAAATACTTTAGAGAATGAAAAGTTCTCTAAGCCATCTTGCAATATCAATGTGACACATGCCTTTAACCACTTCCTCACCAGATCAGGATCCCTGGCTTTTTATAGCTCAAGAAAATATTGAAACTGTCAGGGGGGGGCCCCATCCTGACACTCACATCTCCTCTCTGCCTACCTGCGGGGCCCTTCTGCAGTTTGCCATTCAGAACATGGAGTTTTGAGCTTGAATATTTTGAGTATGTGTATGTTTTCTCTGTGTGTGTGTGTGTGTGTGTGTGTGTGTGTGTGTGTTTTAAATTTAAAGCTACATCCAGTGGTTCTCAGAAAAGCTGCCCTGTTCATTGTTAGAAAAATAAACCCGAGAGCCCAGGAACTCAACAGTAGGCCAAATCATATTGACGCTTGTTCCTTGGGTCATTGAATTCCACGCCTTGGCCTGGCTGAGTAGTTTACTTTGATTGTTGATGCTTCTCAGAGGATCCTGGGAGTTAGGATTCTCTCTCTCTTTAAAGATGCTGGAGATCATGTAGCACAGGAGCCTTGCTTTGTTTTAAAGCAGAACCAGGAGACTCTGAGTTTGTCTAAGCGATTAAGGACAGAAAACCATGAATATATCCCAGCCCTTTCTGGAGTGTATGGACCAAGTTGCCAAGCCTGTTCTGAGAAGCCCAGAGCCATTACAAAAGCTTCTCCGACACCAGTCTCACAGCGGCCGTATCTGGGATCCCCCAGTTCCATGCACTTGTGCTTTCCTTGCCTCTGGCTGAGATTCTGACTGTCCGGCTTTGCCTCTGACCCTAGGTGCAGGTCCCTTCTTGAGCTTGACAATTAACAGAGATCATTGTAACAACAGTGTCGCCACCTTTCCTCAGGAACCTACCAGGCGTATGAAAGGTCCACTTCACAGTGGCTAAGTGTTTGGCCACTGGGGTCAGATCCCAGCTCTGCCTCCTACATAATTGTTAAATGGGACAGTCAGAGCAACTGACTTACACAGTGGCTGTGAGGATCCAATGAGTTAAAATATGGAACCTCTTGAGTGAGTTTGTCGAAGTCCTCGATCCACAGTGGTTGCTATTACTACCATGAGTGGCAGTAGCATGGGGAAGAGCAGTGGCACTAGTGTCGCCACCACTGCCTCCCCTGGTTATCCATGACTCTTCAGTGTGCAGCCAGTGTCTGAGCTACGGGGGAGACCCATAGAGGATGTGCCCTGGAATTGCACACTGGTTAAGACCCGACTCAGCTCACTTGTTCCTCCCAGGGCAGATGACCCAGTTCTACCAGTAATCCAGGCAGAGATGGACTTCCTGGAACTCGGCTTCTACCACTTAACATCATTAGAAAGAAGAAAGCTGTTATTTTCACAGAGAGTACTCTGAGTTCGATGAAGCAATTTACCCTTACAAAGACTGTGTTTTCATCACCTCCTAGGCAGGCTTCTATTCTAAAGTCCAACTCTATCTTAATGGAGCCAAGAAAGCTTGCTATTTAAGGAGCCCCCCTGGAGGTGCTGGTGGGGAGACGGTTCTATCTTTGCAGAGTTCTCTTCCCAGAGGACTTTGCCGATCTCTGATCCTGTAAAAGAACCATCAGCCTCTTCCCTGTATATACAAATTCATCTGCACAGCCAAGACCAAAGGTTCCCTTGTGCAGCACCCCTCACTTCACAGGTCAGGAAACTGAGGCCTAGGGAGACACCTGTTCAATATCACACTGCATGCTGACATGCTGTTAACCAGTCCTGACCTCTGCACCCTGTGCATCCCCCAGAATAAGTCCTGGGACCCCCAAGCTTGGAGGAAAGCTTGCACAGCCCTAATGTGGCACTGAGTTCTCCAAGTAAGCAGGAGCAAGAGATGCTCTGGACCGTCAGCCCTGAGCCTGCTTTCTCTTCCAGGGGAGGCTCCGCACTCTCCCCAGCCGCCATCATCAGCCACGAGAGGGCCCAGCAGCAGGCAGTTGCTTTGGCAAAGGAGGTCAGCTGCCCCATGTCATCCAGGCCAAGAAGTGGTGTCCTGCCTCCGCCAGAAGCCTGCCAATGTCCTTAATGACGCCCAGACCAAGGTGAGCACTTAAGTACAAGTTGGGAAGGGACATTCTCTGGTCTTTACAAATAGAAAACGAAGACCTAGAAAGGAGGTGTGACCCACCGCAGCCATACAACACACGAGGCTGACCACCAGCTGGAGCTGGAACTCACATTCCCCAGCCCCCAGAGCTGGGCACGTGCCACAGTCTGCAGCAGTTCAAACATGGGGACTGAGGGCAGACAGATGTCTCTGCAATTTGTTTTTCTTATTTATAACCTGGGAATAGTCATACATACCTCATAGACTAGGAGGAGAAAATGAAGTAACACATGTGAAGGGTTGGGGCCCATGCCAGGACCATGGCGGGCAGGGGACCAAACCCTTAACAGGTCACAGCTACATGTATTGAGCATTGCAGACATGGCTTCACAGATGGCAGTGGGTTTGAGCCACTTCACTCCCTTAGATGGGACAGCTATGTGTTCCCTTTCTAGCCTGCAAAGTTCTTGCTTGCCAACCAAGTCTCTGGCTGGCCCTCGCATTAATGGAGGGGACACTAGCAGGAATAATTGTTGTTATTGTAATTGATGGCCTGATCATCTTAGCAATGAGTCTGGACTCACAGAATTGGAGCAGGTCTTATCCTCAGCTCCCCTAAGTGCAGGCTAATTTGATCACAACCAAAGCTGGTTAATGTCACCTGTTAGAGTCACTGCCTCCTCTTCAACCACTGTCCCCTCCTGCCTTCCTCACCCACCTACAGGTTCAGGCTTACCCATCCCTCCCTGGGGATCTGCTGTGACCTCTGGGATATTCCCCTGGAGACCATCATTGCTGGGAGTGAGATTCATTCACCTTCCAGCCCCTGACTTTGTCACATGGTGTCCTGCCTGCCAGTTGTCCTGGTCATTTTTTCCCAGTAGAGTCCCTGATGGATAACCAGCATTAGCATTCAGAATGGTTAAGACCTCATTATGCAAAGCAGTGCAACTGATTATTCCAGGACAACTGATTATTGTTGCATCCAATGCAGCTCCTGGCCGTGAGTGGCCCTTTCCACTACTGGAGTCCTGTGGTCGATGGCCAGTTCCTCCGAGAAGCTCCAGCCAGAGCTCTGAAGAGGACTTTACAGATAGAGGTCGATCTGCTCATCGGCAGCTCTCAGGATGACGGGCTCATCAACAGAGCAAAGGCTGTGAAGGTAGGCAGGGGAAGGGGCATCAGACATCTCCAGCCTGGCATTTCCTAAGGGTTCTGGACCTCAATGTCTGACTTGATCAAGAGATATTGACCAATTGCTGAATAACTACTGTGTGCAATGCCTATGTGAGTTTAGGAGGTGGTAATGGGGGGGGATTCAGAAATTAGACACTTGCAGGGTAGTGAGCAACACAGGCACATCCCACAAATTACAGCTGTGAGCAAATCACTATGGAAAACTGGAGCTGACCCAGAATCTCTGCAGCTCAGGGCTCCAAGTTAGAAGACCCACGTCTGGGCCATGCCACCCGTTTCAAGGAGGATACTTATCACACTGAGCACTGAGAGGTGAGGAGGCAGGGGGGTGAAGGGACCCTTATTAAATCATCACCCTTTCCCAATCCTGAAAAAGGCACCAAAGCACCAGCCTTCCAAGTTACATTTCTTAGTATAGAGAGCATGCACAATGCACCTGGCAAACACGGAGCTTTGTGTGGCTTGCTGGAGGCACAGAGAAGTGGGAGTGAGCTGTGAGGTCTGCAGTCTGCTTGAATGCACAGCTCCTGCTCTTGCCAGCAGTCACAGCCACTAGCTCAGATGTGGCTGACCCTGGAAGAGACTGAGCACATGCTCCTCTGCCTGCCCCACCCTGCCTTGGACACGCTGCTCTTGACCAAAGCCTTGTAGGTGGTCAGACCTGAGGAGGGGGAAGCCCCGTGTGCATGAGGCACAGAGAGAGGACCACTCTAGCATGGGTAGAGAGCACCCTCCCCCTGCACACACATGACACGGGTCTCTGTTGGTTCTGTTGAATATAAGGCAGTGTAACTGAGATTTTATTAAATCATGAAAGCAACCAACAGGATCCTGAGTTACTTTGGATAATACTATTTCCTTTGGGTAATATATTTCACCTTGGGGACTCTATCCTACAGCAATAGAAGCTCCAGTTTTACATGTTATATATACAAGAGTATTTATCGCAGCATTGATTATTGTGGCAAAAAGTTGGAAGCAACTCAAATGTCCATTAACAGGGAAATGGTTGACTAAATTAAGATACAAACAATTAAATATTATGCAGATGTTAAAAAGAATGAGCTAGATTTATCTCTGCTGGCTTAAGGGATGCCTGTGACACATGACAAAAAAGATGCAGAGGAATGTGAAATTAAGATAGCATTCATATTTTTAAAAACCAGCCTGTACGTATCTTTATATTTGTAAATGTGTATATTTGTATATTTTCTGCATAGAAGGACAACAGACTGAAAAGATTCACAACATGCAATTAACATTGTCTACCTCTGGAGGTGTAGAGGTGTGAGAAAGAATATTATGAATGATTACTATTGCTGTATATATACATATATATATATACACACACACATGCATAATATGTTACATATTATATACATTTATGTGTACATGTATATAGAGAGAGAGAGAGAAGAAGCAGGGCTGGTAAGGCTAGAATGTGAAGTTGATTTCTGAAGGTTCCCATCTGGAAGGTAGGTGTGGCATGTGAGCAGTGATAGAGTCCTCTCTGAGGGTGTGTGTATGTGAGTGTGTGAGTGTGTGAGTGTGTGTGTGTTGCAAGGGGATGGTGTCAAGTAGAGTTTAGTTACCCTCAGCTTTCATCTGGCTACCTCACAGCCAAGGCAAAATACCTTTGGACCTGATGCATTTCAACATTTTTCTACCAAGCACCTGTATATAGCACAGCCCTCACCCTGAGGGGCTGAGACTTTATTATTGGACAAGACAACCATTCAGGAAGCACTGAAAGGGGCCACTCTTCTCCACTGTCCCGGAATCTGTAGTCTCTAAAACAGGGGTCTTCAAGTTGCTTCTGATCAAGCCCCTCATCAGTTAAGAAATTGTAAGTTTAGTTATTTTAGTATAAATTAGATACATGTGTACTCCTGTACTAATATATTGAATTACTATAAACCCTTTATTGAAACAAAAGAATGTTAAAGCATGAGAAAGAAATGGAAGTTCTAATCTTAGTATTCCCTGGCTGCCCCTACACACTCTCCACCCTGGAGACAGTTCTCTGAGGCATGGGCAGACTGGGATGGAGCAGGCCATTGACCAGGGACTCTTTCCCACTCACCTCCCTGTCTTACACTGTCCTACAGGGGATGTACAGTCTCTGTGCAGAAGACGCTGTGTCCTCATACCTCTGGTTCTTTGGACCATGCACTGAAAACTTACCATGGCCATCTTTGACTTTTCAAAGAGGAAGAACTACTTTTATATTTCCAGGAGCATTGGGATTGGCCTAGAAAGGGCTGATGGGGCTAGGGAGGAGGAAGGCCCTGTGATTAGTTCCCAGACCTCTCCCAAGGCAGTAGAAATCCAGTCCATCAGGGATGGTGAGGGCGGTGGTTCTTATTGGCAGATCTGGGACCATGGTATTCAGAAGGTAGCCCAGGCTCATGTTTTCTGATTATGCTTGTTCATTGTGAGAGGGATGATTGGACTTGTGGCTGCCTTGGGCTTCCCTGGTTCAGGGAAGTATCGGTCCCAGGAGTATCTGGAAGTTTCCTGACTTTGTCCTGAATTCCTTAACCAGTCCAGCCAGGGACCTGAATCCAGAGGACCAGGATCTCTACTCAAGGATGCATTTGCATTCTTCTCATTGAGTTTACCTCTAAGATTTTTAAAGAAAGCTTACTTTGTTCACTTGCAAAGAAAGATGGGGCCACTAGCAGGAGACTCACTACCAAACAGGGGCCTGGCTGGGGAGGCCAGCAGTGAAGTCAGGCGTCCCCAGATAGAGAAACCCCTCTGAGGGCACAGCAGAGCAGCTCCTAGGCCTGCTCCATGGCGGTCATCCTGGACACCAACCACAGGGCAGTGTTCCCCAAGCACATTTATTCATTGGTTAGACTCTCCCTTTCTGGCTTCACTTCTGCTTTCATTCCCTTGTGACATGTGTTAGTGCAGCCACTGAGCAGCTTTTGTGAGCCTGCCTCCTGTTGAGAACTCATCTAGGTGCTGACTGGTGAGGAGGACTGCCTGCAGGAGGAGAGTATTGATGGGGAATTGGAAGCCAGCTCACAGCTCAGTGGCACTGCACGTGGACATCTCCTAAACATGTGTCTGTGCCCAAATTTATTCCTCCTGGACTTTCCCTTCCACTCTGAACTGGTTTAGCCAATGTCCACTTGATATCTTCACTTACGTGTCTCATAGTGTCTCATCAATAACAGCCAAAGTGGACTGCCGATTCCACCTCTGCTCCCATCCCCAACCAGCATGTTCTTCTGTAGTCTTCGCCATCTTAGCAAACAACTCAGCAACTAAACAACTCATCCTTCTGTACTCAGGCTGAAAACCACAAGTCATTCCTGACACTGCTGTCTCATATTCTACCAGCATTCTATCAGCAAATCCACCTGATCCAGCCATTTTCTTTGGGATTTTGTGGTAGCCCCCAACTCTCTCTCTGTACCTGTCTTGCCTCTTGTAATCTATGAGAAGCATAGAAGCCAGAGCAATCCCTTTATAAGTCAGACCATTTTACTCCTCTACTCTGAGCCTTCTCTCCAGTTGCCTCCTCTCATGCAAAGGAAAATCCAGTCTTCCATTAACTGCCAGAGCGTGTTTGATGTTACCCCTGTTAGCTGTCTGACCTCACCTCCTGCTGTTCCCCCGCTGCCTCACTGTGATTTGCCCCTTTAGAGTTTCTCAAATAGGCTGAGCATATCCCACATCAGCATCCTGGTATTTGTTGTTTCCCCTTCTGGAATGTTCTTCCCCTAGGTAACTCACTGCCTTACTTCCTTCAGGGTTTGCTTATCAGAGGGACCTTGCTTGACCACTTGGATTGGGAGGGAAGCCATATCTCTAGCTTTCTCTATCCCCACATCCCACACCCCACTGCAGCACTCATACCTCTTGACATATTATGTATTTGTCTATTATCTTCTTTCCCAACTAGAATGTTTGAAACTGCTATATCTCTGGTGCCTAGAAATGTGTCCAGTTCTGCTAGACACATTGCACACAGCAGGCACACAGTAAACATTCACTGGGATGAATGGATGAAAATATGAAGAACTGACTATATGCTGGGCCCTAACCCAGAAGTCTTCAATGAAATAATTTGCCCTCACAACTGCAAGGTGGGGATTATTATTACTATTTTTCAGAGAAAACCAGAATTCAAATCCAGGTTCTATCTGCCTCTAAAAGCATCCTTTTCCCATGACAGCACTCTGGGAAAAGCCAGGCCTTCCTCCAAGAGCCTTCCATCTACCATCAACAGTACGTTGGGTACTGAAATGTTTGCAAACCCAGCTAGAATAAGGGCTACTATGTGCAAAAGGCTTTGCAATTTTACCCACATTCTTTTTTTTTCTGTAGTCATTTATTGATTTATTTATAATTTTAAAATTTTAATAACCTTAGGGGTTTTCCTAAGTGAAGTAACTCAGGCTCTTACTTTACTTTATCTCAATCTTAGGCTGTGAGGTAGGGAACCATGAACCAGTATTTAACACCTTTTTTTTTTTTGAGGGAGAAAGGCTTAGGGAGGTTTACCAGTTGTCTTTAGGTTGGCTAACTAGTCCTTTACAAAGCCAAGTCTCCACTGCAGGTCTCTGACCCCAAATGGAGCAGGAGGTCTCTACCCCATGACCCGATCTGTGCTAAACACAGGGATGTGTTAGCACCACCTTACCCCTACCTTATGCAAGCATTTCTCAGAGAGATCCTCAGGATTCTGCCCCACACAGAACTGCAAGAAGGTACAGTGGACACCTAAGTGGAGACAGCTATGAGTTATCCCCCACCCTCCCAACAGTGAGGAAACTCCTTCTGGACTTCATCCCAATGTGCCCTTTGGTTGCCCTCCATTGCCTCAGCCTCCTCCCAACCTGAATTTAGAGTTGGGTTTGTGCATTTCTGTTCCCCTTACAGAAGGCTCCATGGCACCTGGGTCCAACCACCATCAGCCAAGAAGGACCTGAAGATGGCAGGTTCCAGATGGCCTCAATCCCAACCATGCCTTTTACTCCATCCTCTGTCCTTTGATACCCATCCCACTCATCCTCCCCCATCTAGGGCTGAGAAACAGGACATATCAATTGCAGTAAATTGCCACATCCCACCTAAACAGGGTGTCCAGCATGTTTCTGTAACAACAACACCTGTTTGTTTAGTCATGCAATATTTACAAGGTCACTTGCTAGCTGCCAGATGCTGGACCAGGTGTTTCAGCATAAAATACAAATTGAATTCCTCCCCTCAAAAGGGCTTGCAGTCAGGTAAAAATAGATAAGGCAAACAACTGAAACACCATTGATACATACAATAAGGAGAGATGGATGTCTATTCTAAGACCTCAGGAGGTGGGGGATCAGGTGCTGTTGGGCCCCATAGCAGCACTGTCAGCTGGAGTGACACAATAGCCAGGAACTGACCAGGACCCTGCTCCCTCAGTCATCTGTCAACAGAGCAGGGAGAGTGTCTTGGGTCCTTGGATTGCAATCACAAGCATCCAAGTTACCCAGGGTCCAAGCCTCAGTTTCCCTATCTGTGAGATTGGGAGATAATTAGTAAATATCCTCATAAAGATGCTCAAGAATTCAAATATACACCAATATCTGGAAAATAGTTTGGCTTCAATAAATGTTCATTTTTTCATTTAAGTTTTTAATTTTAATATTAAGATTAGTGTCCAAAGCTGTTGCCCTCTTCTTCAGATAGTTATCCACAGAAAGCAGGAACACAGAATGTCCAAACTCTGAACCACCTCAGCTGACCTGAGACGGATTTTCCAAATGGTAGTAAACACAAACGCATGCTCTCCCCTCATGCCAGCGCTGCATAAGTATCAGCCAGATCCCAGTCCACAAACACATGCAATGCAGCTTCCCGGGGGAAGTCAAGGAGGGACAGGAGTGGAGCTTCTTGCCCCAAGTCCTGCCCCCTGGAGCCACCCACCACCTCAGCAAAGACCCATCTATTTCCCTCAGACCAAAGATAGAGGGTGGATAGGGGCTCCATCAAGTCCCTCTGAATGCCCTCCACACATACCACCCCAGGCCACCTATGGCCCACCCAAGGAGTCCTAGTGATACCCAGCAAGGTTAGCAACCTACCGGTGGGGCATCAGGGCTGCCTGAGATGTTCTCCATTCGCGGCAAATGATCTTATTTTCTGAAGTAGCAGCTTTCTATTGAAATTCTTCATCAGTCGCTGTCATGGGGAATTTCCCCCCCCCCTTTCCTTTCTCTTTCTAACTGGTGAAATTGACAGTCTGCCTACATTAACCAGGCATTCATTTGCATGATCAAAAGCAGATTTGTTCCAAGATGCAATGTTCTGCCTTCCCTTCCAAGCACAGGCATCTCCAAGGAAAGCGAGAAAAATCAGAAACGGAGCTCCTCCGCCGTGCCCCTGAGCTTGGCCAGGAGTTGGCCTCGTCTGGGAGCAGGTGGAGTGGGGGCCCTGTGGGGGAGGAGTTGGGGGAGGGCAGCTCATGTGAGAGTTGGAGAGCAGCACCTGGCAGCCAAGGCGCTGGCACCAGCCCCGGCACAGGAATATCCAGCCTTTGGTGACAGATTATAGTAAGAGAAGCATGCAGGAGTTTCCAGCGTGTGTGCGATTTCCTGAAAGGAGGCACTGCTGCCTTAAATGCCCAGCACTCAGGGTTGGGTGGGTGTTAGGGTCTGAAACCAGGGCATCGCGGGGACCTGGATTCAGGAAAATGGGTCACAATTCTTAGCTCTTAGCCACACCATTTAGGAGAGTTGCTGAGCTAGTCTGAGCTGCAGTTTCTTTAGCCTTCGAATGGACACAGTGAGAACCCCCTACGTCTGTCTCCTGCAGTGTTATAAGAAGCAAAAGAGGCATCTCCCAACACCCAGAGAGCCCTGGAGGTCTCATGGCTCCAGGCTGCCCTCACACACTGTAAACCCTCCACCCTGGAGCTGTAACCCCACATTACCCCTCACAGCTGACACTTACACGTCACTTTGTCTAATTCTCCCCCAGTGGCCTGTGAGCTGGGATTACCGTTCAGAGAAAGCTGAGGATCAGAAGGATTGACTTGTCCTCCCCAGAATATTAAAAATTGTATTTCATGACTGCATTGGTAGAAAGATGAATGTAAACCAGGCTAGATTCATTATTACATTTTCTTTTTTTTTTCCTCATTAATTGACTTTTTATTAACTGACTTTTTTTTTTAATTGTACTTTAGGTTCTGGGGTACATGTGCAGATCATGCAGGGTTGTTGCGTAGGTACATACATGGCAAGGTGCTTTGCTGCCTCCATTCCCCCATCATCTATATTTGGCATTTCCTCCCCACGTTATCTTTCCCCACCCCCCTGCTGTCCCTCCCTTGCCCCCTGCAACTGACCCCAGTGTGTGATGCTCCCCTCCCTGTGTCCACATATTCTCATTGTTCAACACCTGCCTATGAGTGAGATATTTTTTTCTTCTGATTTTAAAATAAATTAAAAGAAAAATACTTTCATGAGTTCCTAAAAGTGCAGTGAGCCCTCAGTCCTGAGCCAGCTGTGCTTGATGGAGAAGTCATGCTTTGTCCCTTAACACCATAGTGGGCGGTGAAGCCAGGAGTCACTCAAGCATTAACCCATGCACCATTTCTCCAACACAAACCATTCAGAGGTTCCTGTGTGCTGGACTCTCTTCTAGGCTTTAGAGGGAAAAGTTGTAACCCAAACAGATAAAGCCCCTGACTTAGAGAGTTCATGTTCTCATGAAAGGACACAGGCGATGTAAGTGAATAAAGAATTTTGGATCTTAGATGTGCCCTGAAGAACACTGAAGTGGGGTCATTGTAAAGGAGGGGACAGAATGAGGAAAATACTTTAGGGGCAGTCAGGGAAGGCTTTTCAGAGGAAGTGACTTCTGGACTGATGACTGAGCAATGAGGAGACAGCTATTTGGATCGAGGTACAGAGTTAGTGCAAAGACCCTGGGGCAGAAATGGCCCTGGCTGTTTGGAGGTCACAGGGAGGTCAGTGCTGGGAGACCCTGTGGCCAATTGGGGGACCTGGAGGAGAGGAAGTCAGAGGTATGCATAAGACCAGTTATGAGATATTGCAGGCTATCAGAAAAGTGACTATTTTCCCTGCAGTGGGCAGTTACTGAAATGTTTCAAGCTAATAATAGAAGGTGATTTTATTGATTCATTTGTTTTAAAAAGGAACATTTCTGGCAGGTGTATGGAAAATTAACTTAGGAGATGTGACACAGGAAGTAGAGATCAGACTGGGCTCTGCTGTGGAGATCCAGGGGTTGAGCTAGTAAATTAGGGTTGCAGACACAGTCACAGTTAGAAATGATCCGATGTGGGATATATCTTGCGTCAGCAGTTGACCACATGGGTTGAGAGTTCAGAAGAGAGGTCAGAACTATAGATACAGATTTGGAAGAAAGCCAGGAAAATGTGATGTCACAAAAGCCAAGAAAAGAAAGCATTTCCAAAAGGAAGCAAAGGTCAAATGTCACAGAGAGTCAAGTGAGATGAGGGCAGAGAGTGGGCTCTTGCAGGTCACGGGAGACCTTGATGATGGCCATTTCAGCGGAGTGAGGTGGGGGGAAGGCTGATTGGAATGGGCTGGGGGAAGAGGGGAAATGAGGACGTGGTCACATTGCTTCCCAAACCTACCCTCTCTCCACTGCATGACGCCTTCCGCTGGTTGCAAACGGCCACCTAGGATTCGAAGAGCACTTTGCTCATTCACCAGCTGACCCCACTGGCTACACCAAGCTCTGCTCCGTGACAGGAACTGTGTCATGTTCGTTTGGAATCCTCAGCTTCTGGCCAACACAAGGTTGGTCTTTAATTCATGTTCCTCAAATGAGCAAACAAGTATTGTGTCTCCATCTACCTCAGAGCTCTAGAGAATTCTGGAGCATTCAGTTATTCATTCACTCATCCATTCAAATAGTCTTGCAGGAAGCAGGTGCTCTATGTCTCCTTCCCAAACCTGTGATGTTACAACCATTTTTCAAAAGTTGGAGCATAATCAATGAGCAAAAATTGACTACAGGCCTCTGTGTACAGTGCATTCCTCCCTCAGCCCCTGCTAGGAGCAGCATCTCTGCTTCTGCCCCAGTGTGGGTAGAGGAGATGTGCCATGAACTAGGACAGCAGTAGGGTGGACTGGAGGTGGGGGCAGGTCTCACTTAGGAGGAAGATCGTAGGAACAGGCTACAGCAAAATGTAGGGGAAGGGGGAACAATCACAGGAGCAGTCAGGAAATACCTGTGTTTTAATCAGGTGATTGAGAGCTGGTCTTAGTCACTAAGGATAGGAAAATAGGAGGGAGGGTTCTAGAGGTGAGGAAGAACTCATGTGGGTAACAAAGTTAAACTGTGCCTATGCTGAGTTTGAGGGGCCTGAGAGTTTTCCAGGTGATGTGAGGCATTTGGATATGAAGGTGTGAGTGTCAGGCTGGAGAGAGATGGGAATCATTAGCTTACCAGGTCATTCTTGAAGCAAGAAGAGGAAATGGCCCCATTCCACAAGCATCTGTGGACAGAAGAGGAGGAAAAGGGGACAGGGTGGCAGCTGGGAGCCTTGGCTTTCAAGAGTAGGCAGAGATAGCAGAAGGGGACTCCAGAAATGAGTCTGAGGCAGAGCCGACTGGGAGGAGGAGATGGAGAGGTGGGGGGATGGGGCGTCTGCCGGTGGGCCTCTGTAAGGCCATCAGTGACCTCGATGGAGGTTGGGGTAGCCAGATGGCCGTAGGATAAAGAGGCTGTAAGACAGCTGGAGACCACCATGTAGGCATGCTCTCAGCGTGCACACCGGGCTGGGAGCATCTGGATGAAACAGATGGAGGAGACCCTCCTGCTAGGGACCTCCAGGCAGGCACCTTAGCTCTAGGTGGATGTGGGACTCATGGAGAGCCAGGGGGAAGTTTGCCCAGCGAGGGGCTCCAGAGATGTGGGCAGCAAAGACAGCTCAGAGAGAAGGAGGGCCCTCAGTCCAAGAGGAGGAAGGGCCATTCCCTGCGAAGAGGGCAGTGTGGTCTGCAGAATGCACTGGCCTTGGGGTTTGCAGCAGGAGACAGAGCTGGGGGAAGCACTGCTGAGGGGCCAGTTGGCTCCTTACTGAGACCCTGCAGTGCCTGGCCCAATGCAAGGACACCCAGCCTGGCCTGCTCTGTGCTCCGTGCTCTCTGGCAGGTTACATTTGCAAACCACAATGGGAGAGTCCTTCTTCTGGGCCTTGTGTGAAGCAAAAGACAGGGTGAGGCTGTCCCAGCCACCCAGCCCTCTCTTCTCTCTGGCTTCACCCCTGCTCCTCTGCCCTCATCACTCCACTGACCCCGCAGGCCTCGATGCTCCCCCCTCACCCAGGTGTCCACATGTCTGACCCCCACCCTCTCCAGTCTGGACTCAACCATCCTCCACGATGCCTAACCCAGCTCCCCAGGGCACAACTGGGACCCTCACTGGCCAGCAGCCCTGTCCCCTTTCCCGGTTCCCTGCTTTGTGCACTAATCTTGCTCCTTATCAGCCCTGGACAGTCTGTATCACAGAGATGTGCTGTATGTTGTCAGCCTGTCCCACAGAACTAGAAGCCCCATGCATGCAGAGAAGAGCCTGTTTGTTCACTGATGTGTCCCAAATGCCGGGAGCTGTTCCTGGCACACGCAGGCACTCCATGGATAGCTGTTGAAGGGATGGTATGTTGAAGAGCAAGGACAGCCATGTGTTCCCATCGTGTCTCTCAGCCATCACTAGGCATGAACATAGGGGCATTCTAACCTGCCTTGCTGAGTTTCTTTTAATCATTTACTAACTAGAGGAGAGAGAGAAGTTATATTTATTGTCTCCCATGTGTCAGCCTCTTTATAATCATGAATTCATTTTATTCTAACATCAGCCCCATTTTATTGACCCGAAATGAAGGCACAGTATATGCACTGAACACATTTGTTCATTGGAGATGAATCATCTGAGGCCACAGAACAGAGCTAGATTGAACCCGGGTCTCTCAAATGCCAAACCTCACATTCAATCCACTAGGCCCCGAGACATTCAGGTTGATGCTGAAGCACTGTGCAGCCTCTCAGTGTTTCCAAGGGTGTCCGGCTTTTCATTAGGATGTGTTCGTGGCCGTCCTTTAAAAGCACACACTGAGGACTGGCCAGCTCATGACAGCCCTTTGTGTCATTCCTGCCTGTAACAAATCTACTGTCTAACAGGCAGACCCCGCCTGTAATTACAGCTCGTGGGAGTCAGTGCATGCAGTCACATGGTGCCCCCACCCCCACCTGCTGACTCTCTAATTAAACTGGCAATGGCATCTGTGCTCAGGCCTCGCCAAGCATGAAGGAATGTGTGTCCCAGATCATGCTGAAAATGTGCCCCTTCACATTCCCTTGCACCCCACTGGGACATGGGAATTTGTCTCCCACTATTTGGGAGATGACTTTTGGGTGGTCTCCAAAATATTGACCAGTCAGCAAGGCTGCACCCAATTAGTGTCTCAGATCCCCACAAAATGTGGAACTCTAATCTCAGCCTCATGGAAACATAAACTGAGCCCCGTCCCTCCCGCTACCTGGCTGTGAAGCTGTTCGACCATTTTATGCAAGAGGGACTTCTTGTGGTAATGCCCAGGGCTTGGTGTCCCTGCACTCCTAAAAGCTCATTTTGCAAGGAGGTTCTGCAGAACCCATGAAGGAGTCTCCATCCTTGATTGAGGCCAATCATTTTGTAGCAGGGGTTTGGAAAAGGGGTTCCAAGTGCTTGAGCTCAGCCTCAGGGTGGACAAAGCTCCGCTCAGACCTTCTCTCTAGACATGGGCTTTCCCTGGCCTGTCTGAATTGGGCTCAAGGCTGGGTTTACAAATACCTAGCAACAATGACAATAGACACAGTGCTAAGCACTTTGCAGGTTTCACCTCTTCTAACTTCATAACAGTTTTATGTTGAGGGTAATTTGTTGTGCCCATTTTACAGATGAGGAAATAGACATGGAGTGATTATATAACTTTCCCAAGTTCATACAGCTAAGAAGTAGTACAGTTAGCCTCCAAGCCCAGACCTTTCCAAGTCTGGAATTTGAAACCCAAGACATTTGACTTTAGAGTCCTGCTTTCAACCTCTAACCTATATTATCTCTACAAAGGCTGTTCATCCAAAGCGTATTCACCTATGACATGCCTGTCACATACTGAGCACTGGGGCTGTGGACACAGTTCCTGCCCCTTTGCCATGTAGTACTCTGGAACAATAGGCAAATAAACATAACAGCACCTGTGGCCCCTGGTTTAGCCTGGGACAAGTTAATAATCACCACTCACATTTATTGACCATGTGTCAACTACTGTGCTAAATCCTTTTAATGCGCGTTTCATTGGAATCTGTAGGTAATTCACACAATAGGCATTTTTTTCATTATCCACCTTGTATAAATAAGGAAACTGAGCTACAGAGAGAGTTAGCAATTTACTCAGGGTCCCAGAACTGCAAGGCAGGTATCCCGAGTAAATTGGATCTCAGGTAGTTTGACTCTAGGGCCTGCCCTTTCAACCATTATCTGTCCTGTTTCCTGGAGAAGGTATGCCCTGAGCAAAACCTGGATGTTCTATTTATAATCTTATTGCTAGCGATGAAGTCCCCAGGCCAACGGCATCAGCATCACCTGGGAACTTGTTAAATGCACGTTCCTGGGCTCCACTCTGGACCTGCTGAGTGAGAATCTGTATTTCATCAAGATTTCAGGCTACTCGAATGCTCATTGGATTAAAAAGCATGGGTCTAGTTCAATAGCTGTTATCCAGGCAAACTAGGGAAAGGTGTTTAGGCAGGAGGAACAGCAGGTGCAAAGGCTTAAAAGCAGGAGAGAACATTTGATGTTGAGGAAACAGCACTCCTCACACATGCTGGGCACTTTGGGACTATTTCAGCAGCCTAGTTCTCATGAATTACAGAAATTGAAGGCCCGGTGGCAGCTCGTCAGGGTGGCAAGGGCTAGGCACAGCTGAATCTGTTCCCCACCTGTATGACTTACTCAGCCTTGTAACACAGCGCTTAGCCTCTCTGAGCCAGTTTCCTTGTCCGCCCCTCTCAGGATGGTTATGGGGGCAAATGAGGAGAGGTGGACCAGGGCCCAGCACAGCATCTTACACACGATGGGTGCTTGGTGCACGTCACTTGTGCTGACCTTGGCTACTCCCTTCGCCGACATGACTCAGGCAGCATCATTCTCACCACTAAGCTGTCTCCTCTAAGTTCCAGCAAATGGCATTACACAGGGAGGAGATACTTTATGAACTTGCTTACTCCTCTGCAGCCCAGGAGGCATTGGTGTCTTGGCTAGGGGTCTCACTATGACCCCCTCACGTTATGTATGAGAAAATGGGGCCCAGAGAGAGGAAGCCACTCCCTTGAGTTTGCCCAGTGATTGCCACATAGTGGGTGCTGGAACTTGGAGGTCCTGGTACCCAGACCTCAGCATAGCTCCCTCATGTTAAGACATGAAGGCAGATTATGCCTCCCATGTGGCAAAGCAGCCTGGGGAGAACCCACCTTAGTGCCACCGCACCCTTGTCTTTGTACCATCCTGGGCTCCCAGAACGGAGTTTCTCCACTTCCGCTCCAGCCTGGGGCATTAGACCCACCCAGTGTCTGAGGTGGGGGCATTATGGATCTCTTCTTCTAAAGCATCTGTGAGCAGTACTTGGACCTCGAGTTTGGCGCCTTCCACCTGCCCCACCTGCCTTCACTCGTCACCCAATCTCCTTGCTCCCAGCTCAGAGCTGAGCAAACAGGCTGTAGCATTGAGACAGCCACTGGAACGAGCTATTATATTTTCTTGCACAGTTTTTCAAATATTCATATTATTTCTATGAAGGAATTAGAATAGAAATAGCAGCAAGAGAGCCTTCTTCCATGAAGATAGATACACAGCATTTTTTACATGTTTTTCTCATTTAATAAAGTGATTTGGGGCCCTGTGTTCCTCCTTCAGTTTTCAAACTGAAAACGATGAAACCCGTGATAGATAAAAGTAGATCTCTATTAAGGACTATATGCCAAACTTTGAGCTAGCTGCTTCAAAAGGTCATTTCTCATTCTCAAAACAACGCTGTGAAGCAGATTTTACTTAACTCCCTTTTGCCTTTGAGGAGGCTAAGGATTAGAGAGGTTAAGTGACTTGCCCAACATCACACAGCTGAGAAAGGCAAGAGATGGAACCCGAATTTTGGTTGCCGTCTCCAGGCCTGTGCCTCTTGCACTGAGACTTCCTGGCTCCTCTTAGCCCGCACCCACAGGCAACCAGCCACGACTAGGAGAGAACCTTAGCAGGTGACTGCTTTGTTCACTCCGTCTTCACAGGAGACATACGAATACACACAATACATTCACATTTGGAAGATGTCAGGCTCAGAGAGAGGAAAAAATGTACTTTCCAAAATCCCCCCAAATTTAACAGCATTTGAACCCTACGTTTTGACTCCAAACTCAATGCTCTTTTCACTGCTCTGGGCCAAGCACCTTGTGGGCAAACCATCCATCCTTCTGTGTGCTGAGGTCCCGGCATCCACAGCTCTGATGTGGGGTACTGCTTAAGCTATAGCTGGGGGAACAAGCCTGTCTCTTAGCAGCAGGAAGACCTGGGGTTCAATCTTGCCTCATGCGACCTGTCTGTGTGTCCCTAAACAAGCGAGATAGGTTCTCTCAGCCTCGGAATATGATTCATAAGATGGGATAACATCATGCTCAATTCACCTGGTTCTTTTGATATATATATATCCTTGAAACCTATGTGTGAAGTGTGCAGCACAAACTTTAGAAATAATCATAGGGGTGCCAGTGGGCTACTCATATTATTTTCGTAATGAAATGTTCCAGGCAGAAAAGGACAGAGAATATAATACAGTTTTTCCCCTAAACTATGAGCAGGTTGTAGGGTCCATGTGGTAGATTGCAGGTGAGCATTTTTTAAATACACTAGACTAGGATAGAGTAGAATGGAAACTCTCAGATGCATTGTAGACGGTAAGAGTATGGAGTGTGAACATTATTTGTGAATGCTATTTCAGGTCTGTGTGTGTCCATGTGTGTTCCGTATGTGTAAAATAACTTACATGATCGTGGTCAAATATTTAAAAGTCACTGATATGATGAATACTCACAGATTCACTCTTCAGATTTCACAATTTCATATTTGCTCCAGAATTTATTCCAATAATTAAAATGTTATTGATAGAATGAGAATGAAGCCCTCTTTGCATGCACTCCTGGCTTTGGTCATCCTGAAGGATCAGTTAGTCCGTCAGCGTGGTTCAGCCTGGCTTCTCATTCAGCCAGGCCAAGAGTCCCCCCCACCAGTAGGGGCTGCGCTCACCCAGTAGGGGCTGCGCTCACTCAGGAAGGGATGCGCTCACCCAGGAGGGGTTGTGCCCACCCAGGAGGGGATGCACCCACCCAGGAGGGGTTGTGCCCACCCAGGAGGGGTTGTGCTCACCCAGGAGGGGATTTGCTCACTCAGGAGGGGATGTGTTCACTCAGGAGAGGATGGGCTCACCCAGGAGAGGATGTGCTCACCCAGGACAGGATGTGCTCATCCAGGAGGGATTGCTCACCCAGGAGGGATTGCTCACCCAGGAGGGATTGCTCACTACTGGAATTCTAACCACAGATCCTGTGTGTTTGGAAATGTTTGGAGAAGCAATTTAAACACACCAGAGTGTGCTGATATGCACGTTTCACCGTTTACATAAGGTCCTAGAAATATGTAAACACATAGCACAGGATCATGCAGGGGCCCAGGAGGCTGGACCTCACACTGGGGCTGCCTCCCAGACTTTCCCCAGCCCCTTGTCTTCAGAACGGAGGAAACTGGGTCCTGGGGGAAGGCAGTGATTGGCAGTGCAGACAGCAGCAACACCAGGACAAGGGAAAAACAGAGAGAGGGGGAAATACAGAGAGAAATAGAGAAAGAAGGGGAGAAAAGGAGAGAGAGGGAGAGGGGGAAGAGGATATGAGAGAAGGGAGAGAAAGGGGAAGCATGAAGGAAGGAAAGAGAAAGAGAAAGAGAAATAGAGAAAGTTGCTCTCATCTGGACACATGCCCCAGAGAGCTGCGTGCCTTCCCTGGGCCATCCTACACAAAATAGCCCCAGCCCCAGCACTCCCTGTCCCTCTTATACTGCCCTATATTTCTTTGTAGGACCTGTTTCCTGATACACTGTGCATTTATTTGCTTATTTTCCACCTCTGCCCCCTGGAATAAGAGGCAGGGAGCTTGATCGGCGTGTTCATGGCTGTTTCTGCAAGCCTGGGGCACTGTTGGCCTCGGTGAAGAGTGTGACTATCCATATGAAAGTATGCATGAAGCATTCATATCATGAGTGACAGAGTCCATGAATGAAACAGAATTTAGCATTCCTAACACAACCAGACCATAGTTACCCACGAGCTGGCTGAGCAAGCAGCCGGTAAAGCAAGTGAAACTCGGGTGTTTGACCTGTTCTCAGACTGCAACAATGGCAAACATGAACAGAGCGCTTATCAAGTGCCAGTTTCCATTTCACGTACTTGTCAGAATCCTATGTGGCAGGCACTCCCATTTTCAGATGGAGAAGGCAGGCATAGAGGGGCATAGCCATTTGCTTAAGGACACACAGCTAGAAGGAGGCAGAGCTGGGATTCAAACCCAGACAGACTGGCTTCAACACTCGTGTTTAATGCTGTGTTCCGCTGCTTCCCACAGAGAAAATTCTAGAGCAAGGGCTTGGGGGACACTGACTTAGATTTTTCAGAATTCAACCGGGGGAATTTCATGTCTTTTTTTTTCTAGCAATTTGAGGAAAGTCAAGGCCGGACCAGTAGCAAAACAGCCTTTTACCAAGCGCTGCAGAATTCCCTGGGCGGCGAGGACTCAGATGCCCGCGTCCAGGCTGCTGCTACGTGGTATTACTCTCTGGAGCACTCCACGGATGACTATGCCTCCTTCTCCCGGGCTCTGGAGAATGCCACCCGGTAAGCTAAGCTGCGGGAGGGTGCCGATCTCCTGCTGCTGTGTTTCGGAGCCGACCCAGCTGATGTTCAGGTCGTGAATGAGAAATCAGGGCAGTGGCTTTCTGCTTGCGGTTTCCTCTGCGTCATTCATTCAGCCTACAGCATGCAGTGCTTCCCTGCTGAGGGGCAGCCCTGGGGGACATGTGGGGTGGACCCTGCTGCCAGGAAACCCCAGGACAATGAGAGACATGAGGGGGCAGCCCCCGACTCTTCCTAGGCCGTGAGGGAGCTGTCAGAGGGCAGAGAAGCAGCATTTGCCAGAAGTGCCTGGTGCACGCTCCACCTGAAGCAGCCACTCAGCGAGTGCTCGGGACAGCCTCCCATGCTCGTGGCCTTGCATTCATTGAGCCCAGTGCCCCCAGTCTTGGCTGCCTGTCAGGCACACATGGGGGCATTTAAAGGGTAGGTGACACACAGTCCCCATAGGGGCCAGCATTTTCAAAGCTCCCTCAGCTGACTACCCTGCAGGCCAGATTCACCTGGCACATGGGAAGCAGAGCTCTGGAGCGGGGGAGGTTTTGTGGCTGATGCCACTCCCCAGATGGGAACAGCCTAGGCTCTGACAGCCGTGCACTCTCTCTCTGGGGCCCACTGTTCTTGTATCCGCTGCTTACACGCCTTCTCCCTGTTCACGCTCAAGCTTCTCTCACTTGGGGAAGGCTGCCCAAACCCACACCCCAAGATGGTTAAGGCTGCGGCCCCCAGGCCCTGCTGTCCCCAGGGTCCCTCTCTCGCAGCACGCCTCCCCCAATCCCGGGGATTGTCAGGACAGACCTACCTCCCTTTCCTAGTACTGCATACACTCACTGAGGCTGAGAACTTTTATAGAAATGCACAGCAGATGCACAAGAAATGATTTTTGAATAGAAATAAGGAAATAACCAGGATTCCAGTCCTTTCTTCCCTCTGAGATCCCTAGGATGCGACCACAGTGGGGACTCCAGTGCTCAGGTCACCTTTGAGTGCCCTCACAGGTGCCTGGTATTTCTTGGTTTCCTTTGCAGAGCTCCCCTCTCCCAGTGGGAAGAATGGACAGGGCTGTGAGTCCTTCAGCATTCTGTGCCTCCTTGTCTCTCTCTTACCGGGAGGTCCACACTGACCATTTGCTTGTTGTCCCTGGGGACAAAGCCAATGTCAAGGCTCAGCGTCCTTTGCTGAACTGGACCCTATTGAAAAGACATGGGCTGGAATGTGTTAGAAACCCACTGCCCCAACTGGTCTCTCCACCCAGGAGCCTGTGGTTTCCAACTGGAGGGTCACTGGCTCAGAATAAAATGTACCACCCACTTGGATCTTGGGTACTGAACGGCTTTAATTTTCCCTCTAGTGGAGATCTTCCCTTTAGATGAAACAGCCAACAGCTATTTTGGGAGGCCTTGCCAGGGCTGGACCATAAGAACTCACAGATGTCCAGTCCCTGACCCTGAGAGGATTATAATCAAGTCAGGGCTGGGCTAGATCGTGTTGCAGAGAGAGCTCAGGGCTGGAGATCAGAAAGCCTAGGTTCTTGCCTTAATTTTGCCTTATCTGACCTTAAGGACAACCTGTGTGCTGGGGTGAGAGCTGAGACTGAGCGAAGGCAGCACCACCAAGGGAGGTCTCAGAAGACAGACTCCAACTCTCTGCCTTAGCTCAGGCGCTTTTTCTCTCTGCCACAGACTCAGGCCCTGACTCTGTCTCCTGGGCAGTTTCCTAGGCGGTGTCCTGCCCCAGGCCTGCCAGTGCATGAGTCTTCCCATAGGTTTGATCCCCGCCCCTGTCCTGCTCACAATGCCTCAGGGCATGCAGGAAGAAACTCAGCTGGCTTCATCTGTCCCCAAGACACCCACGGTGCCCCACACAACCTCAGAGCCTCACCTGGGGACACTTGAGCACCCAACAGACTCGCCAGAGGCTTTTAGCCCAAGGACCAGGAAAAGAAGACGGGCACCCCTTTTACTGAGGGGCTCCCATGGGTGTTATTAAACTTGGTCATTACAAAAGCTCTTCCAGATAGGGACCCTCGGCCCCACTTCTTAGCTGAGAAGACAAGAGATTCAAGAATTTAAATGAATTGTTGAGTATCTCATCTTTACTCTGTAATGCAGATGGGATTGAAAGCCTGGTGGGTCCAGGGTTAGCCAGGGTCTGTCTGACTCCTGCCCAGCAGGGGCCACCTCTCTAAGCACACAGTCTGTGCGTCAGCACAGGCAGGGCCCCACTGTTATAAGCTGCTGCTTCTGAAATCGATTCATGCTACCCTCAAAGGCAGAGCAAATACAGAACTTAGGGTGAAGAGGGAATTAAATAATAGCAATAATAATAAAAACAAAACCTTATAATTTATAGTTGCTATATAATAAAGTAAATTTTGCTATGTTGTGTGCTGTTTAACATAAAACCTAACCCCCAGCTCTGCTTAAAATTAACTCACTCCCTGAAAACCTACCTTATCTATTCTCCCCCACATTTTCAGCAAAGTTCCCAGCATCTCAAAATTCCTGTTTTTTTGCTGACCAGCTGCAAGGTCATAGGGCAAGATAACACCCAAAGAGCATACAATTTGTTTCTCAAAATGTTATTTTTTAAATGTAATGTACATCACAAGACATGTTACAAATTAATTAACTATTCTTTGTGCTGGCTTCTGTAACCCTGTAGCTGCTACGTCATCCTGGATGTATAAAAGTACCCCGTTTTCTTTCTCCCTTGCTCAGCCTTGGGATGCTAATCTGCTGTGCCAATAGCCACCTTAATAAAATCCTCCTGTTTCATCCTTTGCTTGTTGTCCCTGGGGACAGAGCCAATGGAAAGTCGTTGTCTCTGGTCTCCTGAGTATTCTCCAACAAGAGAGGTTTCTCGGCCTCCTGATCTGGACATTTTGGACTAGATCTTCCTTTCTTGTGGGGCTTCCGTTTCCACTGCAGGATGATCAGCGGCATCCTGACCCCCACACACTAGATGCCAGTACAACCCTTTCCACTCCCGGTTGTGACAACTAGGAAGGTCTCCAGGCATTGCCACATGTTTACTAGGGGAGGTAGAGATGGAGTGGCAACATCCCCCCCTGCTGAGATCCACTGACTGGGCTGAACTAAGGGTATCACGTGCATGAGCTATCTTAGGGGGCTCTGACTTCTTTTAAAATGCACAATGATTTTATATTCCGTTCCACAGTACATTGCATTTGTCTCCACTGTATATTGCATTTATGTTACAATGAAATGTTTTGCTTCCACATCTTTAAGTGAAATTGATGTCCCAGTAAGACATTTATTTCACGGTTTTTTGATGCCTAAAATGCATCAGCATGGACACCAGTTTTTAAGCCCACCACCTACCAGAGAAGACAGTGTGCTTACCGTACCCTGGCTGTCCCATCAGTGTGGCGGTAAGACGGTGTGCTTACCATACCCTGGCTCTCCCATCAAGGTGGCAGTGGAACCACTTGGGCCATTTGGAGAGCATTGCTGGAGAATTGGAGGAAGGTGTTCTTGTTGGCCTGGGCAGGGGGGTTTTGGAGGCCGAAGGGGGCCCTCGTTGGGAGAAGCCCTTTCAGGCACCATTGTCCACAGAGCCATGTTTAACCAGACTCTCCCATGTTCTCCTTTCACCAGGGACTACTTTATCACCTGCCCTATAATTGACATGGCCAGTGCCTGGGCAAAGAGAACCCGAGGAAACGTCTTCATGTACCACGCTCCCAAAAGCTACGGCCACGGCAGGTAAGACGCTGCAGGGAAGCAGAGAACAGAAGGTAAAACTGAAAGGCAAGTCCCAGCTTAATGACATGGGGCACACCACTTAACGTTTCTAAGCCTCAGTTTCCTCATCTGAGAAATGGAAATAATTGTGGTAGCCACTTCATCTCATTGTCTTGTAGGCAGGGAAAGTTAAATTGCAAATGATGATGACACACTTTGGAATTGCAATGTTAGTTATTAATTAATTAATTTGACTTGAGAGAGGCTTTTTCATTTACTCTGTATATTTATTCCTCCAGAAACGGAGCACTAGCTTAAGACAATGACTTTCCAAAGTACAAAAAGGATTTTTTCAACCAAAGGAAAGTTTTATTCATGCTTGACTTATATATCATTCTTATTTCCAGAATAGATTCAAGCTCCCCTTAGAATAACATATCAGGTGCAATTAAATCATCAAAATGAGAAAGAGAAATAAGAGGCACAAGTGAAGGAAAACCGACAGTAAAGGAAGGGCCAAGCAATGAGCATGGAATGTAGCCCTGAGTGTCCCAGGAGCCAAGGAAAAGATTTTAAAAAGAAAAAGAAAGGTTTGGGTGTCAGAGCTCCAGTAGCTAAACAAAAGAAGCAGAGGCTAAGTGACAGGGGACCCTCGTGATCTCAGCTTTGGAGTGAAACAACAACTCAAAGAGGGCAGCTGAGGACTTAGATGACCAGTGCTTTGAAGGGAGGACCGCAGGGCTATCTGTTCTACTGCCCCATGAGCTTACATCCTGTACCATTTACCCATGTGGAAAATTTACCTATGTGCAAAAACCCCAGAACCCTTCCCACTGAGGCAGTGACTTCGTGCATTAAACCACATCAGATCACAGTGAGATGCCTTTAGCAAGACTATCTACTCTTCTAGGGGAAGAAAGTAGTGGTGTCCTTGTGCTCAGCCTCCAATAAGCATTCACAGGTGACAGATCTTCAGGGAACACATGTCTCCAAGAGATGCAAGACCATTCTTGTTTCATTTTCTGTAAGAGTGGAAGCAAGGCCTGCCGTCTGGGGTCAAGAATATTCATCACACATATCAATGGTCTATTTGATGGGCAACAGGGACCTGGGCTGAAAAGACCGCAGCTTGAGATTGGGGTCCAGCCATACCACATACCTGCTGTGCCTGCATAGGTAGTTTTCTTTGTCTCTCTGGTCTTCAATATCCTCACCTACAAAATAAGGCTAATAATTTTTCCTCTTAGGGTTGGCATTAACAGTATCTGGAACATGAGTTATCCAGCCTATAACAGGGCTTTACCCAGTGTTACTTAGTAAGGCAAGGGAACTCTCATAAACATACATCATTTATCTTTACAAGTAGCAACTTCCCTAGAGTAGGCTGAATAATGGCCACCTGAAGATAGACTCCCTCTCATGTCCTCCTTTCACCAGGGACTACTTATCACCTGCCCTGTAATTGACACGGCCAGTGACTTGGCCACCTTCTTCCCCATTCCCCAGCAATGCTCTCCAGGTAGCCTCACTGCCACTAGGGGGAAGAAAGGGCATGCTCCTTTCTCCTAAGCACCCATCATGTACCTGCTTTCCCCAAACAGACTCTTCCTTCTTTTTTTTTTTTTTTTTTTTTTTTTTTTTTTGAGACAGAGTCTCTCTCTGCAGCCCAGGCTGGAGTGCATTGGTGCAGTCTCAGCTGACTGCAAGCTGTGCCTCCTGGGTTCAAGAGATTCTACTGCCTTAGTCTCCTGAGTAGCTGGGATTACAGGCATGTACCCGAATGCCCAGCTAATTTTCGTATTTTCAGTAGAGATGGGGTTTCACCATGTTGGCCAGGCTGGTCTCAAACTCCTGACCTCAAGTGATCCACTTACCTTGGCCTCCCAAAGTGCTAGGATTACAGGCATGAGCCACCATGCCAAGCCCAGACTCTTCCATTTTTATAGCACTCCACACAAAAAGTCCAGAGCCCAAATGTTTGAAATGGTCACCTCTGTTTTACAGAGGAAGTGTGTCTGAGTGTATATGGGACGCCATAGTAAAATGCCTTAGCTGAATAGTGGCCACCTAAAGATATCAGGCCCCAATCCCTGGAACCTGGAACTGTTACCTGATAAGGAAAAAGAACCTGGGCAGTTGTGATTTAGTGAAGGATCTTGCCGTGGGGAGATGATCCTGGATTACCTGGGAGGGCCCTGAATGTAATCGCAAGCATCCGTAGAGGTGAAAGCCAGAGGGAGATGCACTGTCTGCAGAAGAGACAAGGCAATGTGACTTCAGAGGCAGAGACTCGAGTAATGTGGGCACAGGAAGGAATGCCAGTCCAGTAGCAAGCAGAAACTGGGAGTGCACAGGGAGGGAGTGTGGCCCTGCTGACACCTTGCTTTTGGCTCAGTTAAACCAGTTTTGGGCTTCTGGCCCTCAAAATGATGAGAGAAAAAAGTTTGGATGGTTTTAAACCACTAAGTTGCTGGTGATTTGTTACAGCAGATGCAGGAAACTAATACAGTCCCCGAGGAGTTCTCATTTCCCTGAAGCATCTATCATTCACCCGCTGTCCCCAAACAGACTATTCTGTTTTATAGTACTCCACAAGA
Source organism: Ateles fusciceps (assembly GCA_036589455.1). NCBI lineage: Eukaryota > Metazoa > Chordata > Mammalia > Primates > Atelidae > Ateles > Ateles fusciceps. The sequence goes on along the minus strand of JAZHEH010000113.1, from coordinate 2,100,156 downwards.
AATGTCCAGAATCCTCGTGAGTTCTGCAGGGTTGAAATGGTTACCTCCATTTCACAGATATGAAGTGTGTCTTAGTCTATTCAGACTGCCATAGTAAATGTACCCTAGCCTGGATGATTTATAAACAGTATAAACTTATGGCTCACAGTTCTGGAGGCTGGAAGTCCAAGAGCAAGGCATGGGAAGATTTGGTGTCTAGTGGGGTGCATGCTGTCTGCATTACAGATGGCACCTTCTTTCTGCATTGTCTCCTGGCAAAAGGGGCAAACATGCTCCCTAAGGCCTCTTTCATGAGAGCACTAACCCCATTCATAAGGCTCCACCCTCATGACCTCGTTACTTCCCCCTCTTTTTTTTTTTTTTTTCTTGAGATGGAATCTTGCTCTGTCACCCGGCTGGAGTGCAGTGGCATGATCTCGGCTCACTGTAACCTCTGCCTCCTGGGTTTTGCAATTCTCCTGCCTCAGCCTCCCAAGTAGCTGGGACTACAGGCGCACGCCACCACACCCGGCTAATTTTTTGTATTTAAGTAGAGACAGAGTTTCACCGTGTTGCCCAGGCTGTTCTCAAACTGCTGAGCTCAGGCAATCCACCTGCCTCGGCCTCCCAAAGTGCTGGGATTACAGGTGTGAGCCCCTGCGCGCAGCCCCAAAGGCCCTATCTCTTCATACTAACACACTGGGGATTCTGTTTCAGCGTATGAATTCTGGAGGATCATAAATATTCAGAGCATAGCAGAGTCTGAGGTTCAAGGAGTGCAACATGATTCCGTCAAGAACAAGCAGCTGGTTAGATAGAGAGCAGCAACCCACCGGGGGCTTCTCTGAGCTTCAGAACCCTTTCCATTCCAATATGCAGTCTCTCTGCTTAGAACTAGAATTGCACCCTGACCTAGAGATTCAAGAAATGCCTCCAGGTTGTAAGAAGAAAAATAAATGGCAGCCCAGGGTTCTGGGAAGGAGGCATTGTGGGAGAGAAGGAATGATGACGAGAGCCCTGTGGTTTGGGTAGAGATGAAGGTGCCCGCCTAATCCAGTGGTCTGTGGCCACCCGTGGCCAGGGAGGCCCAGCATGGGAAAAAAATCCTAGAATGAGCCATGGCAGTGTCCTCTCATGCCAGGGCTCTCCGGAATTCACCCTCAATGCACGGCTCTTTTGTCTGGTTTTCTGCCTTTTCTCACTTGTAAGGCAGAGATTGCGATGAAAGGTGTAACTCTCCCACAGCAAGTTCATTAAAAGCCTTACAAATATGCACATACCACTGGACCCTGGAATTTATGGTGGCAAAAAATAAGAAATGAGTCTTCTACATGAGGGTGAAGACAGTCAAAGCAAAACAAAATGAAGCATTCACATCACTGCTGTCAGAAGCAACAGTGCTTGGGCTCTACCTGGCTGACGTTCATAGGCTACTGTAACAAAGTGCCACCAAAACAGAAGTGTGTTGTCTCAAGTTCTAGAAGCCCAAAGGATGAAATCAAGGTGTCAACAGAACTGTGCTTCCCCAACAGGCGCCAGGGAAGGGTGTGTTCAGGCCTCTCTCTCAGCTCCCGGTGGCCTAAGGCGATTCTTGGCTCATAGCTGTCTGTCTTCTTCTTCTGGTATTTCTTCACATCGTCTTCCTGTATGCATGTCAGCTTCTGGATCCAAGTTCCCCCTTTATGAGGACACCACCTGTATTGGTTAGGGCCTACACTAACGACCTCAGTTTTTACTTGATGACCTCTATAAAGAACCCATCTCTAAATAAGGTCCCATTCTGGGGTACTTGGGGTAAGGACCCAACGTATCTTTTTGAGGGAGACACAGTTCAACCCATAACACCACCTTTCTCTCTAAAATAACTGAATCCTGCCAAACAGGCTCTTGAGTGGCAGTGGCCCAAAGTGGTCTATTTTGGACCTGGGATCGGGGTGGTCCTCAGAGGAGCAATCCTAACTAAATGGAATCACGACCTCGGGCTCCCATGACCAGTGTGGGTTTCTCTGCTGCTGAGTAGTATCCCCATGTCCCTACAGACAGGGTTCCACTGCAGTGACCCAGGGGGACCTCCCATGAAACCGAGCCATGCTCACACAGAGACCCTCGCAACTGCTTCCCAAGGCTTCGTGACTCTCCGCACCTCAGAGCCCAGTGACCCTCCTGGCACAGATGAGCACTTAGTAGGTGCTCAGGAAATCATGCTGAAGGATAGATGATGGGGAATGAGTCCTTTCTACTTTCGTTTTCAGGCTCTATGGGGCTCAGTGTCGCCACCTGTGAAGTGGGAGTAGGGAGGCAGGAGAGGTCTGAAGCACTGATTCTTCACTAGGTTCTATGGAGCCTGGAGCCTGAGCCTCTGTGAGGAGGGGCGGGTCTGAGCCTCCCAGCCCCTTTCTCCCTGTGTTATAGACTGAGCTTTGAGTAACGTTTCAAGGTTATTCAATTTAGAAGGTATGAGAAACTACTGGACCCAGTCACCTTTAAGGCATCGTTTAGTTCTCAGTTCTATCATTTTTGGAGGAAAGAGACACTCAGATCCCTAAACATTTTATAGTAGTGATATTGCTACTTTTACAGAGGCAAAGTAATGCCCTGGTCAAAAGCAGAGACACTGGCATCTACTATTTTGGCAAAAACCATATCCTTGAGTCTCATCAGCTCAGTGACCTAAGGCAAGTCATGTAACCTTTTTGGTGATTCAGTTTTTTCATCTGGCAAATAGGTATAATAATAGGACCCATCTCAAAGGTTGTGACGACCATTAATTTTACATAAAACAGAGACAGGCAAACAGTGCTAAAAGTATTCTGTTCTTCTTGGCCATCAGAACGCATTCTTGTCAACTCCCTGTGTGGATATCTTCTCTCGCCGTCACCATCACATATGGTGCCATCTATGTAGTAGATAATTGAATCAATGAATGACTCACAGAAACTAACTCATTTGATTTTTGGCAAGTGTATCTTATTGTCCCAAAAAGACATCTCTCTTTCTCTCTTTCTCTCTCTGCCCTGGAGCTGTCAACATCTCTCATTTTATTTCTGGCTCAAATCTACATACTTAAAATATACGTGTGTTACATTTTCTGCCATCTGTCTGGTACCTCCATTTCTGTTAGCATATATTAGCTTTCCTGGCAACAGCGAGTGAAAAAAATACAATGAATTATTGCCTTCTTATAGACCATTGTAAGCTGATCACAGAATAGTGTGGTTTTCTTACTGTGCACCTGGATTATAGATGATATTTTCATTCCTGAAATTGAGGGCAAACTTCTGTGGGGAAAGAATAGGCATAACAGATGGAGAGGAGACAGGGAAACCAGAATCTCTAGTGTGAGAAGAAGATGCCAGTTTAAGATTCAGACTCAAAGAATCATAGAATATAGAAGATGAGACCGTCTAGCTCCTTTATTTTACATGTAAAGAAACAAAAGCCCAAGGATGTGAATGGATCATTTCCTCTTCCCCCAAGCCAGTAAGTGGCAGTCTGGGCCCATACCCTGTTCCCTGCCCTCTCTCCAGTTTTCTTTCAATTGTACCCACTTCACCTTAAATCCTATGGAGTGCCTACAATGGCCAAGTCCACTTCCTAGCTGTGTGGCCTTGGACAAGTCACATAACGTCTCTGAGCCTCCATGTAGCCTCACCTATATCTGGAGACAGTAACAGGCCCTGTTCCATAGGGCAGTAGGAGGGTTTGGGGGACAGTGCCTGCACGGTGTTTAGCCCAGAGCCGGATCTGGGTTGTGTGTCTGAATGTGTCTGTGTGTTAGCATATGCATGTATATGTGTCTGTGTGTGCATTACCTGGCAGCTTGATTTCCAAGGCTACTGATGAGAGAAAAAAAATGCACCAGCTTTCTCCCTGTTCATCTCTGCTCACTGGGAAAACATTGAGCCAGTTTCTCCCATGGTCTGTCTCTGGAGCCTTCTGATTTAGGAAGTGGAATTTCCAGCGAGGCCTGTATTCCAGGGCTTCTCCACTTCAGCACTGTTGACATTCAGGGCCAGATGACCGTTTGCTGTGGGAGGCTGTGCTGTGCATTGAAGGATGTGTAGCAGCACCCCTGGCTTCTGCCCACCCGATGCCAGCAGCTCCAGTCCCCCTAAGCTGTGCCAACCACGAATGTCTCCAGACATTGTCAGATGTTCCCCTGGGGACACAATCCTTGCTGATTGAGAACCACTGCTGGAATCTGTTAGGACTGAAGTTGTTACTAACGGCACCGGAAAGGAAGTAGCAACCCCTCTCCCCAGACACTGGCCCTGGATCAGTGCAGGGTGTCCCTCTGCCAGGATGCTCTCCGTGGCCCCATGGAGCCTCCTCAGGCAGATAGAGTGCCACAGAACCAGAGGGGCGGCTTCAGTCCTTCTTTGTCGCAAAGCTCACCTAGAAGGCCAACAGGCCTCCAGGTTCACACACAGAGGGGCCCTGACCTGCTGCCTTCTCCCAGGTCTGATGCCCTAGACGTTCTCTCTAAAGCCTCCTGTCACTTGCCCAGGTACCTCTCAAGACACCACCTGCATATTCCACTAGGACCCTTCCCTCCCTGCCCGTCTCCAGCATTTTTATCTCTTTGACTCACCAGTGATGTCCTCCTCTCTAAACAGCCCGCTTTCAAAGGACATACCGGCCTTTGAAGGTGTGGATATCATTCCCAGGAGGAGCCCCATCTGTTTCCTCTGCTGCTCATGAGCATCGGACTAGACCCTGTGGCCTGGTTTGGGGGACCCCACCCCCAGCCCTGGTCTGTGCTCTGAGCCCCTGCAAGTGTGGTAGAGGACACTTGTTTGTTCTCTGCTGTCCCCTGTCTTCGAGGGCTCTGCCACTTTCTGTATGCCTCTTTAAGCATCAGTTTCCTCATCTGGGCAGTGGAGCTGACAGTACTTATGCTTACTACGAATATGTCAGGATTAAGAAGACACACGGACAGCCTCGCTTCTGGGCCTAACTGCCTGGCAGAGAGTGAACACTTATTTGGTGAGCATTACTAATGCTGCTTTCTGTATTATGCTGGAAGGATCCGAATTGGAGCTCAACAGGTCCTTGGAAGAAAGCAACCACAACTGGAATGGTTTCTGGTACCAGACACTGCCTGAGGAGCTGTAGCCACTTCAGAGAGGACATGGAAGCCTCTCATTTTAAGATGCCTGGGGGCTGGGCCAGCTGTGGAGTTCATGGGTTCTATGGCAGTTCCTCTTGAGGCTGAGGGTGTGCCAGGGCACTTGAATAGTGTGCCGCGTCTGGGTCTTTCTTCTGAAGGCCTTGGCCTCCAAGGTGCTGGGATGTGATTCCTTCATCTCAGTGGTGTGGAAGACGTTTCAACAAGACCACCTTTGACTTTTTTTTGAATGGAGGAGTGGGGGCTGGGGTATGGCTCTTGGGATTAAACATCTACTCAGGCTCCACGGAGGATGTTAGACTGGTCCTTTTATTTTGGCAGAGGGAGCCCAGTATAGTGAAACAGCACATCTTTGAGAGAAAATCCACTAGAGTTTTAATCCCATATCTACCATTTATGAGCTGTTTGCATTTAAACAAACCCCTTTACCTCAAGTTCCTCACCTATAAAAGAGGTATAGCTATATCTACTTCAGAGTATGGATATTCAAGATAATGTATATTAAACAACTGGCTCATTGCAGATGTTCAGTGTTAGGTAGATAGGGTTATTTTTCTTTTAGTAAAACTAAGCCTCAGAGAGAGAAAAACAAAACAAAACATTCAAAATGACTAAAGAAGCAATAATGTTCCTCCTTTATAAGTTATCTCAGCCCTGGAAAACAAAGCTATAAATTCTAGACTCAAGGCATTTTGTATACCACTCCATTTGCATTCTAGACATTACTGTGCATTCCAGAGGCTAAAGCCCTGTTAAAACATTCCAGATTCAAAATATTATCTTTTTAGTTGACTGTCTTGGCAAGTTTGCTGGAATTAACACACCAAAGAAAATATTAAGTGGATAGATTATTGAACTGGATCCATCAGCCGGCTACATCCTGTGGAATTGTTTCCCAGTGTAGATGAAAATAAATCATTTTCTGAAACTGCTCATTCCAACTCCTTGACATAATAGGGTTTGCACTATGTATCTTCTTCAACGTTGATTTGACAGATATTTACCTAATGCCTTCAATGCTGCAAATCCCTTTCCAGGTCCTAGAGATAAGAAACCTGCAAGGCAGAGAAGAGCTGCCTTCTTGGGACTAAGACTGTAGTTGCAGGCAGGGCTGATGGGTATCTAGGAATAGTGTGTAAAGAACAGATGGCCGGGTGCAGTGGCTCATACCTATAATCCCAGCTCTTTGGGAGACTGAGGCAGGCGGATCACCTGAGGTCAGGAGTTCCAGATCAGCCTGACCAACATGGAGAAACCCTGTCTCTACTACAAATACAAAATTAGGCAGGCATGGTGGTGCATGTTTGTAATCCCAGCTACTCGGGAGGCTGAGGCAAGAGAATCCCTTGAACCCCAGAGACGGAGGTTGCGGTGAACCTAGATTGCACCATTGCACTTCAGCCTGGGCGACAAGAGTGAAATTCTCAAAAAAAAAAAAAAAAAAATAGACAATACACATATCAATATGCAGCATGTGTTCAGATAACAGCACTAGGAAGGAGGTCCACTAGGGTGCCATGGTCAGTAGTAAGAAAAGAACTTTCTGTAAAGGTGACATTTGAGCTGAGAACTGAGAAATAAGAAGGTGTGTGATCCTCCACGTAGAAATGAGAAATCCCAAAAGAAGGATCATCGAAGGCCAAGGCTCTAAGGTGGGAAAGGGTTTGGCATATTTGAGGATAAAGAAGGCCCGGGAGCTGAGACATTACTAATGCTGCTTCGTGTATCATGCTGGAAGGATCCAAATGGAGATCAACAGATCCTAGGAAGAAAGCAACCACAACTGAAGAGGTTTCTGGTACCAGACACTGCCTGAGGAGCTGTAGCCACTTCAGAGAAGATGTGAAATCCTCTCATCTCAAGATGCCTGGGGGCTGGGCCAGCTTTGGATTTCGTAGTTTCCATCATGATGAATAGAAATTCACCATGAGGCTGAGTGTGAGCTGTGGCACTTGGAGTCTGTGGAGGAGGAGGAAAGTGGTTGAAGGTGCATGGGGAAAAATGGGTCTTGTAGTTCACATAGGAGTTTATAAGCTGTGGATAGTGGAGAGATAGTATTTTATCTGAGTGTGTTGAGAAGGCATTGCAGATTTTTAAGAAAATGTATGAAATGAACATTGGTCTTTTCAGTCATATCCAGAACGACTCACTCGAAATATCAAGTGTCTTTTAAAAAAATTATTAGAGTATAGAGTATCAACCTTGTTATCTAATGTGGTGGTCAGTTAGTCAGAAAACTCAATGAAAAGAGAACTATGAAAAATGAATAAGGTAGGTGTGATGCCTTAAACATTTTATTTTAACTTTAAACATGTAAATCTGCATCCCCTGGCCATTCTTTTGGTGCAGGGTCAGAGGGTTAAGCTGGAAAATGCTGTTTGGAGTTCTGCCTCTAAACTTCCTGCAAAACCATAAACATAGTACATGATTTATGATTTACAGTCTGGGTCCATGAAAGTGGAGTATCTGCATGGTATTCAATAAATTCAATTAAATATAAAATCACAGTGACTTGGACAGTTGGGTCTTGGTAAGCATACAACACAGTTAGAATGAATGTTTGGGGCTTGGAAAGTTCATTTTTTTTCTGGGCAACAGTTATCATACTTTATAGAGAGATAAAATTTTAGGTTAATCTAGCAGGTTAGTTGAAAACTTTGACTCTACTGTGAAACAATATATCGTACAGCTCTGCTGAGCTTTAGAAAGTTAGGGAACTACTACAGATATCTCCTTTGGGGCTGGGGGTAGGACTGCACTATTTAGCATGCATTAGGGAGCTTATTTTTAAAGGGTTACATAGCAAATTCTCTTGTAAAACGCAAGCCATTTGTAAAGCAAATAATTACTTCTTGATTAATTCATAGGCAGAATCTGAACTTTTGCATATTAGATTTGCCCAACAAGAGGCATATTTGTAAGCTTCTAATCATAAGTTATTTAACACTTCCACTGCTTCTCACAGAAAAAAAAAAGCCTGGGAAGCAAAGGGGCTTTCATTTCTCCCTGTTCCCTAATTTCCTTTGGAGAAAAGCTATCAAGAGATGCTGACTGAGGATAAGAAAGGGAGTATATTTTATGAGGATGAGGTCAACAGACTTCCTGCAGACAGAACAGAACAGCAGGGCCTGAAATCCCTGCAAGCACAGGCTCTCAAATCAGTCCATTCAGATGGGCTTGAATGCAACGGGCCTTTCTCCAGCACAAGCCCCTTCACAGCATTATCAGCAGCACAGCTTCTGCCATGCAAAACAGTGTCTTATTTTTGTCAAGAAAGATCCCCCTCATACCCTCACTTCATTATAAGGGGAACCAGGCTCAGCCCCACCTCCCCAGCTGAATGTACTGTCAGGTACATCTCTTTGGAGACACTGCCTCCATCATCCTGTTCCCTGGTAAGCCCAAACCGTCATGGATTATGGCTGCTGCTCCCTGGAAGCCGAGCTCAAGTCAGGAACTTGTGCAATGGATAATCTCTGCAGTGCGGCTTTTGGTTAGCTGGGATGCAAGCTTAGCCTCCCTGCAGGTCCTCAGCCCCACCAGCAGGATTAATGATGAGCAGCATGGCTGACAGGTAAGCTTGGGAACATTACGTGAAAAGGTTCTGTCTTTCCTGGACAGTTGCAGTCACCCTAGGATTTCTCAGTTCTAGCCTTTTTTCCCACACACCTCTAGTCATCCTTCTAAAAGAAATGCAACTCACAACTCATTTGCTAAGAAACTTCTAGGGTTCCCAGCCCTTTTAAAACATGATCCTCAATTCTTCTGGTCTAGGCTGTCACACCTTTCAAAGAATTAGAGCCCTGTGGACCTTAACAAGCATGCAATTTAGTGGCTTTCAGACTTTGGATTTTTCTGGACTAGAAAAAGTTCCAATTGCACTTCTCAGCAGGACCTCTGAGACCCAGCGCCCTGAGGACCATTTCCTGCTGCATGCGCCAGCCCCCACCTGCCCTCGTTCTCCTTGTGCTCAGTCACACCTCTTGTCATTCCTTGCTCCATACAGAGCACAGAACCTACTCCATGACAGCACAAGTGCTGAGTCGTTACCCATGTGCCCTTCCTCACCCCTCCTCCACTCACTAGCCCTACTCATCCGTCCAGACACAGGTCCACCACGGCTTCCTCTCTCGCTTTCCATAAACTCCTCTCCATTTTCTTACCTGGAATAAACAGTATTTCATTTCTCTCTCTTTACGGTACTTGGTAAATAATTCTATCACTTGATAGATACCTACCTATTATACAACTCACAACATTTTATTTTTTGAAAAGCACTGGTTTATCTCACTTTCCTGTTAGAACGTGAGCTCCTCAGCAGAATGGCCACCTTTTGAGCCTCGGCATCTATCCAGATGATGGTGCACAGTAGGCATTCAGCAACTGTGGGCAGAGGAGGGTCCTAGTCCTGACACCCTTTTTCTAATTTGCCACAGTCCTCACTGGATGGTATTCAAATCCCCAAAACTGAAACACAAAGCCTGCGCTCATGCGCGTGTGCAAACACACACACACACACACACACACACACACACACACAGAGTCATCCTCAGAGCTCCGTGGCCAGTCAGTTCTTTGCACAGTCTGGTTAAATGTAACTTTATCACCATCACAACCTTAACTCTTCCTGGGATGGCAACTTATAGTTTTTAAAGGAATTTACACCCACTCGATCTATGACATCCACTGTTACGAGATGGGTGGCTGAACAGGGATGATCAAACCCATTTTACTGACAGGAAAACCAAGGCTCAGAGACTCAGCGGTGGAAGTAGGACTCGAACCCAGCTTGCCCAGCTTGGGCATGTAGCTTCCCCAGGCCCCAAGTCTGCCTCTCCCCTGCGACAAGGAGAAGATTCAGCTCTGGTCTGGACACAGGATGAGCAGCTGTCAGATGAGGGGCAGGTTCCGCTGCAGTGTGATTACCAAAAACAGCAGATGACGAGTGAAAGCTAAATGCAGCCAGCCTGATCGTATACTGACACAGCCGCCACAGGTTTGGGCCTCTGATTCATCAGTGATCAGAACAGCACAAAGCAAAGAAGCCACATCAGCACACATGAACTGCCTGCCCCCAGTCCGCGAGCACCAGGGCACTCAGTGGAGTCTCTCCCTTTACCTTGTCAGACCCTGGCGTGTTCTCTCGGGTCCCCTTCTGCTACTGGATCCAAATCCCCTTTTCTCTCCTCCAGAGGGTCCTGGCACCCCCAGCCAGTCCCCGGAGTCGCTAAGGACTTAGTCCTCTAATCCCAGATCCCGTCTTCAGAGGCTCCACTGTTTGTGCCTCCTCCAGATGTCCCTTAAACTGCTCAAAATAACTCCTGCATCCTGATAGAGATCAGCTCTGCTAAGGAAAAACAAAGCAGAAATCCTCATACACAACAGGCTCTCAAATTAAACAGATGGGATGGGCTGGAATGCCAGGCCTTTCCCCCAAAGCAGTGTTCTGTGGCCTTTTCAAGGTCACAGACAGTGGTGGCCTTGAGCTGGCTCATGTAAGTTCACGAAAGCCAGAGGTACACATTGCTTCCCAGCGCCATGCTCAATGATGTCACTTTGAAAATTGGCTAAGGTGGGAGTATTTACACTGTAAAAACTGGCAAATACTACAAATAGGATTTCCTTTTCCCCAGAGAGTCGATGATTAAACTTTTTTCTCTTTTTGAGACAAGGTATCACTTTGTCACCCAGCCTGGAGTGCAGTGGTGCAATCATGGCTCACTGCAGCTTCGACCTGTTGGGCTCCAGTGATCCTCCTGCCTCAGCCTCCCAAGTAGCTGGGACTATAGGCACATGGCATCATGCCCAGCTAATTTTTATATTTTTTGTAGCGATGGGGTCTTGCCATGTTACCCAGGCTGGTCTTGAATTCCTGAGCTCAAGCGATCCACCTGCCTTGGCCTCCCAAAGTCCTGGGATTATAGCCATGAGCCACCACGTCCAGCTGATTATTAAACATTTATCAGCACATGACTTTCTTGAGAATGTGATGGAGGATATGAAACATCTCTCAGGAAAGACACACGTATACACTTCACAGCATTTTACATGTAATTTTAGGGACCTTGTGGATCTCCAAAACCCTACAATGGGACCTCCCCCAACTCCCTGCAAGTTAAGACCCCCACTCTTAAGCTTCCAGATGTCTCTCTTAGGTAATCAGAAAGGAAATAGATATATGAGCCAGAAACTGGGTCAGAGAGATTAAAAATATTTTATTAGTAAATCTCGTTCAGTGTCTGAGATAAGCATAATTGTGTCACCATTTTTCAGAGGAGGACATCAAAGGCCAGAGACATTAGACAGCTTGTTCAAGATTGCACAATCGTCAGTGACTGAGCTGGGGTTTCCACAGAGCACTCTGGCCTTGCGCGTTTATTTCTGTTCACTAGAGCATTTGGAATGCAAGCTTTCTCTGGAGGAAACAGTAGACCAGGCTGTTGTGGTAGCAGTTATGCCCCCCAAAATGTCTAAGTCCTAAACACTGAAACCTGTGAATATGTTACCTTCCATGGCAAAGAAACTTAGCAGGTGTGATTAAGGTTCAAGACCTTGAGATGGGAGGTTATCCTGGTAGGCTCAATTTAATCACATAAGCAGGGGAGTGCTCCAAAGAGATGCAGCATGAGAAGGACGTGGCCACTCTGAGGATGAAGAAAGGTTCTGATCGGCAGCCTCTAGTCGCTGGGAAAGGCCCTCAGTTTGTAGCCAGCAAGAAAACAGGGACCTGGGTCCTCTACCTCAAGGAACTTAATTCTGCCACAAACCTGAATGGTCAAGAGAAGAATTCTCCCCAGAGCTTTCAGAAGGAACACAGCCCACACACCCTTTAATTTTAGTCCACTAACAGCCATCCTGGATTCTGAACTCCAGACACTGTCAGAGAGTCATTTGTGTTGTTTTAAGCCACTGAGTTTGTGGTAATTTCTTAGGGGAGCAATGGAGAACTAACACAGCCAGTTTTCCAGAAGGGTCTCCTGAGCAGCAGGAGTTTCACCTTCCATTGCATTGTGAGGAGGAGGACTAAGCCCCAGCGGGGGAGAAACTTGGCCAGACATCACTGGAGGAAGAAGAGGAAGGGGCCCTGTTAACCCTGGGCCTCCTGGCTGCTCTGTGGCCACCGCAGAGGGAATGTGGTGATTGAGAAACAAGACAGCTTCAACAAGAGGGGCAATGAGGCCGCGAGAAAACCCGTGCAAGACACCAGGGGACTGCAGACCATGAAATCCGCAGACCGAGGCTTCCATCCTGGCATCACCACTAAACAGTTACGGGGCCTCGGTAAGAAAATGGCCTCTTTGAGCCCAAGTTTCCTCCAGGGTTGAAAGGAGTAATACCTATTCACAGGGTGGGTGAGATAACAAGGGTGGAAAACATTTGTAAACTACCAATTTTGGGTTTATGTGAGAGATTATTTTTATTGTCATTATAATGACAGCCTCTCTCTGCCTGGTATTTTTTGTTTTGTGATCCTTTTCCTAATAACTTACATCGTGAGCTCTTTTAAGGGGTCCTCAGACCCGGTGCACAGGTAGACTACACAGAGCCGGGGATTCGGGGCCTGGGAGACATGGATTTGAGCTCTGGGTCTCCCATATCTCAGGCCTGTTACGTTCTCTGTCTGAGCCTTCAGCTCTCACCTGGAAAGTACATGAATGGTAACATTCACTTCTCCAGAAGCCCTTGATTGTTGGTGATCACAGCTGCCAAAGATCTACCACAGTGCCTGGCACAGCACAGGTGCTCTGGAATTGGGGGCTATGAGCAGATGCTGGGTAGACCTGGCTGCAAAACAGGCCACCTTGGTCACCGTAGAATCTACGCTCTTTCCTGAGCTCCTCACAGTTACTTCTGACACTGCACAGGGACTTAGCTCTTTGGGTCCCAGGATCCTACACATTTCAGTGACACTCGCTACTTCCTGCTACCCTCTCAAAAATAGGAAACCTTCTTCCTTCTTTAAGAAGATTCTGGATACTTGAGAAAATTGTAAAGAGATGCCGCACTTGGTGACTGTTATTCTCCTCTTCCTAGTCATGCTGTATGTCCACATGGCTGCATAATCCTTCTATGATGCCTTCCAGTGCAGTGGCCCAATACTACACACAATGACCTAATCATAATAGCAGGCATTTGTAAAAACACTTCTTTGGCTGGGTGCAGTGGTTCACGCCTGTAATCCCAGCACTTTGGGAGGCCAAGGCAGGTGGATCACGAGGTCAAGAGATCGAGACCATCCTGGCCAACATGGTGAAACCCCGTCTCTACTAAAAACACAAAAATTAGCTGGGCATGGTGGAGTGTGCCTGTAGTCCTAACTACTTGGGAGGCCGAGGCAGGAGAATCATTTGAACCCAGGAGGCAGAGGTTGTAGTGAGCCAAGATTGCATCACTGTACTCCAGCCTGGGTGACAGAGCAAGACTCTGTCTCAAAAAAAAAAAAAAAGAAAAGAAAAGAAAAGGAAAAAACAGTTCTTTTAGATAGGGCTTCCATGTGCAATAGCTTATTCTATCTGGTATTTTATGAAGAGGAAGCTGATGCATGGAAAAGTCAAAGGATGCATCCAAAGTTACGGAAGCTGTAAGTTTCAGAGCTGAATCTCATATGAGTGATGAGTTTATGTTTGTTTTTCTGTACCCTGCTGCTAGTCACATGTATGCCTGGTGACCATTCTTCTGGCCAGAGTAGGAATACTGACTCTCAAGTCCTGAGGCCTCAGAGTTAGGAAAGGACCCCTGAACCTCTGCTGTCACCACAGTCCCCAGCCTGAGAAGGATGGGGGCAACAAGAAGGTGCCTTCTTCACTTGAAGTGTTCTCCTTCAAAGCCCTGAGCTAGAGGATCCGATCCCTTTCCCAGTCTCTTGGATAATCACAAGGAATCTCTCTGAGTCTAGCCAGAGTCAGACTGTCTATCCACAAATCATTGCTCTTCATAGAATTTCACCTCCACACAAATTGCCTTTACCTGGGAGCCACTGCAGTCTATTCACTTCCCAGAACATCTATTCGCTGGCCACCTCTGCCCATTATACCAGCAGGGATGAGAACTGCTGGGTCAGAGATGCTTCCAGGAACATAAAGACAGTTGATTGCATCAGGAGGTGAACCGATGAAGTGAGAAAGAACTGGACCACATTTTATTTCCCTTTTAAATAGCTACTCCCAACAGCATCTTATTTTGACCTTCACAGCAGCACTGTGAGGTAGGGAGTTGATATGGCTTGGCTCTGTGTCCCCCACTCAAATCTCATCTCAAAATGTAATCCCCAGAATTACAATTACAGGGACCCAGTGGGAGGTGATTGGATCATGAGAGCAGTTTTCTCCATGATGTTCCAGTGGTAGTGAGTCAGTTCTCATGAGATCTGGTAGTTTTAGAAGTGGTGATTTCCCTGCTCTCTTCTTTCTCCTGCCACTTTGTGAAGAAGGTGCTTGCTTCCCCTTCACCTTCTGCCATGATTGTAAGTTTCCTGAGGCCTCCCCAGCCATGTGTTGCCAGCAGTCAATTAAACCTCTTTCCTTTATAAATTACCCAGTCTCGGGTATTTCTTTATAGCAGTGCGAAAACAGACTGATACAGGAGTTACACACCCATTCCATAGATGAGAAAGTAGGAAATCAAGGAGGCCAAGTAATTTGTCAGACGTCACCCAGCTTGAAGGTGGAGGAGCCAGCACCCAGGCATGGGAGTGCCCCCAGGTCCTAATGCTTTTTGTCAGCATCGTGCGTTCTGGAAACCTCAGCTTTGATCTGACTCTGCTATTCACTTACTCTGTGTCTCTGGGCAAGTCAGGAAACTGCTAGAGACCTAATTTTCCTGGTCTGTAAAATTAGAGGCTGGCTTTTGCAATAAGATGGGGCCAATGACAAGGTTAGCGGGCATGGTCTCCACACAAGACCACTCTGATACCAGCTGAAAATGCAGCGATTTTCCAAACCACTCTCAGGCTGGATAATTCACTGGAAGGACTCAGAATTCACTAAAAGCTATGACACTCACCACAATGATTTATTATAGGGAAAGGACATAGATTAAGATGGGCCAATGGAAGAAAGGCATAGAGCCAAGGAGGGTTCCAAGTATGAAGCTCCATTGTCCCCTCTCTGTGGCGTCAGGATGCGTTACTCTCTGCACTGAGGCTCACCCCAGCATAGTATTCAAAGATTTATTGGAGTTCCATTACATAGGCATGATTGATTGACTCATCAATTGCCATGTGATTACTCTCTGTTTGCAGGTTGCCTGATACCATGTGACCCAAAGTTCCCACACTAAATCACATGGTTGCTCTTTCTGGCATGGCCAGTCCCCACCCTAAGACTGTCTGGTAGGGCCATGTCCACCCTATGATCCAGTGTGGCCAGCCTCTGCCCTACTCCTAACAGGTGTGACTCACCTCCCAGAAGCCAAGGGCAAAGGCCAGGCCTGTCTTTGGGCAAAGCCAAATTCTTTACTATGCAGTGGTGAAATCCTTTCTGGGTCTTCCACTCTATCAGTCTCCCCTGTTCACAATGCTCACTCCATGTCCTGTGAACCAAGCTCCTCAGCACCAGCTCCAGCTCGGGCCATTCACACCACTGGACTGGCTTCTAAGTCATCATTCTCGCCTGGCTGCTACTTCCTACATATTCAATCCAGACTAGCATGTATTTATTGAACAACTTCTATTTGCCAGCCACTGTGCTGGGATGGGCTCCATGGATAAATGTCGTCCTTGAAGAGTCGTGAGAGTGTGAGTTGTATATGCACCAAGAGTTAGTGCAGAGAATGGGCTCGAATACAACTACTTTCATGACTGCTTTTTCAGTGACTAGATGAACACCAATATCCAGTGATACCGTAAGTATCATGGTTAGAATATGATCAAAAACTCATTGTGTTGGGAAGTTTCTCACAGGCATTTATTTCAGGAGAGTTAAGTGTTAGGCATTGGTCTCACTTCAGCTGACAGACATGCCATGGATCTGTCCCCAAGGGGCCACTGGACTAAATGTAGGCCAAGCCAAATCTTCACTAAACTGAGCACTGAACAGGACCCTTAAACATGATGTAAAGAAGGGAAGGCCTCGGTTTTGGAAGAAGGTTGGTTTTTGGTTTGTATGCGTTTTTGTTTTGGAAGAAATAGTGGTTTTTGGTTTGTTTGCGTTTTTGAGTAGTTGACTTCTTCTTGACCTTTTGCTGCTGCTTTTCCTCTGTTTTCTCAGCCTGGAGTTGCTGGCGGATGTTCAGTTTGCCTTTGGGCTTCCCTTCCACCCAGCCTACGAGGGGCAGTTTCTCTGGAGGAGAAGAGCCTGTCACTGAAAATCATGCAGTACTCTTCCCACTTCATCAGATCGGGGTAAGTGGGCCTTGTTCAGAATTCTGTTGCTGTGCTCTTCCTCCCCCTTCCTTCAAGCAGAACGCAAAGGCCCAGTTTACCTCGATGGACTCACCCTTTCCTCCCTAGACATTGCAATCACCAGCCACTGGGCTCCCTGTCTCGGTCGCCCTCTCCTAGCCAAAACTGCTTTTGCATACATTAATCTTCATGAAGAAAAGCTCTGATTATACCAGCTGCATTCCATGACTCTAGGTCAGGGTTTCTCAACCTTAGTGCTGTTGACGTTGGGAGCTGGACACGTCCTGGCTGTGTTCTGTGCACTGTAGGATGTTTCACAGCATCCCTGGCCTCTAGATGCCCACCAGATGCCAGTGGTGCCCACCTTGGCCCAGTTTTGAGAACCAAACATGTCAGATGTCCTTCGGAGGGCAAACCACTTGGAGGAGAGCCACTCTCTCCATAGAGGGGAATCCCAGTGCCTTGGGTCTTCAGCTCAAGTTGAAATGCTCAGGGCCCTCCTTTATTCACCTTGAGGCTCTTCCTCTTCCCTGCCTGCCTCTACTCCAGTCCAGTTAAATATACTCTCAGTCCCCGCCTACATAATTGGTTCCTGCGCTTTCCTTTTCCTATTATCTTCGTCACATAACAGGCTTTTCCACACTACCCCTCCCCGGTTCACAATGCTCACTCCATGGCCCGTGAACCAGGCTCCTCAGCACCAACCCCTGCTCCAGCCATTCACACCACTGGACTGGGTTGCAAGTCATTATTCCCACCTGGCTGCTGGCTAATGTGCATGGATTACCTAGACTGTGCTAGGTTCCCTGGCAAGGTAAAAAGATGCAAAAGTCATGGCCCAGTTACCAGCTACTGATAGTCTGAAAACATAAAAATGAACCATCATTCAAAGCAGGAGAAAATAAAGCTTTATGCAGTTTACTGTGGGAGGTGAGCAGAGAACACATTTCTTCTAATTAGGGTTTTAGAAAATATTTCACTGAGGAAGTCATATTTAAGCTGGGCCTTGGGGGATGAATAGAATATTCAGATAAGCAAAGGGGAAGAAGGCACTTCTGGGAGAGGAGGTCCACGCAAATGCAGCGGTGATGAGAGGACACACCTTGTCTGGGGAGCGCCAGGTGGTTGCAGGACTGGCATTTGGGCCACACGCACGATGTGCCGGAAGATGGGCCTGGGCAGCAAGTTTGGGAACAGGTGCCATGTCCCCTTTATGGGGCAGCTGGCCTGCAGATTCACCCTCCTGCCCAGGCCTTGGACAAACAAGGGCATTCCAAAGGCTAGTTCAGGTGTCTAGATCTAAGAATATCAGGAAAGAGAAGAGCACAGTGATCTCCTGAACATTCACAAAGACAGAAGGGCGGCATGAGGCCCTGGGTGATGCTGCCAGGTCATGACCTCAACACCTTTCCTGTCCCAGAAATGGCCTTGCTTTGCAGTGCCGTGGTCAAGATCACAACCCCAGAAGCCAGATCTGGGGGGTTCACGTGCAGCCTTGACACTTACAGATACCTGAATTGTCCCTCAGATATCAAGGGCAAGTGGGAAGTGATTCAGGTGATGAAAGGAAAGACAAGGTTCCCTCATGGGTATTTCTTTCTTCTCATTTTCCCAGAAATCCCAACTACCCTTACGAGTTCTCACGCAAAGTGCCCGAATTTGCAACCCCCTGGCCGGACTTGTACCCGGTGCTGGCGGAGAGAACTACAAGGAGTTTCAGTGCGCTGCTCCCCAATTGACAGGGCCTGAAGAAAACCGATTGCTCCTTCTGGTCCAAGTACATCTCGTCTCTGAAGGCATCTGCAGGTAGCAAAGCCCTGGGATAGGCAGGGGCCAAGGGGGAGGGGGCTAGGTGTTGATCTCAGCATCTGCTGCGCTCCCTGCACGAGACCTGTGCTGTGTGCATTGGAGCCAGGGGTCACCAGTGCCAATGGCACAGCTCCTTCCCATGAGTTGTTCATGCTCTGGGAAGCTCTGCATTGCCAAGGGTCTCCTGATCTGATGTAGGGCTGGAAGGAGAAGCAAGAGAGGCATAGGAAGAGGGCAGTGGGGTGACTTAGGAGAGAAGGTCTGTGGGGGTTAGAGTGATGAAGGCTTCCAGCATCAAGGCTTCCAGACTAGAACATTGGTATAGGAAGAGAAGGGAGTGTTTTGAACCTCATCCTCACAGTCCTTGAAGGGCTAGGTGGAAAATCTTGGAGAGGCAATTCTAGCCAGGGGAAAAGCGGGCATTTCTATCTCTTCCTATTGCAGAGATGTTAAGGAGAGAAAATAAATAATAATGAAGGCACTGGGAATAGAGAGTAAACACAGTGCTCTTGGGAAGCTTTGGAATAACGGGTGTGAGTGACACAACCCAGGGATGCCCTTCAGCTTTCCGGAGGCCATGATGGAAACTGTGCCTGGTCAAGTGGGAGCCCAGAGGAAGGAGGACTCACTCCTCCCTGGAGGCTCTGGGAAGGATCCCCAGGAGAGGTGATGCCTGGGAGGTGGATTTTAGAATACCAGGATTTTTTCAGGTGCAGAGAAATGGGAGTGGGCCATTAAACAGGGAAGGGATCTTGTCTAGCACTTAGTTTAGATTTTCAACTGTATTTTTAGTTTCCAAGGCCAAGTGGCCATGCGTTGACAGTGAACCCAAGTACCATCATACCCTTAGCATGTCCCTATAGCCAGGGGATGAATCTGGCACCTCAGCCAGTGGAAAGGTCCCTCTAAAGGGCATTAGCAGGAAATGCCCACTGGAGGCTGGGGTCTCTTTGGGCCAAAGAAAGGGACCAGAGAGGAGAAGTCCTAATCTGGTTTGGACCAACCTTCCTTGCCCACCTGTTTCAGATGGAGCCAAGGACGGGCAGTCGGCAGAGAGTGAAGAGGAGGTGTTGACGGCTGGATCTGGGCTAAGAGAAGACCTCCCAAGTCTCCAGGAACCCTACAGCAAGTGACCAGCCCTTGAGTTCCCCAAAACCCCACCCGAGGCTGCCCGCTATGGTCATGTTTTTCTCTAAAATAGCCACTTACCTTCAATAAAGTATCTACATGCAGAGAAGCATTGGTGACTCTATTTGTGAATCCAAGGCAATTCTTGGGTAATACCAACTGCATCTTAATCATCTTTCCAAGGTTTGAATCCCAGGCTGCTCTTTCCATTCCACAAATGTTTATGAGCATCTGTTATGCACCAGGCCCTGTGCTGGGTGCTGGGGAAACAAGGACTTTGGTAGCCTACAAGGAGAGAATGCTGGGTAAAAAGTGACACAAAAAATGGGATCCATCAAGAGCAGGCCCCAGGTGGCACAGTCCCACCTGAGTGGTGGAAAAGACTCACTCACGAAGGTTCCAGAGTGGAGGTGAAAGACCGACTGGAATGGGTGCAATGGTCCAGTGAGAAGCAATGCACACTGAAGCAAGGCAGTGAGGATGGAGCTGGGGCAGGAAACAGAGTCACAGGCCCTGGAGGAAGTAGAATCGATGGAACTTGATTAAATGTGAGAGGGAGTTGGCACAAGGAGATAGAATTACCCCAAATTGGATTCCCAGATAAGCGATGTTCGCCCTCCTGAGGGACACACTTTTAAGGCAAATCTTCCAGTTAAAACTTTGTCTCTCCACCCCCTTCACACACACACACGGACACACACTTCACCCAAAGTAAAAGCAAGTGGCGCTGGTTAACAGTCTTGTTCGTTTAGATGGCATGCCATGAAATGCATTTGCACCCGTCATCTTATTTGAGTTCTGAACAAATTAATGATGATTTGTAGGTTGGGATTATTGCCCTAGCTTGCAAATGTGGAAGGAGAGGCTCAGAAAGACTTACACTATACCTAAATTCACACAGTGAAGAGGAGAAAGATCAGAGTCCAACTCAGGTTTTCCCATTTCTCTGTTTCCATGCACTGTGTGGTCTATAAATTATAGGCTTGGGCCACGTTGTGTGTCCTACAAAACCTACTCATAGCACTGAAAGTCCTGAGTGGCCTCCAACCTGCATTTTAGGCTCTGTTAGGATGGTTCAGTGAATGCACCTAAATACTGAACTAAAAGGCCTTAACTAAAGGAAACTCAATAGGTAGATGGCCCCAGGATTGGTCGATTGGTCAGTGTCTCAATGATATTATCAAGGACCCAGACTCTTTCCAGTCATCCTCTTTGCCATCTTCAGCACATGAATGGTGTTTCAATTCACTGACACATTATGGCTGTCACGGCTCCAGACATCACACGCAACCCCCAACAGCATCTCATGCTGGAGGCAAATGGGGAAGGAGATAAATGGCTTTCCCCACAAGGGCTTCTTTCTTTTTTTAGAGGGAACTTTTTCTCCCAGAAGTTCTCAGCAGAATTCCCCTTACATCTTTTTGACTAAAACTAAGTCATGTGTTCCCTTTTTTTTCTTTTTTTGAGACAGAGACTTCACTCTTGTCACCCACGCTACAGTGCAATGGCACAATCTCAGTTCACCACCACCTCTGCCTCCCGAGTTCAAGGATTCTCCTGCTTCAGCCTCCCAAGTAGCTGGGGTTATAAGCACGCACTACCATGCCTAATTTTTTTTTTTTTTTTTTTGTATTTTTAGTAGAAACAGAGTTTCACTATGTGAGTCAAGCTAGTCTCGAACTCCTGGCCCAAAGTGCTGGGATTACAGGTGTGAGCCACCATGCCTGGCCATATGAGGGATAAAACCATCACTGGCAATGAGGGATGAAAAGGCCTTCTGTGATCCAATTATACTACTCCTCCAGAGTAGGACATATTGCTGTCCCAACAAAGCTGGGGTGCAGTTATCAGCAATGAATGAGGAGACAGTTATTGGGTAGACAATAGATGCTCCCAAGACTATGAGAGTTGTGGCCATTCCCCTATGCTTGGAGCTGTCCTGGCATGGCCCAGGGTTGCTGCAGTTGGCCTCAAACACTTTTTTCCCCCTTTAGTGCAGTGTGGGTTGAAAATCGTGTGCTATGCTTGGAGGTGTTCCCAAGTTCCTGGCATCAGAGGTCATGGCCCTGGTCTTTCTTTGATACCGTTAACCCAGAGTGAGGCTTCAGGATCTGGGTGCTCAGACAGGGGCAGGAGACATGGCTCCAGGAGGCAGTTCCCTGCATTCTCACTGTGTTTGGCTGTCCTGCGGTATCCAGACTGGGGGCTAGATGAGACCCCTATTAGCTGTCTGTGGCTACTGTTAAAATTTTCACAAACGGAGTGGCTTGAAACAACAGAAATATATTCTTTCATAGTTCTGGACACCAGAGGCCCTGGATTGAGGTGTTACCAGGGCCATTCCCCCTCTGAGACTCTGAAGGGAGATCCAACCCAGGCCTCTCTCCTGCCTTCCAGTGGCTGCTGGTGGCCAGTGGTGTTTCTTAGCTCCTGACTGCCTTCTTATCCCTTCCGCGGTCCTCACTGGCCTTCTCTGTGCATCAAACTTCCCTCTCCTTTTCTCTTAGAAGGACACCAGTCATTGGATTTAGGCCATCTTATCTCAAGATCCCTAATTTAATTATATGTGCAAAGACCCTAATTCTAGATAAGTTCACATCCACAGGGTTAGGACTAGATGTGTCTTTTGGACGGGCCACAATTTAACCCACTATGGGACCCAGGGCTTGGGGACTGGACAGCATGTCAGGGAGGGGTGCGGGGCTAAGCTGACGCAGTGCTATGGGAAAGTCCTCAGATCAGACTCTAAGGAGAGGAAGAGGAAGGGGCCGCTGTGGGCCTTGGGATGAGGCTTCGGGTATCTGGAAGGCCTTTCTGACATAGCCCTCTCTATAGCCTGGCCCTAAAAATAATAGAAATAAAATAACAGCAATGCCATTTACCAAGGTCTCATGCCCTATGTGAGGTTCTGTCCTCTGTACACTGTCTCACTTTTCTTTCCCAAAGTAAAGTTTGTTCTTTTGTTGCCATTGGGAATTCAGTGCTTGATAATCTACCCCTGAAACTCTGTTCCTTTAGTTTTAACCACAGTCTGTTTTTAAAGTGAAAATTCCCTCCAGCAAAAAGGGTAGGAGGTTTCTCCTCCACCAGCTGCTTATTGGGACTTTGAAGTGAGATAGACTGGGCTGTTGTACCATGTTTTTCCAGCTGTTTGGGTGAATTGAAATAATTCCTTGGCCCAGTGGTTTCCATCCTTGACCACTCATTAGAATAACCTGGAAACTTTCACAAACTCCCCCCACCATATCCCAGACCAATTAGATCAGAATCCCTGGAGGATGGGGTCAGTCATTAAGGGATTACTATGCACATCAGGAGTGGACACCACTCCTAATCTCTCTGATCTGCAGTTTCCTCACCTGTAGAATAGATTCAATTACATTTACTGCTGAACAATGCTTAGCAAGGTGCAAGCTGGAAGCAATGTAATCTTTCCCACCCTTCTCCATTTGTGGTAGACAGGATAATAACTAAGACTACATGACAAGAGGAAATTAACATAGCAGATGGAGTTGAGGTTGCTAATCAACTGACTTTAAAATAGCTGGGATTACACAGGTGGTGCTGATGTAATCACAGGGTCCTTAAAAGCAGAAGAGGGAGGCAGAACAGAGGGCCAGAGAGACGGCAGCATGAGAAGAATCTGGGGCTGCTGCTGCTGGCTTTGGAATAAAGAAAGGAGACCATGAAGCTAGGAATATAGGTGTCCTCTAGAAGGCAGAAAAGGAATGGAAAATGATTCACCCTTAACTGCCTCCCAGAAAGGAATGCACCCTATTGACGCCTTGATTTTCACCCATTTGAGATTCATATTGGATTTGTGACCAACAGAACGGTAAGACAGTATATTTATTTTGTTTTAAGCCCATACATTTGTGAAAATGTGTTGTAGCAGCTATAGAAAACTACGCATCGTTATACCTATACAGATGTATACTTCATCCTGTCCTTGGATAAACCTCATATACCTAGCTCATAGTTTTTCTGATAATAAAAAGTCCACGCTGGTATAATACAGGCACCCCCAAATTCACCAGCATTGGTCCTGAAAACAAATTGTTCACATTCCTTCACATGGAGTTTAGTGACGGGTTACTGTTGGTGAACTGATTTTTGACCGCCCCTTTGCAAGCCCTGCACATATGGTCTAGCACCACCGGATGACACCTGCTATTTTGTTCTCAGCATTTGAAAACACCTCATTTTAACATCCTGTTATAATAATAATGCCTACTCTGCAGATTCACCCTGGTGATTAAGGGTGTGAATGTATGTGAACAGAAAACAGCAAAGTGCTGTTCACAAAGCTCTTGAAGTTAACCATGAATCTGAGGCACCTGCTATGTGCCAATCCGTGAGAATGATAAAGATGGGAAATAGGAGGGACCTAGAGGGCAGGCGATCACAGTCCTGCCCTGGAATGACCTTCAGAAACCTGTGGTGAAAGAGACAGTCTACAATAGCTAAGGTGTGTGAGCTGCAGAAGACCAGAGTTCCTATTAAGACAAGTAGGGGAAGGTAATGCCCAGGCCCTGTGGTCAGCCCTCTCAGAGCTGGCTTCAGAACTCTGGGCACTTGACTCCCACTGTATCTTTCATGCTCTTTCTCATGTGTTGCAGAGATTCCTCTTGAAGTCATGCGGGATTACATAACCCATTCCCAACTGCGATGAGCCAACATGAGTGTACATCAGGGCAACTGTAAAGATGTCATAATCTCTTTTCTGCATCTTTAAAGGACAGGAAGGTCACAGTACACCCACATCAAGCTTAGGGTCAACCAAAAGTCAGGAGGTGAATGAGGCATCACCTAGCATTGAGAACCAGAGTGATATTCACAATGTGTAAGGCAGGAATTAAGACAGGAAATGAAGACATGATCCAGAAGCTCACTCATGGGACTGAGTCAGCTTCCTCCTCAGTTGGAAGCAACCGGGAAGTACAGAAAGATGAAGCAAGTGATCTTTTCAAAGGGAAGTTGTGAAGTAACAACCTGCAAGGTTCCCCCAGCTTCCAAGCCCCTTTAGAAAGGCAGCAGAAATGCCCAAAGCTCAGGGATTTTCCAGGTCCTCAGTGAAGCTGGGAAGACAAGAACACTGGAAGACAAGGCCCTCTCAGGCCATCCAAAGCCATAGGCAATGGTTCCAAGACAGGGCTGAGAGCATAAAAATTACCTGAGTAGCTGATTAAAAATGCAGATTCCTATTCTCTAATTTTTTAGAATAAATAGATGTAATGTAGCACTCAAGCCAACATTTCAAATAAATAATGATTCTACATAGGAATTGTCTCATGTGGTCCTCCTGCCTGCCATAAATCTATTTTCCAGAAGCAACTTCTAACAGTTTCCAGCTTAGTTCAGTCACCCCAGAGGTCTAGATAGTGTGAATTTGCTTCAATTTTTGATTTATCAGCTTTATCTAGACCTACTGATTTCCTTCTGAGAAAAATGAGGGTTTAGCTCACTTATACTACCCACCTCCTATACTTCCAACAGTATTTTTTTATTCCTTCTTGAGATTTCTTTTTAATTCTGAAAAAACAAATTCTGTTTTTGTATTCCATACATTTTCTAATTATTTCCTGGCTTGCTAAATAAATGATGAGCATATCTACATCTATCTTAGTCCGTTTTCTGCTGCCATAACGGAATACCACAGACTAGGTAATTTATAAAGAGCAGAAGTTTATTTGGCTTGCAGTTCTGGAGGCTGGGGAAGTCCAACAGCATGGCGCTGACATCTGGCAGAGGGCAAAAGCGAGTTTGAGACACAGAGAGAAATGGGGCCAAACTTATCCTTTTATCAGGATTCCACTCTCAAGATAATTAGCCCATTCCCATGACAACAGCATTAATCCATTCATGAGGGCTACTATGAAGGCATGTTAAGGGCTCCACCTCCCAATACTATTACATTGGCATTTAAATTTCAACACAAGTTTTGGAGGAGACATTCAAGCTATGGCACCATTTTTATAGCCCCCACCTCCACCTCTTCCCTCATTGACCTCATTACTTAACACCCCTTCTCTTTACTGTCCACACTTTTAGATTTTCTTTGTCCTTCAGTCTCAAATCAGCCTTCTGTGTTTTGTTCCATAGGTTAATTCCAACAGCTGAAGGCTAGTTAACATTACTTGCTGTATTAAGGCTATATATATATATAATCATTCTCCTAATCATCAACACCCATGGAGAAATGACTAGTGCCTGGGTTCTGCCAATGTATTTATATATATATATATATATATATATATTATATATATATAAAATATACATTTATATATATATAACATTGGTAGATTGTATTGGTTTTGTATTTGTATATTGTATTGGAATATTGTAGTACATATTGAGGTATATATATATCTCTCGATATATTGGGACATGGGGAATCCCTGAGCTTTGGGCATTTCCGCTGCCTTTGTAAAGGGGCTTGGAAGCTAGGGGAAACTTGCCAGGTTACATCACAACTTCCCTTTGATGATATAAGGATCTCTCTCTCTCTCTTCTCTCTCTCTCTAGATAGATAGATAGTTTACAGGCCAAACAATGTTTAAAGTCATAGTTTGTATTCTTCCCCTAGGCATTTAAAGAGGAACATTGCTTACCTCAAGATCAAATTGTAATATTATATATGTAATATCATGGTGCATCTTATTGTTCTATCTAGCCTTCATAATTGTTTTTCTTTCCTCTTTCTCTCCCTCCTTTCCTTCATTTTCTCAATTCCTTGAATTCTGTGCCCTTTATCCTATCTTCAAGGAATTTGCATGTTTTATAGCATCCTGATGGTCTTGCCAGGTTTGTGGTATCATTGCTTTAAGGCTTTTGTTATAAAGGACAGAATATGGGTTTTTGGAGCCTGGCAGGGTTTTGAGTGCAGAGTCAGCAACTCACCACTTGGATGATTCAGAACAAACCCCTTCACCTATCTGGCCATTAGCTTCACCTGGAAAACGTGGATAATGAATTCCTCTCCTAACACTATTGTGAGGTTCTTAGGAGGAAAGAGAATTAAATGCCCTGCATAATTAGAAATTGCTGAACAGTAATTAGAAGATGTTTTCATGACCATCATCTGCTTCTGTTGAGCTCATTCATCACTTTGGGCCAGGTCCCTTATTGGTGCTGAAGGCACAATGATTAAAGCTCCCTTTGCTTGGGGGAGCCCCAAGTCTACAGGGAGATGCAGACGAGTAAACAGCCAATCACAATTCCGTGGAATACGTATGATAACAGGGATAAAATAAAGGGGAGGCTTCAGGAGCAGAAGAAGAGCACCCAAGTCATATCAGAAAATATTCTCCAGAGAGGAGACCCTAAGCCAAAGACCAAAGGACAAATAAAAATAAGCTTGGCATAGAGCATTCGGGCATGTGGGGGATGGTGTTCTAGGCAGCAGTACTGAACCTAGGAGCATTAAGGCCTTAAAACATCTGGTGAGTTTCCACAGCCTTAGTGGCTGCCTCCCCCGGCTTGCTGGGAAAACTCGGGTCCCGTCTGAGTTCCATGTCAAATTGCCCATCTGCTCCCCCATCCTCCCAGGGGTACTTCCCAGGACCCTGTCCATCCTTCTCTCCTTCAGTGATCCCAGGTTCCTGTCCAGAAAAAGACTCCAGTTTCTAAGGCAGTGCTCGCCCAGGGGTACTGTCAAGGTTCCCTGCACACAACAAGACTGCAGACTTTAAGGCAGCGCCCTGCCCTCCCCATCCAAATCATGTTTATGTGAGTGACGTTCTGGCCTTTGAGAAAGTGAGTGATGGTCACAATGGGGGACACAGACAGGGGAGCAGCCAACCAACATCCATCGGAACTGACTGATGCCTGGGCTCTGCCAGTGTTCTGCCCCCCAACCTGGGGCTCTATCTGCTTTGAAAGGTGAAGCAGGGGCCAGAGTTTGTCCCAGGTCTTTGCTGGTTCTTTTCTAAGATAACCAACTTGTGGGATTTTTCCCATCCTCTTTGTCTCTTTCTCATTCAAGCTGAAGCTCGTGTCTCTCTGCCATCTGAATGAACTCACAACCCTTCCTCCCCCTGTTCTAGTCCAGCTGTTGCCAAACATTCATGGAGTCCAATTGTGTCCCAGGCCATAGAGGGTGTGATGGGGGGTGGAGGGGCCCCGGTACACTCACTGATGTGTCTGATGGAGGAGCTGGCGCCAGCCATGGAAGAGCTGGGAAAAGGGTATCTGGATAGAAGAAAACCAGGAAGCAAGGAAAAGTAAGCAAATGCTAGTCTCTGCAGTCAGAAAGAAAACCTATGGATTTCACCTATCTTATTAGTGTGGAATAGTCAGTGTGACCTCAGAAATCAGTCCAGGTGCCTGGACCTATCTGGTCCTGGAGAAGGAAAACAGCATGAAAATGCCCAAGTTCTGGGTTCAGGCTCCAAATTCTCCATTGCCTCCTCCTCAGGTGTCCTTCCTCACCATGGCTCCTGATGGTGGCCCTTGGCCAGGCTCTCCAGCCCTCCTGAGGCTTGGTTTGTTTAAGCGTAAAATGGGGAAAGAAAGTTGCTGTCCGCATAGAGTTGTTGCGGGAATAAAATAAAATCATGGGCTGGGCATGGTGGCTCACAGCTGTAATCCCAGCACTTTGGGAGGCCAAGGCAGGTGGATCGCTTGAGCTCAGGAGTTCGAGACCAGCCTGGAAAATGTGGTGAAATCCCATCTCTATCAAAAAAAAAAAAAACAAAATTAGCCAGGCATGGGGGTACACATCTGTAGTCTCAGCTACTTGGGAGGCTGAGGCAGGAGGATTGCTTGAACTCAAGAGGTAGAGATTGCGGTGAGCTGAGACAGGCTGCTGTGCTCCAGCCTGGGTGACAGAGACTGTCTCAAAAACAAAACAAGAATAGAATCATGAACTTGGAGGCATTGCTGGTCCCTCTGTGTGGCCTGGTAAAAAGAGCAGGAGTGAGCACTGGCAGAGGGGGACACCTGTGTTTGAAGCCAGTCTCCGCCCCTTTCTAGCTCTATGTCCTAAAACCAGTTACTTAACATCTCTGAGCATGTCCTCGGTTAGTGATAAAATATATCAATTTCCATTTCTCTGGGTAGTTGTAAGGAGTAAATAAATTAATAAACATAAAAAATACACAAAAATACC
Organism: Ateles fusciceps; assembly: GCA_036589455.1. Classification (NCBI taxonomy): domain Eukaryota; kingdom Metazoa; phylum Chordata; class Mammalia; order Primates; family Atelidae; genus Ateles; species Ateles fusciceps. Next base: position 2,071,662 of record JAZHEH010000113.1, on the reverse strand, counting down.
TGTTACATTGTGATTACTCTAGAGGTGATTGCCATAATGAAGAAGAATATTCAAAACTGGAGGTGAATCTCATGATTCTGCACTTTTTATCTGGATTTTTGCTGGCTTTTCACCACGGCCTTTCTGAATTTGTTCCATAGCGTGTATGAAGCACTTAATTTGTTCCAAGCTCTTTATAAGACTTTACTCTGAGGCCTGAAGCCCACAGCTCATTGCCCTTTAAAGGAGAAGCTATAAATAGTACATTGGGTCATTAAAAAGAGGAAGGAGTGCACCTGGACAGTCAAGCACATGTAAATTGGGCCAGAGGAGACTTCAGGGCCCAGAGCGCTCCTGTCACCAAAGTCTCCCCTGGCTTCTGCAGAATAACTCTGCTCATCCAGGTGAGGGACCACAGGCCAGACAGCTGTTCCCCTCCAGACGTCTCCGGAAACCCCTATGAGTCCCTTGGAAGGTAACAAACTCAGACCAGGGTGAGTCACAGGCCTCCAGTCCTACACAGCCCCAGCCCTGGAGGAAGAAGGAAAATGAAATCTGGTGGGGGACGGGCCAAGGCCTGGTCCTAGCAGGTATGGTACTTCCTCTGTAGACTGGACTGGAGGTATCCTGATGGTCAAAAATCTGGAGAGTCAGCGAGGAGAGGAAGGGTGAGTCCTGACTGTGCAACATAGAAACTGGGTGATGGCCAAGTTTTCAACCCCCTGAACCCCAGAGCCCCAGCCTTCTCATGTGTGTAATGAGATGCCCTTTGGACATTAGAAAGAGTGCAGAAAGTGTGCATGGCAGTCGTAGATGTTCAAGAGTCAGTTCCTCTTTCTCCTCTTCCTCCTTCTTCTTAGTGGTCTTAGCATCTCCAGTTTGTATCCCAAACATTTAGAAAAGTTCTTGGCACACAATGAATGCTTGATGGATCTTTCTGAGAGAATGAAGAAGAGCTCAGATATCCCCAGCTCAAAGTCTCTGTCCATTCTCATAGTGGGACCGACTTCACTGTGGTGTATGGGAGACTGAAGGATGGCCCCACAAGATGTTCATGCTCTAATGCCTGGGGCCTATGAATGGGTTCTGTTAGTTACATGACAAAAGGCACTTCACAGACGTGATGAAGGTTTAGGACCCTTAACATAGAGAGATTTCTGAATCAACTAGTTGGGACCCAGTCTAATCACATGATCCCTTAACAACAGAGAACTTTGGCCAAAGTCAGAGCAGTCAGGGAAAGAGGAAGGCAGAAGAGGAGGGTAGAGAGATCTCAAACTCGAGAAGGATTCTACACAGCATTGCTAGGTCTGAGACATAGAAGCGCATGTACAAGGACCAGACAGAGGCCTCTGGGAGCTAAGGGTGGCCCCTAGCTGACAGCCAGCAGAGAAAGAAAAACCTCTGTCCTACAACAGCAAGGAGCTGGGTTCTACCTGGAACCTGAAGGAGCTTAGAAGTAAATTTTTTTTGCCAGAACCTCCTGGAAGGAAGACAGCCCTGCTGACACCTTGAGTTTAACCTGGGGTGGCTCACATTAACCTTCTGACCTACACAAAATGTGAGATAGTAACTGTGGATTATTTTAAACCACTAAGTGTGTGGCCATATTTCATACTGGCAATAGAGAAGTGATACACAAAGCCTCCAGATTATGAAGAGGACAGAAGCACCCACCTCTTTGGCAAATACATGCATTTACCAAGCACACCAGCAGTGCAGCTGTCACCACCATGGATAGATGTCATTGAGTCAGGCATCATGCTGGTGGCTCTGCGGACCACCCTTCAAGTTATCTTATTCTGAGGCTATCAAGGCTCCTGGCCCATGTTGGCTGTGGCCTCCAGGGAGCCAGGCAGGATAAATTATGACCAAGGTCTTTGGGCTGGGACAATACATAGGGAATGTATTGCAATGAAGAATATCCCATGAATGAGAGTCCAGTCATATTCTACACAAAGTCAAGATTTTCCCCGAAGATTCTTTCAACTCCATGTTACAAGAATGTCCTAAGTTAATTCCCACAGATGCCCCCACACAATTGCGTGACACCCCACATCCATTTCACGGGCCATGAGGTGGCTGGTGGTGATCGGGAGTTGGGGGAGGAGGACTACTGGAGAGAGCTTGGCCCTCGTCCTTTCTTAAGCTTTGATATCTCCAGAAGGTCATACTTAAACACTTTGGGCTCAAAATCTATTAGTCGTGGTTTCACATGCCAGAATCAAAACTTGCCATTCTTCTCCTTGTCAGCCTCTTTCTTGCTCACAAGAATTGAAACTGGGTCAAAAATGTGGGTGCATGATGGTTTAGACAGAGATATGGTGCAGCTCCATCAGCTGGGCTAAAAAGAACCCAGAAAAGCTGCCTGGCTTTTCAATGCCCTCCTCTGTAAACATTTCCATGGCACCCGGGAAAGGAGACCAAACTGAATGTTTCTGAGTTCATTTCTAGTGTTCGTATTAGATATTTGTTCTGTTATTAGTGACTTTCTTCCTTCCCCTTTCCCCAATGAGAAACTGAGGCTGGAGAAGTTTAAGTGGGAAAGGTAAGTTGCTAGAGCACTCCCAAATGTCCAGAAGGAGGGGGCTCTGAGATGCAGGAGAAGTGGAGGATTTGTTTAACAAACAGTAAATAATTACCCCACAGAAGCCAAACTGTTTCAGATCTTGCTCCACTTACTTCTTCATAAAATTCTTCATTTCATTCTCACAAAAAATGAACAGTGAAAAATCCATTTCATCCACTTCCTGAGAGGTCCTGTAGGAGGCCACGCTGCTGGAGGAGGGATTTAGACCTAAACGGTCTGGCATGAGGGCCCCACAAGGTGTTCATGCCCTCGTGTAATGCCTGGAGCCTATGAATGGGTTCTGTTAGTTACATGACAAAAGGTATTTTTTTTAGACAGAGATTGGTCCAGCTCTATCAGCTCTGCAGTCAGAGGAGGACGGACATCTGCCCAGGCCCTCTGGGGGATGGGTTGATGTTACCATGCAGGGCGCCAAGGGGCTACTGTCGGGCAGAGGTGTCAGGAGGATGAGGCAACGTCAGGGGTCAGCTCTCCAGGGTGCTGGGGAATAGTCAAAAGTGACCGTGAAAATCTCCTGTAAAGCCCAGGAGATTCAGCTGTGATTTGAGCACTGTCTGTCGATTGTGCAGTGGCAGGAAGTCAGCAGGCTGGGTGGGACTGAGAAGGCTTAGGCCTAAGGCCAGAAAACGTCCCTCAGGCCTCCAGGCCCAGGCATGGCTCCTGGCAGCTGTGCCACGTGCAGATGTGGAGCTGTGAAGCCCCTTATCTCTTTGTGCTCTCCTGTGGCCAGAGGCTGGGAGACAGCTCTGGAGGGAGTAAGGGGCCGTCAGGAACTCTCCTCCCCGGTGACTTCACTGGCCACAGAACCGCCAGCCAGGCAGTGAATGACATCATAACCACAGCCGAGCTGGCTCGCCGGGGTGACATCAGGACCCCAAATAACTCTGACATGTGTTCGCAGTTAGGAGAATGAGCAGGGTTAGCATGGCCTCTCCTCCCAGTCATTGGCATGCCCTGTGGAATCCTTCTGGGAATCCTTCCCCAGATGGCTTCTTGGATTGACTTATAATGTTGATTGCAGAGGCATTAAAGATCATTAAAAAAAGGCAGACAAGCAAAAAAGAGAGAAGTGATATCACCCAAACCCCAACCCCCAGGGAGAGCTTCTCATAACATTTTGAAATATAGCCTTCCAGGGATGGCATATTTATTTATGTTTTAAAGAAATGTCATTGTGTATATTTAAGGTATACAACATAATGTTATGACACACATTTAGATAGTAAAAAGGTCACCACCATGAAGCAAATGAACGTAGCTAGCATCTGGTTTTTGTTCTTGTGGCAAGAGCAGTATAAATCTACTCATCTAGCATGAATCCCATGAACAGTCAGCACTCCATACTCACAGGTTCTACGTCCATCAATTCAACCAACCACAGATCAAGAATATTCTAAAATAATAGGCTGGGCACAGTGGCTCACTCCTGTAATCTCTGCACTTGGGGAGGCCGAGGTAGGTGGATCACCTGAGGTTAGGAGTTCAAGACCAGCCTGGCCAAAGTGATAAAACCCCGACTCTGCTAAAAATACAAAAAATTAACCAAGTGTGGTGGTGTGCGCCTGTAATTCCAGCTACTCTGGAGGCTGAGGCAGGAGAATCACTTGAACTCAGGAGGCAGAGGTTGCATTGAGCCAAGATCGCACCATTGCACACTCCAGCCTGGGCAACAAGAGTAAAACTGTCTCAAAAATTAAATTAATAATAATAATAATAAATAACAATACAACAACAAAAACCAGTACAAATGAAAAGCAATACAGTGAAACAGCTATTTACACAGAGACGGTTTAAGTAGGCACAGTGGTGCATGTACATCTACAGTCCCAGCTACTTGGGAGGCTGAGGCCAGATAATCACTTAAGCCCAGGAGTTCAAGACCAGCCTGGGCGACATAGTAAGACACTCCATCTCTAAAAAGAAAGCAAAGAAAAAGAAAGAAAGAAAATATTATGTGACACTGTGTGTAGTATATATGCAAATAATAAACCATTATACAAAGAATTTAAGCATCACAAATTTTCACACAGGCAGAGGTCGTGGAATCAATCCCCCATGGATACCAAGGGGCACTATCCGTACAATTTTGTTACCTATAGTCCTCACAGACTTGGTATATTTAAAAGCATATTCCTATAGCATATAATTATTTCCATGTGTAAACAACAGTGACTCATCTGCTCTTATTTTGTGATCTGCTTTTTTTTAAAAAAACTTTTAAATTATATATGGACACTTAGCATGTCATTAATTATTCTAAACCATTTTTGATCACTTTCTACTATCTAGTACTGAATCTTGCATTGTTGGGAGGAAGTTAAGTTCTGGTATCTTAATTCAAAATCCTATATTGTTGAAGTTAATGTTGAACATCTATTATGTCCAACAGACAAATAGTTGCGGTGTAGAATACGGCCTCTCAACTTTAACACAATCCGCTTTTTTCTCCAGTGTTGGACCAGACCCTGGTTTCTTTGGTTCATTATTTGAAAAAGTAGTTAGCTTGCATTTATGGGTATTTGATGCAAAAAAATACATATTTTTACCATTAGCATCATGACTGTTTGCCTAGCATGTAGAGTTAAATATTCGTGTTACAACGTCACCATCTCTCATCCTGTGGGCCTTCCCTTTTGCTGGACATTCCTCAGCCTCATTTTGACCTCCTCACTGGGAACTAAACAGATGTTCTGAAGGTCCCAAATAGTCACACCACAGGCTGAATTGTATAGAAATTCAGTTCTTGGAAGATGTCAGAGTTTGAAGGAACATTGAAGATCATCTCACTTCCCTCCTCTCCCATTATCGAGATGGAAACTGAAGCTTGAAGGGAGGAAGGGACACCTCACAGGATGGCAGTGGCTAAGCCTGGCCGACCTCAGCCCACGAAACATGGGCACCTGCTTTTGGAGTTCCTGGCAGGGCTGGCAGGAATCTTGGCTGTGATATAACCCGGCCCCACCAGGTGGCTTGACACACAGTTCCTCAGAGGCCACACTTCCAGTCCTGGACTCATGTACACACACGCTACCACCCATGAGTGCTCACAGGCTGTGAATGCTCATGACTTGTCTGAGCCTTACAACAACTCTGGCAGGTTGGCCAGAGTACAGACTATCATCCCCCATTTCACAAATAGAAACACTCAGACTCAAAAAGGGGAGAGGAACTTGACCAAGGTCACACAGCTGGCCCCTGGGGTCTTCGGTGAGTCATTTATCTGAGGCCAACTCCAGGGCTTTTTTTCTTCAGGGGAACTCCTCCTCTGACTCACTACGTCACACTGTGTTTCATAAGTCAGTGGGGAAGTAGAACCGTTTCTCCAGTCGGGACAGATCCTACTGGGGAGTGAAGGCAGAAGTAGAACATAGGACTCTAGCTCCAGGCCAGCGATCCCGGGACCTTTACTCATCAACATAGAGCCCTTGTTTCACTTAGAAAAGGTGCCCCACTCTGTGGAGGCCCAACCTCTAGGCTCATGGCTCGGTGGACAGAGCAAGGGCTGGAGTTCCACCACGACGCTTCCCCAACAGGAACTAAGCCCATGCTATTGTGCAGGACACAACTTCCTCAGCCAATTACAGCAGCCTCGTCTGTACTTACTCAACCAAGTTCTCTTCTGATGACGACATTTATCCACCACACTGGCCAGTCACATTGCTGTGGTACTCATTACCTATCCTCAACTCATTGTCTGTGTCTGAAAGATGCAGAATTTCCTCCAACTAGCCAGCCTCCCCTTCTACCCTGCAAGGACAGTGAGAGAAGGCAGTAGGGGAACCTGGGCTCTTTACCACGCAAAGCCAGCGCCTCCCGGAGGAAACCTTAGTGTTTTTGGTTGTAGACACTCAACTTGGTGGAGGCTGAGAAAGAATGTTGTTTCAGAACAGCTTCTTGCCAAGGTCAACCCCAGCTGCAGGGTCAGGCTTATTCACATCTCCCGCCTCTGCTCAGGTAGTATTCCCTCTCTGCCTGGTATGCTCTCCTTTCTTCTCCCTGGTGACCTCCTCTTCACGTCTCCCTTTCTATGAACCCTGACTTGGCCTTTCTAGGAAGCTGGGAACTCTCTTCTCTACTCTCCTACAGAATATCATTGGTGTCGTTTATCACTTAGAACACTGACTTTTGTAATCAGTTACATGCCTGTCTCCTTCCCCTGGACACTAAGTCATTTAAGGTCTGCAATGTGTCATACAGATATCTGTGACTCTGGAGCCCATATAAATGACCTCATTTTTCCAGACTCTCTCTAGTCCTTTCTGTGGTCACCTTTTCCTTTAATGAGAATAAATGGCTCCAGTCTCCATCCCTCATACCTTGGGAAGTCATTTGCCCTCCCCGTGAACTATGGAAAAAGCGATGAGAGATTGTGTGGCGATGGCCTGGGGAACTCACTCTGTGCTTCCTGGACAATGAACTATCAGGGACCAAGAACCCTCTCCTCCCAGCTAGAGGGGCTACCCTTGAGCTGAGCTTCGGCTAGACTGGATCTTCCATCCCCAGCAGCAGGGACTGCAGCTTTCCATGGTGCTCAAGATATCCAAGCCTGGAGCAGCCAGTTTCCCACACAACAGCTATAAACACCTCACACCAAAATGCACTGAGCAGCCTGGCAATTAACCCCTCTACTGAGAAGGCTGCTTCCTCATCGCAAAGTCTGTGCCCCTCCCCCTGGGAAGTCACTCTTTGCCTCTCAGGGGTGATGGGAGGATGAGATTCCTGTGTCCTCTCCTCTTGCCAACCTGACCTTGGGAGTTTCCTTTTAGCAAGAAAACCAACACCATGCCAATGTCAGAATTCATTCCCATCACTGATGCCTGTCCAATGGTGATGCCCAGTGATGACCCAGTGTATGCAACAAAGGATTCCCCAGACAGGCCCATCCTCCCGTGCCCACCTCCAGATTGTAGCCTCTAGATTCCAGTTTTCCTCACTCAGCATCTGCCTTCTGCTCCTGCTGCCTTCTCCCTGAAATGCCTCACCCCTCCATGGCTTCGACTCTCACCTCCCATTTCCCAAACCCAATTGCTTGCATGGTAGAGTCTTCCTAAAGGCTGGGTCATAAACATGACCCACAAAAAGATTAGGAAACCACTGGATATGTAACACAGGATCATTCTGAGTTCTCCGCCATCATACCACTGGATCACTACAATGTCCATTCTTCTCCCCAAGCCCAGCCTCCCACTAGCCTGTGGAACTTAACTAGTAAGAACTGTTTCTATATTCTCTTCCTCTCCTCTTCCAGACTGTGGCCTCTCCCTCCCTCTTCCCATCAGAAAAAAAAATCTGAAATTATGATTATGTTATCAGGAAAGTTGTCTTCATCTGTAACTAGCCTATGTTCATACCCTGAGGAGGGCAGGGAGAGAAGTTTGCTTTTCTTAATCCAAATGGCTCGCATGGCATTTTTCTACACCAAAGAGGCATCCACCCCTGTTTTCCTTCCCATCAGAAAAAAATCTGAAATTATGATTATGTCATCAGGAAAGTCATCTTCATCTGTAACTAGCCTATGTTCATACCCTGAGGAGGGCAGGGAGAGAAGTTTGCTTTTCTTAATCCAAATGGCTCGAATGGCATTTTTTTACATCAAAGAGCCATCCACCCCCTGTTTTCCATTTTTAGCCCCACCAAAACATTTCAGAGGCTTTGAAAGTCTAGTAGTTCCTTAGTGTGCACTTCAGCAGGCTTCACTCCTACCCCTCCCAACTCTACTGATGATAACACAGGGTCCCGTATCCCTCTGTTGTGGAGTTTCCCTGGGGCACATGTTGTGTGACTTCTTCCTCTTCACTCCAGCGCAGTGTGAATGAGTGGGTGAGTGAGCAGATGCCATATATCTGTGTGTGTGTCAGGGAAGCAGGTATGCATGTATTGGAGTTGAAGATCACTCGCATGTGTGAATGTGTGTGGATGTAGTCCCTCGTGCTGTTCTGGGAGGGATGTGCGTGTGCTGTGCACATGTGTGCTCTGCACATATGTGCTTATGTGTGCTGGGGCTGGAGGTCAGGTAGCATGCAGAAGAAGAGATTTATATAGGATTTGAGATTTCTCAGGCTGCCTCTTGCCAAGCCGTTTCCTCTGAAGCTCAGAATCAGCCCATATGGGCTGGGGTGGAAAATAACCACTGTAAGCAAGCAGTCCCTGACTCATTCCAAAGCGTGTGGGCCCACCACTTACTACAGTGTGCCTCACAATTGAATCTGCTCACCCTGCCTTCAGGCTGTGCCTCTGAGGCCCCGTATTCCTTTCCAAAATCGTGGGAGGGACCATGGAGACCCTTTATCACATCCATCACCTCTACTTTCTTTTGCCTGGTCCTCTTCCCTGGAACAAAGCTCACACTGCCATTTCTACAGACTCTGTATCCAAAGATCTCCCCGTTAAAGCCTCTGGTCCTGGGGGAGTGCATTGGAGGTTCTGTAAGTGTCCTTGTGGCTATATCTGCTTTGTCATCCCTTTCAACCAACTTTCAAATGGGAAGCTCATTACCAGAGGGAACTTCTGATTATCAGTGCAGTGAATTGTAAATTTCACAGTCACAAAAACAAATAAATAAAAGTCCAGCTTAAAGTACTTTGGGCCCTCATCTTGCCAGATAGCAGAAAACATAATTTAGTCATTTCTTGACAAATGGAGTCACTGCATGTACACGTGCAGTCTCTTTGGGATAGACAGTCAAGAGACTTCTCTCTCACTGAGTAACATCTGAATTCTTGGGTCTGGGGCATTGATGAAGAGTGGCTGTCTGCTCCCTGTCCCAGCTGTTTGCCAGTGTCATAACGTGATGTTAATATTCTCTTCTAGGATTTGGTCTTTGCCTCTTCGGTGGCAGGGAAATAACAGCTTTGCAGAGGCTGCTCAAAGTGGTGAGAGTAAGAGCTATAGCCCCTTCCCTGACCTCAAACCACCATTTTTTGGCTATTACAAGATAATTAATGAGTGATTTAGTTACATGCTGCAAGCTACTTTTGGTTGCTATACATTTTAATTTCCAATGTTATTTTGGGTGACTTAAAGGAAGTCACTGGGAAAGAAAACTTTGCCTTGACATGCAGAAACTGCTACTTAACCTATACAGAATAGGAATACGGGCTTTGGAGAGGACAGATCAGCTTTGTCAGAGTGCCAATTCTCTGACTCATCAAAGTTAAAATGTAATCAATAAATATTCTTTTTTTATATTAATGGAAGTCTTTATTTGGTTTATCCTATAGAAGATATTAGTTTCAAAATAATCATAGCAAGTATTATACTAGCCATAAGACTATTGGATGAGGTTAAAGATTTTTCATTCTTATTTGTCTTTAGAATATATTCTACTGGATAATACAATCAAACCAGTGTATTGTAAAGTCACTTGAAATAACACTTTTCTCTATGTTATGTAACCAACTGATACATAATTTGCTTTTTAACTTAATTATATATTTTAGAATATATCACACAACTATGTGATTCAAAAATAAAACCATATAATGTAGCATGTTGAGATAAATCTTGCTTCCAACTCTGCCCCCTTCTCCTTCCAATAATTAACTACTTAAAAAAAGTTTTGGTTTATCCTTCTTTTTGCAAACATGAGCAAATATATATAACTTGCATTTTAAAAAATAGCTCCAAATCCTAGACAGATACAGTATCTTTTCCCCCCGAGCCATTATTCCAATGAATGACTTCTTGGTTACCACACTGATAATTCAACCTTTACTTCCAGCCTCTAATCAATTTGAAGGTATTTATCCCAGAATTCAGATATCCATATCTTTGTCTGCATTTTGTCCCCAAACTTGTTTTAATTGGCCCTTATTGTTTCCAGCTTCTTCAATGTTATCTTTTACTGTTTAAGATTGAAAAGTAGTTGCCTTCTGCACTGTGTAAATCCCGGAATTCTCTTTTCCTCCTTTCAGCAAACCAGCTGAATCTGCTCTGAACTCACACCATCCCAGTGGTTCCTTGTCGAATGTAGACAATGGTAACCAAAACATATAAATAACACTGTTTCCTGAACTCTTCCGCTAGGGTTAGAAATTCGCTAGACGTATAATCTACTTTCCAGGTTGCTATAATGACAGTTTTATCAAATGCTTCCCACAAAGCATAAAATGGATAGCCACTCTAGCCTCTATAAATATTCTTGATGGAGATAAGTGAATCAGTTTTAGAGCCACATTTTATTGAAGGTCTTTATTTTTTCTTAAAAAAAGTTCATTGCTTTTTAATTCAAAAAGTCACACATTTAAAAGGTAAAAAATATATGTATTACATATATATTATATATGTATATATGTACACATATTATATATATTTATATATGTATATATGTAATACATATGTAACATATACAAACAAATTAACTGATTAATTAGCTAATTAACCAGTTAATTAACTAATTAATGGTGTGGTGATTAAGATCTTGATTTTGGAAATCTTATGTATCAATTCAATTCGTATTTCCACAGCTTTCTATCTGTGACCTTGTACATATTACTCATCTAAATCTTACTTTCCTGTTGTATAAAATGAGGGAGAGGATAGTACCTACCCCTTACGGCTCTTGTAAAGAGAAGTGAGATAAGGTATATCAGACACCCAGATAATGACTGGCACATAATTTGTGCTCAAGAAATATATTACATATATATATACACACATATATTACATATATATATTACATATATATAAAACTAAAAAATTATTACATATATATTACATACATATATTACATATATATATATATATATATATATATATATATAAAACTAAAAAATTGAAAGTCACTGGTAATCCCAACAGAAATTCCCAAGATAGCCATTGTAAATATTTTGATGTATCCTTCTGGCCTTTTATCTCTAGGTGTGGATGTGTGTGCATTTAAAGATAACACTAATTGTTTATGTATACTTTCATTCCTTTTTGGGGAGAAGGTTTTTTATTTGTACATCATGAGCTGTTTCAATTTTTCACTAAAATCTCTGTGAAGCCATTGAAGATGAAATTGAAAGAGAAACAAGAGAAACTTAAAAAAGAAAATCTGTCTTTTCTTGAGCACATATTATGTGCCAGTCATTGTCTGGGTGTCTGATATACCTTATCTCACTTCTCTTCACAAGAGCCTTAAGGGGTAGGTACTATCCTCTCCCTCATTTTATACAATAGGAAAGTAAGATTTAGATGAGTAATGTGTACAAGGTAACAGATAGAAAGTTGTGGAAATACGAATTGAATTGATACATAAGATTCCCAAAATCAAGATCTTAATCACCACACCATTAATCAATTAGTTAATTAATTAGCTGGTTAATTAGCTAATTAATCAGTTAATTTGTTTATTCCACAAATGGTTGAGTACTTGCTATTACCAGGCATTATTCTAGAATAGGTCTATAATCAGAACAGGCAAAACGAAATGCTCCCCATGGAGTTATATTCTACTGGGGATTAGGTGGGCTGAAAATAGACAATAAATAAGGAAAAGCAGAAATGTTACAATATAGTAAATGTCTGTAAGTACTACGGAGAATGACACAACAGGGAGGTGTGATGGGACAGCCATGCAATATGTAATAGAATGCATAATGCAGACCTCATTGAGAAGGTGATATGTGAGCTAAGTCTTGAAGGAGGTGAAGGAGTGAAGCAGGTTGATGTCTGAGGGAAGAACACTCAGGCAGAGGGAACAGCATGTGCAAAGCCCCTGAGGCAAAGGGGTGCTTGGGCTGTGTGAGGAACAGAAGGAGGTCAGAGTAGCTGTGACAGAGTGAGCAGAAGAGAGCATGCAGGAGAGGAGATTTGAGGTTTGGGTCCAGTCACGTTGTAAATCCAGGTACAGACGTAGGCTTTTTCTTTAGGAGTGATGGAAAGGTATTAGCAGACTGAAAAGAGTGGCATCATCCAGCTTGGATTTAACAGGACACTTCAGGTATTTGTGTGGAGAAAAAGCTAACCAGGGGAGCAAGGATGGAGAGTCAGAAGCTAATGCAAGCATCCAAGCAAAAGATGAGGAAATGGGCCAGGGCACTGACAGGGAATGTGAGCTGTGGTCACATTCCAGTCTATTTTGAAGGCAGCAAGGGAGGCACATGAGGGTGGGAGTGCTGAGGGTTACGCTAGACATTTAAGGCTTTAAGGTTGGATGAGATCGCCAAGGGCTTGTGTCCTAGACGAGGGTAGAGGCCTGAGGCCTGAGCCCTGGGCATCCTAACACAGACGTTGGAAAGACAAGAGGGAAAGCAGCAAAGGCAACTGAAGACAATTTAGGTAGTAGGAAAGAATATCTGTCTCTTGAGAGCCAACCTGGGGCAAGTTCATTGACATTCATTATTTCATCAAATCCCTATTCCAATCTTGTTGGGGAAAGTATCTACCCACTTTATAGATAAGAGAAATAGACTCAGAGGGAAGAAAGAAATTATTCAAGGTATCAAATGAGCAGGAAACAGAACTGGGATCAAAGCCTTTTCTAAATGTAAAGGGCAGGTTTCTCGGCCTGGCTGGGTCTTTGCCCTGTGCATTAGACAAGGTAATATGGAAGCTCATGTTTCTCTTGCCACAGTAATCCCCAGGCAGCAGCCCTCAACCACAGCAGAAAGAGAACTGGTTGGTGCATATTTCAGCTTTCTCCACCTTGAGTGAGGCAATTCTGAGATGTGCCATCCACCTCCTCCCAGAATTCCCCAGTGTAATTGACACTTGGTTGCCCATGCTCACTGCTGCAGGTTGACAATGTTTCCTGACTGGTTCCTTTCAGTCCCTCCCTCCCCCTGCCCATTCCCTTAGTGGCATTGCTTCGATCACCTCCCTTACAAATCCCGTGCACTCATATTCTGACTGTAGAGGCTGCTTCTGGAGAAATCCAAAAGTACACTCTTGTGTGAAGAACAAGACACACAGCTTGAGCCTGAGGACAGACACGTCCCAGCGCCCTGGCTGCCCCTTACTGTTGTGCCGCAGCCTGAGGTGTGTGGAGGTGTGTGCCATGCACACTGTGTCTGCCTGTGCGATGTACGTGCATCCAGGTGTACGTCCTTGTGTGGATGCGGGCAGGCGTCCGCATCTGTGTGCCAGCTCAGATGTTAAGAGCAGGGAAGGAAGAGCTGAAGCAGGTCCTTATGTGAATATTGGGCAACCAGAACACTTTTCTGCTTCTTCGAGTCATTTCAGACTTTCTGAAACTTTACCGCCACTCCCTTTGGATGCAGGGTGGGAATGGAGGTGGAGGAAAAGGAGGTCATTTTTGGCCTGGAGATTCAGAGTCCCTCTGTTATGTGTGTTTCTCCTCTCTCTGCTGCCCACGTGAGCTCTCAGAGGGGAAGATCTGCTGAAGAGAGGCAAGTTTTTGCAGTCTTTTGGCAAAGTAGGTGCTACCTCTGCGGCTTTGGATAGCAGAGATTCACTGATGGACATGAGATGCCCAGTGGCTCCCCATGCCAACCTGCCCGAATGCTCCCAACTCAAGAGAAAAGAGATTAGCAGACACTTGATTCAAAACAATTCTAGAGTTAATGACAGAAGCCACAGGTTTGCAGTTTGCAATCTCAGTTTCCATCCCTAACCATGTCATTCCGCTGCTCTGAGTGCAGGGCTCTTGCCTGTGGCAAGAGGATGAGGGAAGCCTGCCCCAGGATCCCTTAGGGTGGTTGTGAGTCTCCTGTGAGTCTAGCAGCCAGAGGAGGGCATTTGAAAGAACACTTCAGAACCAGGCAGATACAGGTTCAAAAATTGTCTCTGACATTTCCTTAACCCAACCTTGAGAAGTAAATTAACCACTCTGAACCTCTGTATTTCCATCAGTAAAATGGGGATTAAAAATGTTTTAATTTTATTTAATTAAGTAATGTAACATGTAAATTACCCATTAATTCACTGGGATATAGAATGTGCTTATAAATGTCTGTTCCTCCTTTCTGTCTACCCTGATACTTCCCAGAACAGTGAGGGAAAATAGAGACAAGCATAGGTAGAAAGTTGAGAGAGAAATAGATTTGAGGCGTAGAGCCTTTTCTTTGGTTAACCAATGCAGAGAGTTACTAGAGCGTTAATTTAATCCAATGTACAAACTTTACTGCTGCAGACAATAAGGACAGGTAGAGAATGAAGGGCTGTAATAGACAAAGATTCCAACTACAAATTGACAGGAAAAAACATGAATCACCCAATAAAAAATAGGAAAAAGTATAAAATAAAGCAATCCAAATGCGCAATAAACATAGTAAAAGATACTTAAATTCATTAGAAGTCAGGGAAATAAAAATTAATATAAATTTAATGTAATTATTGAGACATTATTTTACATTCATCCAACTGGCATATCTAAAAGAGCATTAACGCTATTGCTGGTAAGTGTTCCATGAGAAGAATGTCTGCATATATTGCTGGTGGAAATGCAAATTGTCACAGCATTTGTATAAATCAATAGGGCAACGTCTATTAAAATTGTAAAACATTAATATGGTTTGGCTCTTATTCCCACCCGAATCTCATTTTAAATTTTAATCCCCATGTTTCAGGGGGAGGGGACCTGGTGGGTAGCGATTCTGATCATGGGGGCGGATGTCCCCCCATGCTGTTCTCGCGATAGTGAGTTCTCATGAGATCTGCTGATTTTTAAGTGTGTGGCCCTTCCCCTTCGCTCCCTCACTCCTCCTCTGCTCTGCCATGTGAAGAAGGTGCCTTGGGTTCCCTTCACCTTTCACCAAGATTGTAAGTTCCTGAGGCCTCCCAGCCATACTTCCTATTAAGCCTGAAGAACTGTGAGTCAATGAAACCTGCTTTCATCATTAATAGCAGTGTGAGAACCAACTAAACCACATATATTCTTTATCTAGGAATTCCACTTTTGTGACTCAGTTCCATAAAAAAGCATCAGCACATCAAGATACACACGCACACACAGTTAGGTGAAGGTTTAAATAAATAATGCTACCTTATGCCATGGTACATTATGTGATTTTCTTAAAAGACTGTATTTGGATTATATTAGTTGGATTTCCATGACATATTATTAAGCACTAAAATTAGATGCAAATAACTGTTTTACATCATATGATGTCATTTTTGGCAAAGCAAACATAATTTTTAAAAACTCTATACATGGATGCACACATTTGTGCAAAGTAGAGTGAAAAGTCAGAGTATGTGACCATTGGGTTGGAAACAAGTTACTCAGAGTGGGTTCAAGGGTTGAGGTGGGGGGAGGAGTCTCATCATATGACAGGAAGAAGGTAAAAAATGCAAAAAGGGAAAAGAAGACAAAAAGCGGGACCATGAGACTAAAAGCATGTTCAACAGAATGCCATGTATGTGTGTGTGTTGACATGCATTTAAAAGTTCAGAGAAAATAAAAGGTAACATTAGATTTATAACCTACTGACTCAATAAATGGACATTATACATTGTTGAGTAAAATGAAGTTATAATGACAGTGAAAATATCAATGAGTCAGACTTAAACTTCCAGTGTCTTATGGAAAGGACAGTCCCACAAAGAAATGAGCAAGACACAGGTCTGTGGCAGCCAGTTCTCAGAGAAGCTGGAGGCAGGGCCGACCATTGCAAGAGTGCAACTAAAAACACAGAAAAAGAAACCTTTCCTGTGATGGGAAGGGCCAACAAAGTTGTGAGGAAGTGGAGAGAGAGAAGCAGAAGGAGGGAGGAAAAGTAAGGGAAAGTTTTGAGGTGCTGATTTTCTTATTCTACACAGTAGAAAATAAATAGGTCTCATGTCAATTTGACAGCTTAAAAATAGTAGCTTGAAGTGGATAATATATAAAGCTTTAATCATAATAAACAGAATGAAAAATTAAAATATTTTTATTTCTAAATGAATGTTATGTTTAATTTTAAACAGTATAATATTATAAATATTATATTTTACATTAAATATAACCAATAAAATAGTAGGCATGGGAGAGAGGGGGAGAGAGATCTTTGGCCCACAATGGCTAGCAAGCAGTCCACTGGGGTGAGAGTGTTGAAAAGACTGCATGGTCTCTGCCGTGTGGAACCCAGAGTACACTGTGGAAGGCTGAAAATGAACAAAAAAGTAAATGATTATACATTGTGGTCAGACATAAGCTGTAACAACAATGGGACTGAGGGATGGTCCTTCGTAGACTGGGTGGTCAGGGAGGCTCTTGGAGGAGGCAGCATTTCCACAGTGGAAAAGTGTTGGCTGGGAAAGGCACTCCGGGCAGAAGGAATCTCAGGATGCAGGTCTGGAGCAGGAGGGAGCTTGACCTGCCTGAGGACTTAACTCAGTAGTTTCCGGCAGCTGGAACAAAGTGAGGAAATAGGGTGATGTTTGGCCAAAAGGGAAGAAAGGCAGGCAGGAGTCAGGCCATCATCAGCAGTGGGGACCTTATTCTCAGGGCAATGTGAAGCTATTGGTGTGTTTTAAATGTGGGAGTTACAAGATCATACCTATGTTTTTAAAAGATCACCATGTGCGGCAGGGGAAGACCATGGAGGCTGCTGGGTGCAATCTAGGCTGAAGGTGGAGAAGTGCAGAAACAGGCTGATGGGCTAGCAGGTGCTAGCATTTTGCAGGGAGGAAGAAGAAGCTTGGACCAGAGTAGTGGCGGCAGTGGAAAGGGAGAGGAATTACAAGACTCAAGATCCAAGGAGGATCTTGTAGTCAAGAGGATTTGTTAAGAGATTAGATAAGGAAATGAAGAAACATCCCCATTTTTCTGGCATTAGTAACCAAGTGGATAGTATTACCATTACTAACACAAAAAGACTGTGGGAGGGGACATTTTGGAGATCCCACCAAGAGCTCAGTTTTGCACATGCTGTCCCTGGGGTGTCTGTGACACACCCGTCGGGCATATGAGTCTAGGGTTCAAGGAGAGGCCTGGGTGGGAGGTAAACATTTGGGAGTTGCTGGCATGCCATGGCATGTAAAACCACTGGAATGTGTGAGGTCACCAGAGCAGAGAAGAGACCCTTAAAAAGTCAAAACTTAATGCAGTTATTTCCAAACAAAACACCCAGATCTTTGAGGATTTTGGAAAATAAATGACTTGGAAGAATTTCTCCCCTGGCACTTGGTTCCCCTCGTCCTCTTTGGCTGCAAGAGTGATGCTGCTGGCCCAGGCCTTGGTCCGCTCACAGGAAGATGCTGCGCCAGCTTGAAAACCACGTCTCCTCCAAGGGTCCCATGCAAGGCCCCGTCACCACCTCCCCTTTTCTCTGCCTGTTCATGCTAACTCTACCATGAGGCAATGGCACTTTGGTCTTGGAGTTCTGGAAAGGACCTACGAATTTTATAAGATTCTACCTTCTGCCACAGAGATGAAAGGCGATGTGAGCCCCTTACTCAGATAAAGCGTGGCTGCAGAAACTAGCTCCCCCTCAGCCTTGCCCCTCATGTCCCTTGAGCTCTTTTCCGGAACAGACACCTCCCCCATCTCACGAAGCGTCTGCTTAATATTCCTTCTCAGGTTGTCTCGTGGGCTGCTTCTCACTTACTACCAAAACAAGATTTTTTATGTTTTTTTCTCCAAAGCTGACTTGTACTCAACTTTCCTAATTTCCGTTAATAAAATCATTCATCAAATTTGTTAAATCAAAAGGAAAATATGGATAATCAACAGACATCCCTTCCCCATCTCTGTGGCCTGTTACCATCAGTCTCCAACTTCTATTGTCTCTGTTCATGAATGTCCTCTCCTCTGCTCATCTTCTGTCACTACCTTAGCCCAAGCTTCCACCAATCCTCGCTTGTCTCTTTTTTCCTGGAGTCTCACCATTTGATTCCTCCTACTCCCTCACAATCTACCTTCCATATCTGATCTTTCCATATCAAGAATCTGATTCTCAGTCTCTACCATAAAACCCAAAGAGCCTTCTCCCATTCCGTTAGAAGAAATTCCAAGTTCCTTAGCTATCTAAGGGCCTCATGGCATGGCCACTACCTGGTTTCTCAGTCTGATCTTCCCCAATTTCCTCCTACACCTTCCCTTTCATCTTAGTGAGGTTCAAGTAGCTCCTCTAATTCTCTGCTCACATGTTGTTCCTCTTGCCCAGACACTTGCTCTGTCCTGTTACAGCTTCTCATCCCTCCCTGGCTCCCTCCCCCTCTTACCACCCCATCTCTGATTGCTGTGCCATCTCCTCTGTGATCCCATTATTATGCCATCCTGACCCTTTTCACCCTGTGATCTGTTCTGTAATGGAATGAGCGCCCACGCCCTCCGCCCCACCAACCCAGCTGCATGTTTTTTGAAGGTAGAATCTGGACCTGATTGGACTTTGCTTCCAGTGCTTCCCACAGGGCCTGACCCAGAGAAGCCATGGATGAATGCTTATGGAATGAGAGAAGGAATGATTGAGATAACATCGTCCTGAACACATCAGGCAAGGTACCTGAAGGAAATAGGAAGCACATCCAGTGGGGACTCCAAGAGGCATCCATGGAGGGACAATTGACTGAGTTGTAAAGATGGGATGTGGAAGCACCAGGGACTCGGCAGTAGCACACAGTATCACTCCACCTCTGTGAAGGGGGCTAGCAGAGGGCATGGTCTTACCGGAATGGGGCAGGAGCTGGACTGTGGAGGGCCAGCCACTCTGCACAGCAGGAGCTATAGGACCCGTGGTGACCACCCAGCACATAAGGATCATTCCTGTTAGCTTAGTTGCCTGTCTTCCTCAGGGGGCTGTGGGATCCTTACTAAACCAGGTCTTGCTCATCTCCAGACCCCTAGAATTGAGCACCAGGTCTTCCATTGAGTAAGTCTCAGTTAACTACTTAATTGAATCCTCTTGATTCCCTAAGACCACTCACTCCAGGATGGTGGTCTCTTTACCTACCATGAGCTTCCCCCAAAGAGACATCAAGGGCTGAGCTGATCACCCCTGTCTCAAAATAACCACTCTCATGCGACATTCAGTTTCCACTGGATGTGCCCCTCTCCAAGTGGGGTGCAGGGCTCTAGATCCTGCCTCTCAAACCCAAAGAGCAGCATCCCTGAGTGCACACATAGATAAACACAATGAGTTACCGCTGAAAGTTAGGGCTCCAGTAGAGAACCCAGAGAATTCAAGTGTCTGAGATGACTGGGACATCCAGAGAAAATCTCTTCTGAAGTCCCCTTTGGTCTTTCTGCCTTCTCAGGGTTAATATGGAAATAGGAAACCAGGCTTAGCACCAAAAAACCTTCAGCTAAATGTCTCAAGAGGAAGGGCTAAACCATGTCCTCTTTATTTTGTTCCTACTTTTTTTTTTTTTCTTTTGAGACAGTCTTGCTCTGTCACCCAGGCTGGAGTGTAGTGGAGCGATCTCTGATGTCTGCTCACTGCAACCTCTGCCTCCTGGTTCAACCAATTCTCCTGCCTCAGCCTCCCAAGTAGCTGGGATTACAGGCCTGTGCCACCACGCCTGGCTAATGTTTATATTTTTAGTAGAGACGGGGTTTCACCATGTTGGCCAGGCTGGACTCGAATTCCTCACCTCCAGTAATCCACCCTCCTTGGCCTCCCAAAGTTCTGAGATTACAGGCGTGAGCCACTGTGCCAGGCCTTTAAGCAACTTTTAAATCTTCTCCTTCTTTCCCTTCTCACAGCTATAGAATAAGATTCATTCATGCCAGTTGTGGTGGCTCACACCTGTAATCCTAGCACTTTGGGAGGCTGAGATGGTAGGATCACTTGAGCCTAGGAGTTTGTGGTTGGTGACCAGCCTAGGCAACACAGTGAGACCCCATCTCCTTAAAAAAGTTAATTAAAAAAAAAGTATTTATTCATTCATTTAGCATATATTAAGCACGTACTCTAGGACTCTTGGTCTAATGGGAGGGCAATAATAAACAATCAGCTTAATAAATAAGCTAATTATATAAAATTTTACACTATGTGAAGTTATATAGTAAAGAAAATAAACAAGATAAAGAGGATTGGGGGCAAGTGAGGAGAAGAGAACTGTAATAACAATAGTGACAAAATTCCCATCGGCATTTAAACAGCTTTCCACAAATTCCCCTCCCCTCCCCTCCCCTCCCCTCCCCCTCCGCTCCCCTCCGCTCCCCTTTTCTTGATGGAATCTCACTCCATTGCCCAGGCAGGAATGCAGCAGTGTGATTTCAGCTCACCACAACCTTGAGCATCTGGCTCCTGCCTAATTCTCCTTACTCGCCTTACTCCACATCCTCTCTATTCACTGTCCTTCTCTGCAGCCACCTGTCTTTTGTCTTCAAACATCCCCCAGTCACATCTCAGGACTTGGTGCCCTCTGTTTGCATAAAGTGCTCTTCCCACAGACGATCTCATTCTGCCTCTTTCTCATTACTCAGATACCAAATCAAGGGCACCTGCTTTGCATGGTCTTCCCTGAACCTAGCTAAGGAATGTCCTGCCTCCCAGTCATGCTCTACCACGTTCCCTTATTTGTTTTCTTGCCATCACAGTACTTACCAAGACCTCCCGTTGCTTTCTTGATTTTGGTAGGTATTTACGATCTGACTTTCCTTTGTAAGAGCCAGCTCAGTCTGCCTTTGACATTATCATATTCTCAGTGTGAGAGGTGCCTGGGACATAGTAGGCATTTAATAAATCATTGTTGAGTGCTTAACGGTAATGATGAGAACTAATGTTTGATAACCACTCATTGTATACTGGGAGAGATGGTACTTTGGGGGGGGAATTTGAACTTCAGATTTCTGTTTTGCCATGTATTTGCTTTGTGTTTCTTCTAGCCTACTGAATCTCTCTGAGTGAAATGGAGTAACAGCAGCCCTCTCTTCAAGGAAGTGAGGATGCAAAGGGCATTGGAGTCAACTGGATTTTTCATACTGACAGTTCTCTCATTCAGTCTTCCCAACCTCCTTTGAAATGAGTGTTTTCGTCCCATTTTGCAGATGAGAGTACTGATGCTCAGGGCAGCTGACTGAATCCCTGGAAGTCACACATATTGAAAGTGTCAAAGCGGGATCTGCTCCTGCTCTGTCTGATGCTAACAAGACTGCTGAGGCCTCCCCCTCCTAAGCCAGCCTTTCTTACTTGTTTGATTTTAGCCTCTCCTGGCCTCAGCTTTGCCATCTGTGAACTATGTGAGTGGTCTAGATAGTGCCTGAAACCTCCCAGCTCCAAGTCTATGTCCCACAGCTGGGTTGTGAGGACAAACAAGGCTGAGGCGGGCTTTCACTCCATTCCTGGAATGTCTGGTCATCCTTCCAGGGTTCTTCATGGCAGAGAAACAAAATCAACAACTGAAGAACATGAGGTCCAGGAGACTTAAGTCTGAGGTTCAATGTTGGCTTTGGGTGCCTCTAACCAACCACAAATGTATCCCAAGCCCAAGGCAGGCTGGTCTTACCCAACATTTGCGGGGTCTTGCAGGGCTTATGAGTGAGCTCATATGGGCGAGCTGTGGATACCATAGGACCAGCACAGATTGCTCTGGCACGTTGTCCAGCCACGAGACAGAATTCTCTCTTCCAGATCCATGGAATATCCCTGGCCTTGGGTTTTCCATAAAGACGCAAAAGCCCCGAAGCATTATCAGCCAAACCTCAGCCCTGGCCATGGTTAGGCTGAAAACAGGGGAGGCAGCAGGAGGGAGGGAGAGAAAAGGGCATCTCATTGCTGAACTAAGGCAGGGGTGGGCAGGGGCTGATGCAGGAGGAGGGGTGCCGTGGCCCACGTGCTCGTCATCCAGGCCTGATCCTGCTAATTCTGACTCCACTTTCAGACCCAGCCGGCAGACACTCAATTTTCAGTAATAAGCAGTCTCCTGATTATTTATTATATAAAAAAATAAATTTTTAAAAGATATTAATAGTTGGCACCAGAGTCTCTTTACTTCATTTATTTATTCATTTTTACGACAAACATCTATGGAGCCCCTGGGATGTGCTTGTACTCTTTTGGGCTGTACAGATTTAACAGTAAAGACAGCAATGTTCCTGTCCTACTCAAGTTCACATTCTGATGCAGAGAAAGACAATTACAAATCATAAAATATGCATAATATCAGGTAAGGATTGGTGCTTTGAATAAAATAAAGAAGTAGAGAGGAGGAACTTGGCTATTTTTGATAAGATGGTCTAAGAAACCTACTGAGGTTTGTTTAGGAAATGACTTTGATCAGCAACATGAGATTGGTGTTGGAATATCAAGGACATAAGTAAGAGACAATCAATCAGAAGGTATTAAAAATAAAGATGGATCCATGGTGGAGGGGTGGGAGAAAAGAGAAGAAAGACCAAGAATCATGACAAAGAAGCCAGACAAGTACAATTCTAAATGGTTTGTTTTACTGGGAATAACTTTTTTTCCATATACTTTAAGCTTTATACTAAATTCTGCTATAAACAGAGGCTGTGTGTGCATGTGCATGAACGTGTGTGTGAGCATGCTTGTGGAGAAAAGGGTTGAGTTCCAAATTTGAGTCCACACCAGGACAACCTGCAGAATATAGAAAAAAGGTGCAGTGCTGGCAGGAGGAGGTGACAGCTGCAGTGAGAACATGAGTTCTTCTCAACTCCTGGTTGTTCCTCCTACGGGAAATCGCCCCTGGTCTCCCTGGCCCCTCACACATCCCGCTAGGCTAGGGAGGAATGCCTGGACATGCTCAGTGAAGCTCTTGCCCGCTTCTTCTGGAGAGTGAGTTCTCACTGGGAATAGGCAACCTGCTTGGCTTCTCTCAGCCCAACTATTATCTGGGCAAGGCCTCCATGTGAATCCCATGGACAATTCAAGTCACCTCTCCCTTCAATTCAGGTAGAACTGAACCATCCATTCGGCTAAATATCAGTTATTATTATCATAGGTGCTATTATTAAATATAGACTGAGTCTTGTGTAAGCCAGCAGCACTAAGCACACAGAAAAGCCACAAATCTGAGACTTGGAAAATCCAGGCAGCCTCTTTACAGGAGGCATTTCCGCTATTTCTTGCTGCAGTAACAAACTACCCAAAAGTCACATATTAAAACAATCATTTTATTTGGTCACAATGTTATGGTTCAGGAACCTGGGGGAAGGCTCAGCTAGGCGGCTCACCTATAATCCAGGTGGCATCAGTTGGGACAGCTGAGGTCGGAGCAGCCACCTCCAAGATGGCTACTTCATCTGGGTATCTTGCAGAAATGGCTGGAAAGCCTGGCCTGCGTGGACAGCTCTATCCTCCACATAGGCTCAGTACCTCTCCAGTATGATTCCAAGAGAACAAGGGGAAGCTACTTGTCTTTCTAAAGGCTCAAGTCAGAACTGAGTTATTTCTACCCTACTTTATCGGTCAAAATAGTCATGGAGCCTGTCCAGAGTCAATGGAAGTAGAATTATACCCCATCTCTCATTGGAGAAGTCTCAGTGAATTTACAACCATCACTAATCTGACCACAGAGTGAGGTCCAAACACAAGGATTTGCTAACGTGCGCCAAGCACTTCCTAGATGGCAGACACTTTTCTGAGCATTTTATATGTGGTAGCTCCCTTAAATTCCCCTGGAGCCCAGTGATATGACGGGGTATAACTATGACATAGGTATAACTATTAGCCCCAATTTAAGTTGCTGAAAGTGAGGTTCGAAGGGGTTGAGCAACTTGCCAAATGCCATAGACATAAAGGGTGGCGAAGTCAGGACCAGAACCCAGGCCGCCTGATGGAGGGCCTGCACTGTGTAGTGCTACTCTTAGGATGGGCCAGGTGAAGAGGCTTGGAAAAGAAGGTAGATGCATTATCTTGTGCTGCCATAACACATCCCACAAACAGCGCAGCTCAAAACAACAGAAATTTATTCTCTCACCGTTCTGGAGGCCAGAAGTCAAAATCAAAGTGTGGTCAGTGTTGGTTTCTTTAGGAGACTCTGAGGGAGAACCTGTTCCTCACCGCTCTCTAGGTGTCTGGTGGTCGTGGAAATCTTTGGCGTCTCTTGGCTTGTTCATTCCATCCCTTGGCTTCATTGTATTGCATGACTCCAATCTCCGCCTGTCTTCACACGGCCTTCCTTTGTCCCTTTGTGTCTCTCTGTGTCTTCTTCTTTTCTTACGATGATGCCAATCACTGGATTTAGGGCCCAAGCTAAATTCAGAACGATTTTACCTAGAGATTCTTAACACATTCCACCTGCAAAGACCCTATTTCCAAGTAAGGTCATGTTCTGAAGTTCCAAGTAGGCATGAATGTTGGGGGACACTATTTACCCACTACAGAAGATAAAATCAGGGATGTATCTTCTGCGCTGAGAGGAGGGGAAGGATGAGTCCAGAGGAAAGGTCAGAATGGAGAATCTGCAGGACCCCAGGTGCTCAGGTGGGGCACAGAGTGTGAGAAGACACGAGAGCAGAGGGCTCAGCAGAGGACACACCTCACAGGGATTTGGAATTTGGGAGCTAGGCTCAAGACCTTTGTCTTATAATGGAAGAAAATAAAAGAACTTTTATGGATTTTAGGCAAGAGAGTAGTCGGTTGTCTATTTTAGACCAATCAATCACTATGGCAGCTTGTAGAGAATGAATTAGAGAAGGACTCCTGCAAAGGGAGCAAAGAGGAGTTTGCTGTAAGGTGTGCATTCGGGCAGTTCACAGTGACTCAAGCCTGTAATCCCAGCACTTTGGGAGGTCGAGGCGGGTGGATTGCTTGAGGTCAGGAGTTCGAGACCAACCCCATCTCTACTAAAAATACAAAAATTATCCAGGTGTGGTGGTGTGTGCCTTAATCTGAGCTACTCTGGAGGCTGAGGCAGGAGAATTTCTTGAACTGGGAGGCAGGAGTTGGAGTGAGCCGAGATCACACCACCGTACTCCAGCTGGGGCTGCAGAGAGAGACTCCATCTCAAAACATTAAAAAAGATGCATATTTGGATGCTCTGACCTCTACATACCAGGCCTGCTGAGCCTTCCTGAGATGTCTGTGCACAGGAGGAAGAGGGGGCTTCATCCAGCACCCACATCTGTTTAGACCTCAGTTCTTCCCCCATCCTTTTCAATGTTTTCTTAACTGTGGAGTAAATAGAATGAGAAACACATGGTGCTGGGTTTCTTTCACTTAGAAAAACAACAACAGACTTGAGGGTTTACAAGAGAAATGTCTGAACTTGTGCTTTGAAGCTCTGGGCCAAACCCTAAGGGATCAAAAAACAAAGATTCTCAAGAAATAGAAAAAGATTCTTGCCCATTTTTTGTGGCATCTCCCTTGCCCACTGTATCCTAAGCCCCATTCCCCTCCCATTCATTCCATCTCGTCTCCCATCCAAGCAGGCCATGTGGGTAGGCACTGGGCGCAGGTTCTGAAAAGTGCCCATCTATAGCTCCTTAGTGAGATGTGGGTGGTGGCCTAGCTACTCTTTCTGGAAAAGGCCCAGAGGGACACCATAGTTGTAGGGGGATAGGGAGAATGAACAGAAAGCAAAGATAGAGTTACGGAAACTTCAGATACATTGAAAGGATATTGACAACTTAGCTCCATAGGAACGATTCCTGGGTAACTGAATTGTCATGGGCTTTGGGCTCAGAACTGGATTCCAATCCTGAGCCTTCCCTGCCAGAGTGGTGGAAAGCTGGAAGCAAGTTAAGTGTCCAATAATAGGGGACCATTGTCATAAATCACAGCAGGTCCATACACGGGACACCATGCAGCCGTTCCAAACCAGGTGCCACAGGGTATTCAAGGCACAAAAATACTTAGTTTATAATGTCAAGTAACAAGCAAATAAAAACAGGTGGCATGACTCCAGTTTCTAAATACGCATCTAATACATACATCAGAACATAAAAAATACTGAAAGTCCCTCAGAATGTAGCAGCACTTACTTCTGAGAATGAGTCTACAGGCACCTTTTGATTTCTTTCTTTAAAAAGTTTCTTTAACTAAGAAAACTTTAAATATATTTAAAAATATATACATATGGATATGCTTACAGACATACCTAAATACACACACACACACACAAATATAATAGATATTAAAAATAGCCAGCATGTGACAGATGTTTGGCCAGACTCTATAATGTTTTATTCTAATTTCCACAAAGCCCCTTTGGCCAATTATTAGTAATTTTCACTTATAAAGAAACTTGAAGGTTAAGGAGCTTGTTTAAAGATACCCAGCAACGGAGCAGTTGAGTCAGTTCAGTTCAGGTTAAGTCTCACTTCTCTTCAAGCCGCAAGTGCCTGGCCCTGAGCCTGAGTCCCCCACTCCCCACACCACACACCTCATACCCAGGAACCTGACACATGTGCTGAGTGAGCCTGTGGGTGGGGTGAGTTGTTTTGGAAACTAGTCTCGGCTGTTGTTCCTGTGGAAGATCATGTTGAGCTCAGCTTGTTGACAAATGCCGGGTTCCCACTGATCTGGCAGCTTTGTATGGGGCAGAATTTGCTGAAACTCATAGAAGAGAAGGAAGAAGAAAGCAGACAGTTTATCTAACCCAGATCTTGAAAAGGAAAGACATGCCGCCCTGGGGAGGCATGTAGACTGGAGACAATGTAGGCCTGGCAACCCCCTGGAAAGACTGCCCACACAGAGCCAAAGATGCCCCAGGAGTCTGCAAAGGCAAATGGATCAGGTGCCTTCCAGCCAAAGGCCACAGCCAGGTAAGACACTGCCCCTGATTCCCCTCAACTCAGGGAAGGCACCTGACGTTTGCAGTCAAGTCCGGGAGAGCTGGAGATAGAAGATCTTTTCAAGAGTCTGTCTAACCCCTCAGTTTACAGAACAGGAAACAGGCCCAGAGATAAGGGACCGGCCCGGGGACCCACAGTGAGGTAATACCCAAGTGTGCTGCAGAACCCAAACACCGTTTCTGCTGGACCCAGAGGGAAGGCTCATGGACTCTACACCAGGCACCATGCTGGGCACCAGGGAACCAGCAGTGGGTGAGGTGCACAGGTCGCATTGCCCACACGGAGGCCGCACACCCCAGGTGATCAGCACTGTGTGCCCATTTAACAGAAAGAGAAACTGAGTGCTGTCAGATTATTCAGTTTGCTCCAGGAGCACGTAAGCAGCAATAGTGAGGTCTTCCGTACTGTCTTTGTATACACAGAGACTCATAAGTAGGAATACCCATAAATTCAGTCAAGAGTCAGTCTCTAGGCCTGAGTCAAACTAGCAGCCAAGTGATGCTCTCATTCTCTGAGACCCCAAGACCATAGACCGCAGGGCAGGCCCTGCCATCCCTTGGTTTACAAACCCAGTTTGATCTTTTGCAGTTTCCCAGATCTGTGTTCCTTCATTTACTCATCCATGAAATTATATTCACTCACCCATCCATCTACCCATCCACCCATCCACTCACCATCCGTCCATCATCCATGCATTCTTTTATCTATATATTTATTTTCCCAATTCATTCTGCTTTCACTTGTTTTTGCTATTTATGCTTTCTGTTCCTTTTCCTCTTTCCTCTCTGCCCCCTCTCTTCCTCTTTCCATTCCCCCTTCCTTCCTATAAACACTTAACTGAACATGGGTTAGACATGCCGCACAGGGTATACATGGGTGAATGACGCCTTGTTTCTGTCCCCAAATGGGTCATGATCTGTTGAGAGAATTGACAGTATATCCAAATAATTATAATATGCATGGGGCACATGTAGATTTTATGTATGAAATCTGTAACTGTCATTTGAACTGTACAGAGAAAGCTAAAATGCTGCAAGAATCAGGAGAGAAACCTCTGGCTAGAGGCTTGGGGGAAACCCAAATAAAGAAGAAACACTGGGCATGAGGAGACCTAAAAGCATTCAAAGCAGCGGGAAACTTGTATAAAGAGAGGAGTCAGTCGTAATCCCTGACACAGTTATGAACGCCATAATCTTAAATACTGAAATCCCAAAGTATCAAAATCCCAAAAACGTAATTCTGAAAAGAAATAAAAAATTATTTTAAAGACGTTTATTTACATTTTTATGAGATTTTGTCCAGGTGTGGTAGCTCATGCCTGTAATCCCAGCACTTTGGAAAACTGAAGTGGAAGGATCACTTGAGGCCAGAAGCTGAGAATCAGCTTGGGCAACAGAGAGAGACCCTATCTCTACAAAAAAATAAAAATAAATTAAAGGAGATTTATTTAAGAAATATAGAAACATGTCAGAACACTTCATAGGCCACTTTACACAATAAAATAAGTAATCAAAACAGACATATATTCACGAGCATAAACAGGTATATTAATCACAGTCTGGCAGCATAAGCATTATGAGCAGATGAGCCATATTTATAAAGAAATCAGTAAAAGAGCAAAATGTAAAAATGTCCATTATTATGGTTGGTAACTATGCACCCAGCTTTATAACTGTGGTCATCTGAAATATTATATGAACAACCTGTCTTTTGATGAGATCAATCAGAAACCACAATGGGTCACTGCTGCATAGGCAGTTGTCCAGAGCTGAGACCTACAGAAATTTTATCTTTCATAAATGCGCATGTTCAAAAAGAAAATATCTTCATTTATTGAGGAAGCTTTGAGGTTTATATGTTCAGAACTGGGGGGGGGGCCAATGGTGTAACTTGCATCCTGAGTCTAAAATCTTTGGGACCAGTGGGACCACTGATGGAGTTCAAAGGCCAGTGAGCCTGGAGTTCTGATATCCAAGACAGCAAAGGAAAAATTCATTCCGCCTTTGAAAGAGATCAATTACCCTCTGTATTTCCTCCCTCCAGGCTCCCACCAACACTGAGGGCAGATCTTTCTCACCAAGTCTGCTAAGGCTTGCATGTCAATCTCTGGAAATATCCTCACAGCCACACCCCAAATAAGGCTTTATGAGATTTCCAGGTATTCCTTAATCCAGTCAGGTTGGCACCTAAACTTAAGTCCACCCCTTGCCAACTTGTCACCCATACACATCTCCTTACACCACTCTTAATTTCCAAACAAAGATAGTAACAAGGCAATAGTCCCATGTAACACATGCAGTTATCCTGTGATTGTGATTTTTGGTCTTCTAGATGTTAGGAATTTTAGACGTTAGGGATTTAGGCATTAGAGATTTTGATCTTTAGGGATTTTGATCCTTTGGAATTTCAACCTTCAGGATCATGATGTTTGGAATTATGACAGAAACCCAATAAAGAGAAGTCATCTGTCTCCAACTCTGCCTTGGGTTTTAATACCAAATCTCTGCTCCCGTCATTCCTCCAGGCACTGTCCATTCCATGAGGACATGGGCCACTGCTGGCTTGTTCCCCAGTTGTACCCAGTGCCAAGCACACTGTTGGACAGTTAACACTGAGCTATTCATCTTTCCTCTCATTCTCCACTCGTGCCTACTTTCTCACAGAAGTAGAGTTGAGCCCATGTAGGCAGAATGTTCAGATTCTTAAGTCAATCAACTCAGCAACTGGAAGCCGTGCTTTCATCAGCTGTCACCTCTCCAGGCTGTTATGCTGGGAAATGTGGAAGCACAGAGACCATTAGGCTGTCTCCTCACTTCTGTTCTTTCTTTCAGCATGGCCAGTCCACCCGTCCATTCATCCAGTCCTGCATTCGTGACTTCATTCATCCATTGCTCGTTGTGTCTCCTTCACAGAAGCCCTTGGAGATCCCACTCCCTGGAGGATGAAGTCCGCTTTGTCCTGACACCCGCTCCTTTCGAAGTGGAACCTCTATTTTACTACTTCTCTCATGTGGCCTGAGCCCCAGCCACCCTTGCCACACCCCATTTCCAAACCCTCCCCAGGAACAGCCTCCTACCTGGACTCCCCAGATGCCAACCCTCTCCGTACCATGCTCCTTCCCTGAGGTAGCTATAGGAAATATTCTAGAAGATCTGACATTAGCCTCCTTTTGACACCTTTCCATGATTCCCACAACTCTCAGAGGGATGCTCCAATCCTTCATAGGAGTTTTGGGATCTGGTCCCTTTGTAGCTCTCTTATCTACCCTCTTCCCAGAGTGTCCTCCACAGCCAGGCTAAACTCCTCTGGCCTCAAAATCAAGGGGAACTTTTTCTCACCCTGGGCCACCTACTCGTCCTTCTGCCTGGAAAGTCACAGTTGCTTTCTCCACCTAACTTAATTCTATGCTTCAAGTCTCAGCTTCCTTCATCTGCAAACTCTCACCCACCTCTGGCTTCATACCGCATAGCTACCCCTGGCTGAGTCAAGGGTCTTTCCTGTATTCTTATAATACTTGGGCTTGCCTCAACTGCAATTCTATGGCATAAGATTGAACTTGACTATTTGCTTATATATTAATGTCCTTGGGTGCCAAGACCGTAATTATTTGACCACTGTAATCCCAGCTCCTTCCAGTGTCTGGCACATAGTAGGTGCTAAGTGAACTGTGTATGATAAATGGGAGATTCACCATCAACATTATAGAAAGGTAGACTGGAATAGAGTTGAGGAGCGAATGCTGAGCCACTTTCCAGCCATGGAATTTGCGGCAGATGATTTGATTTCTCTGCACCTCTGTTCTTTCACGTATAAAATGGAGCTAAAAGAAGGAAAGCTATGTTTTGTTTCATGGCGAAGATTAATGAATGCATACAAGTAAGATGCTTTAAATGACACCTGGTACATACAAACAGTTTGGTAAGTGCTACATTGTATTGTGAATGTGCACATTCTTTCCTCTACCTAAATTTGAGTCCCCTCATATCCCCCTACCCAGACACCAGTCTCCTATTCATCCTTTATATGCCTTTTATGGCCCTTCCATGATCTTTCTAGGTTTTCTCTCCTTGGTCCACCCCAATCTGGCATATGGAGAAGTTGTGTGTGGACCTGCTAAGATCCCCCAAGGCCCTGGAGTGGCTGGGACCTAGTTTGTCCCTTTGTTCATGTTTGTATCCCTTCCATACCAGCATAGACAGTTGGGTCTGCTGATACTTCTTGAGTTAAATTGACTCAGTTTACACTGACACTAGTGAGAGAGTAGACACTAGAGAGGCAAGTGTCTGGGCTGGTGCTCAGGGACAAGAGGACATCATGTGGCTTCATCACAGTGACATCAGCATCTTATCTGTAACATGGAAGCTGGACATAGAGCTGGGAAGAACTTTGAGGGCATCCAGCACTCAATGACCCTAACCCCAGAGAACATCACTGCACAGGGGAACTGGGGAGAGATCACAGCCATGTCCAAAAATCCCAGATGGTCTTGGCAGGAAAAGACTCCAAGCCTCAGATGCTGTCTGCCTCTTAGACCTTCTAAGTGCTCAAAACTCAAGAGCCCTTGGCCAAATTCAGAGTTTATGTCTGATTCCACAACAGCATGTGACTGTGTTTGCAGGTAAGATCTTTACAGATGCAATTACATAAAGCGAGGTCGTGTGGGTGGGCCCCGACCCGATATAACTGGTGTTGTTATGGGAAGAGGTTAGAACACAGACACGTGCAGAGAGGAGACCACGTGAAGACACAGAGCAGAGACAGCCATCTCCAAGCCAAGGAGAGAGGCCTCAGGAGAAACCAATTCCTGCCAACACCTTGACATTGGACTTTGAGCCTCCAGGACTGTGAGAAAATAAATTTCTGTTGTTTAAGCCAACAAAGTCTGTGGTACTTCATGGTAACAGCTCTAGCCAACTAACACGCCATGGAATCTCTCTGAGCCTCAATTTATTTCCCTGATCTCCTGTTTTCTCAGCTGTAAAATTGGTGTCATAATACCTGACATTGTGAGATTACTTTGAAAATAGAATGAATCATAAACTTAAAGTGCCTGGAACATGAGAGATTTCCCCCAGATTTCAGTTCTTCTCCCTTTCTTTTCTGTGACCAATTTCTAATTTGTTCTTTTCCGTTGCTGAATAGTATTCCACGGCATGGCTGTGCTAAAGCTTCTTTAAACATTTACCCACTGAAGGGCATCTTGGTTGCTTCCAGTGTTTGGTTATACAATTAAAGCTGCTATGAATGATCCTATAAAGGTTCCTGTGCAGACATAAGTTTTCCTTCCTTCCTCTTCTTTTTCCCTTGTCTTCTTTCCCCCATCTTCTCCTTCCTATTCTTCTTTTCATTTCTTTCTTTTCCCCTTCTTCCTCCTCCCTCTCCTTTTTTTCTCTTTTATCCTCCTCCTTTACCTCTTCCTTCTTTTCTCCTTCTCTTTCCCCTCCTCTTCTGCTCCTCCTCCTTTTCCTTCTCTGGAGTTTGTTGCACTGTCCTGGATGCAGAGGAGTGAGGCTAACTGAATTTTCCAGTCTACAGCTCGTTATCATCCATCCAGCACTCACCTGTTGGTTCCTGTGTTGCCCTTCCACCCCAGTCCCTCTCCAAACCCCCTTTGCAGCCATAGGCAGCGTCTCTAACGTGTGTGTCCCTGTACATGCACATGTACCTTGCAGGATGAGCTACATCTGATTCTAATTTACATCACTGGTGGTGGCTGGAGGCCTCCTGCCCATTTTACTTCTTTTGTTCAGCTCTGGGAGTCAGTTCATTCCCCGTTGTTCTATGCACATCCTCTTGTTTTGAATGGCTGCTTTTAATTCTCCTTCCTCCAAATCAGACACCTAGGCTGCCTCCAGCTCCTTATCACTGCAGGCAACACCTGGATAAGTATTGTCCCACATGTCCCTTTACGATCCTTGGGAAAGTGTCTCAGGGGCATCTACACAGAAGGGTGTCCCCAGGCCATAGGGCACATGCTTGCTTGATTTTATGAAGTAATGCTAGATTGTTCTGCAGAAGGGCTGCCCAGCCTACATTGGGAGGAGGTGTGTGGCCATGCAGGCTTCCCATTTTTAGTGGATCGTCTCCAGGAAGCAGGGGGGGGTGGGAGGGTGTGGCTTTAAGAAAGCAATGACTCCCAGCCCTTGGTCCCACGCATCCAGCAGTTGACAGACAAGACCACCCATGGAGGTACCACATGCCCCATCCAGAGCTTGGGAGAACTGGATCTATAATAGAATATCATGTGCCTAGAATGTTGTTCTCCCTAGAGCAAGGACTGAACCAGTAGGACATCTATAGATATACATATACATTCAGAGATAGAGATAGAGATAGAGACAGATTTACATATAATTGACTTCCATGATTATGAGGGCTTGCAAGTCTGAAATCTGTAGGGCGGACCTGCAGACTGGAGACCCTCAGGCAGGAGTGGATACTGAAGTCCACGGATGTAATACTTTTCCATCTAAATGTGGAAGAGGGAAAACTTGTCTACTTGGGCTTACTCCTAGAGACAGGCCAATAGGCACTCAGTGCTGGGCCCTTTTTAGGCCTCCACTGTACCCATCTAGGATACTGTGGCCCTCATTAATCAAATCTCAAGCTTCTTCCCAATCGCTTTTTTCTTCCTTTGCTATCCCTCTTCTCCTCCGTCTATCTCCCCCATCCCCCCATGCTATCCAGTCACAGCACAATGATGGAGACTACAGATGCTGAAGAGTGGACCCAGAATGACCTCCCAGGCTTCTAATCCTAGCTTCTTGTCTATTAGCTGGGTGTCCTTGGGCAAGTTACTTAACCCCTCTGTGCTTCACATCTCTTGTCTGCCAAGCAAGGATGATAGCAATAGAACCTACATTATAAGGTTGTTCTAAAATTAAATGGCTTATCACATAAAAGGAAAACAGAATAGGGTTGGCCCGTGGTAAGTGCTAAGTAAGCAGGAGTTAATGTTACTATTTATGATGAGAACAAGGATGAGTCTTCACTTCTACAGGTAAAAGGGATGAAGAGTGAGGAAACCAGTATGATTCAGTGTGGGAAGCTAAGACAGCAGGAGCGCTTAGGCGGGTGAACAGCACATAGTGGACATGGAAAAATGCTATGAACTAACACATTAACGGTTCCGGGAACGTACTGAGAAAGGGAGTTTAACTCTGTCTCTGGGGTCTCCGAAGGTGAGTTGGATTGTATGAGCCAATTTGGCTGAGGTTGAGAATGACAACAACCAGAACCCCCTTCTCTGTGCCATTCCAAAATTATGTGTCCAAAAGTGAAACATGAATGATTTTAGGACAGAAGTAAGGATGAAGCCATCACTCTAGAACATGGACATGATTACTTTAGCTTCTACCTGGGTCAAGAACCGATAACATGCAAAGCGTTAAAGGTCCTGGCACCAGCTCTCCTAGAATATTTTAGTAGAGATAAATAATCTAAGCACTTTAGGGTCCGTTGGTTGCTCTCCAGTACACTGGAGAACTTAGGGAAAGAAATTGATCTTCAGACTTTAAGTTCCCAGCTCAAAATCTGAATACAGAACCACAGAGCTTGTACTGTGGTCCTGAAAGAAATCCTTGTCTTTTGTAGCCAAAGGACTGAAATTTATGAAAGCCAAACACAACACCGAGTCCTGGCATCGCTGAATTATAATGCAAGTTGAATTCACAAATTTGCAAGGAAGGAGGAATTGGGAGAGTGGAACCCTCGCTATTGAGATGGGAACATACGGATGGATCCCAAATGAATTTGAGGACCTGGAACTCCCAAATTCTGTGAGCTTTCTTTCCCATTGAAAGCACTTCCTCCCTGTCTGAGAGGGTGAGCTCTCCATGTTCATAGAACCTATTATGAAACATCCTGAGATAGTTGCCTTTCCAGGGAGCCAGTCCTCCCAGAGATCCACCCCATTGCCTTTGATTGCATCTAGACTTATCACCAGATGCAATCTCCAGCAGCACCAGGGGATACAATATAACACCTACAAAATGTTGCTAATTTGTATCAACAGACACTTGGAGTATATGAATTTAAATAATTTATAAGAATGTTGGATCAGGGTAAAAGGAACACGATGTTGGCACAGGCCATATCCACTGACATGGGCTCCCTAGCTAGAGATTCTGGATTTAATGCATCAATCAGCTCAAGCAGTTGGGAGTAGTTCTAACCGTTTGTTTGGTAAATTCACTGAAACCTGGACCCCAAAGTGGCCACTATGGAGTAAAACAGAGATGCAGTGCTTCTTTGGTGCTCCGTAATGGACTTAGTGAGGTCAGATTACTAGCACAAGTTTTCATACCTTCTGCTCACACACACCTGAGTTATACCCCCAGGGAGGTCCAGAGGACACTCCTTTTCCCAAGCCTTTGGGATACACTGGTGAAGGGAACACCAGCAACCGTGAAGGCCTCTGCTGGGGTCATCCTCTGCAGGCTGGTGCTTGCAGTGGGGTGTGCTTCTATTAAATGGGTTCCCTGAATTCACCAAAGACGATGAAGTTCCATACTGGAATGTGTCTGGAACTTACTGGAGGACAAAAGCTCTGAGCAGAATCTTGAATGATGAGTAAGAGTTTGCAACAAAGCACGTGATGAAGGGCATTGTGGGAAGTCAGCGCATAGGCAGAGTCTGGTCCTATGGGAACTCTGGGTTGGCCAAGCCTTATCTCAGCTGACAGGAAGGAAAAGTGGGCGTGGTGGGAGAGGAGACAGGAGGTAGTCAAAGATGGGCTGGGGTATAAAGCTAAGGAAATTTGTTTCTCACATCTAGAAAACCCCAATTTCTTCTGGAGCCCTCCCTAATCTCCCTTTTCTCTGAACCACTCCTGCCTATACAGTAGACATGAGTTGTTCAAATACAGAGCTATGTGGCTGCAAAGGTGCAGAGAGTGGTGGTCTCTTCTTCAGCACACGGATGGGGTGCTGAGGCCCAGGGAGGCCACTGATTTGCCCAGTGCCCCTCAGGAACTGTTGGGCAGCTGGCTGACTCTTCTAATCCTGATTTCCCCCGAGGGCCAGCCAGGCTCCATCCCTGTATCTGAGTTCTACCATGGCCACTGCCCTGAACCTGTGCATCCTGAGCAGGTTACTCAGCAGGTCACTCAGTCATGAAAGAAGCCGCTCAGCTCTTCTCAGGGTGGATACTCTCCTGGGGTGACACCATCCCTGCTGGGTGTAGGTCATAATGCCTACATGGTGGCAGTGTAGGTGATAAGTGATCAAATTGTGCATTTTAAGATGGAGATGACAGGATTTAACAACAGATAAACAAGAAGGGACAGAAGGAGGAGATTAATATGTACTGAGCATCTACTAGGCTCCTAGTATTGTCCTCAGAGTCTTCAAATATGTTGACATAATAGAATGAATGGTGGCCCCAAGAAGATGTATGGCTACATCTTAACCTCCGGAGCCCGTGCATGTGACTTTATTTGGGAAAGGAGTCTTTGCAGATGGGATTAAGTAAAAAATATTGAGGTGAAATCATCCTGGATTATCTGGGTGGGCTCTAAGTCTAAAGGCAAGTGTCCTTAGAAGAGACACATTGGGGACAGACAGAGAAAAGGCCGTGTGAGGACTGAGTGAGATTAGAGTGATACAGCCACAAGCTAAGAACCCCTGGAACTACTAGGAGCTGCGTGAGGCAAGGCAAGGGGCTCCTCTAGAGCTCTCGGGGTGTGCTGCCCAGCCAACACCCCATTTCTGATTTCTACCCTCCAGATCTGTGACAAAGTACGTTTCTTTTTGTTTTTGTTGGTTTTTTGTTTTTGTTTTGTTTTGTTTTTTTGATGCGGAGTCTCACTCTTGTCACCCAGGCTGGAGAGCAATGGCACAATATCTGCTCACTGTAACCTCTGCCTCCCAGGTTCAAGCTTCTCCTGCCTCAGCCCCCTGAGTAGCTGGGATTACAGCAAGTTTCTGTTGTTTTAAGCCATGAGGCTATGGAAATCATTATGGTAGCCCCAGGAAACTCGTCCAGTTGCCTCATTTCATCCCCACAGCCTCCAGTGGAACACGTCATCAAACCATTTTACAGATGGGAAATCTGAGGCTCAGAGAAGATAAATAGCTCCCCTGTAGTGAAACACTGGCAGGAAGTGGAGTCTGATTCCAGCCCGCCTGCATCCACAGCACATGCTCTTCCACTCTGCCATATTTTGCAAAGCAGGCTCCAAGGATGCTCTTCCTCTTACTCACCCAGAGGTGTTTGTTTAAAAGCAAATTTGCAAACCCTTAGCAGACACACTGACTCAGAACCTCTGGGTCACAGTCCTGGGAATTTGTATGTTTTAAAAGCTTCCAGGTGAATTCCATGCACTCAGGGTTTGAGAATGTCTATTCAGCAATGTGCTGCGTTTGATGTGGGCCAGCTGCTAAGCCTTAGGAGCTCAAGAAGGAAGACATTCTCATCGTGGGCCCCACCAGGCCCCCAGGTGGCTCCCTGGGCATGGTTCAGGGGCTGGGGTCACTCCAGGCTCCTGGCACAGGCTGGCTTTGAAACTACCATTTTGGAGAAAACTCTTCCGTTTTCTCCACGGGTGCTTTGGAAACGCTCAACACCCAGGACAAGCACAATATCACTCCCCTTCCTGTGGCAGAGCTGTATGGCAGCTGCTCGCCGCTTTCCAGCCCGGAATGCCTGCTTCTTGCTTGCTGCCAACCCAAACCAGTGCAGTCTCCAAGCCCCACGTGCACCCAGATCTTCCACCATGCCTGCCAAACACTGCAGCCCACACTCTCCTCCTTCTCAGAACACTTGGAAGGCTCTGGAACCCTGAGTGCTTCTCACTCAGAGAGGCCCAGACCTGGGCAATGGTGCCGCCATAGTCAGGGATCCAATCCCAGCCCCTGCCTAGCCCTTGACTTTGGACAATGACTTACCACTGTGAGCCCAAAGGTGAACCCAGAAACACTGTTTATGCCTTTGCAAAATGGGGAGGATGTTAGTACCTGCCTCATCTGTGGGTCTGCATTAATGAATCAAAACCCGAGGAGGGCTTGGTGGAGGCCCCAGCATGTACTCTAGAAGCAGCCAGTGGTGCTGTTGTCACAGGGATCTGAGACACAGAGGTGCACACTTTCTGTGATTTAAAACTCACAAGCACCCCGTGAGGTAGACAGCACCATCCTCCCTTTATAAAAGAGGGTGAGTAGGTTATTCTTATATTGACCATCTATTGAGCACCTACCGCATGCAAGTCATGGGGCCAGACCACGGGGCGCACAGAGATGAAAGGGTGTGAGGGAGCCATGGCGGCCGACAGCAGAAGCCTCACATCCAGCTGGGAATCTATGTGGCTGGAGCCGAGGTCCTGGGGCAACAGGGGTGAAAGCTGGACACAGAGCCCTGTCTGAGTCCCCCACAGCAGACGAAAGGGCACGATCCCAAGGTTAGAGTATGAGGCCCCACTGCGTACCAGAACTGGACAGCAGGAGTGGACTCTCCACCGCAGCCCTGAAAACCCAAACTACATTGGCTGAGGCAGCCGCACTAATGAATCCCATGGGCACCATGTTGAGCCATAGAAACTAAATGCAACAGAGCATGGACTGTACGCTTCTATCTGTGTGAAGTTCAAGAACAGGCAACGTGAATCTAGGTTGATAGAAGCCATCATTGTGATTTGTGGGGGGTGGGTAGCAATTTGCGGGGGAGGGAGGCATGAGGGAAACTCCCTATCTTGAACTGGGTGGGTGGGGCACACAGAAGAACTCATAAATCATGTATAAAATTTATCAAGCTGTACACTTAAGATGTGTGCATTTTAATGTAAGTTATACTTTAATAAATAGCATCCTTTTCTTAGAGACAGGGTGCCACTGTGTCACCCAGGCTGGAGTCCAGTGGTGTGATCATAGCTCACTGCAGCTTGGACCTCCTGGGCTCAAGCAATTCTCCTACCTGAGCCTCCCGAATAGCTAAGACTACAAGTGCACACCACCATGCCAGGCTAGCTTTTTAACTTTTTTTGTAGAATGTGGCCTTGCCATGTTTCCCAGGCTGGTCTTGAATTCCTGGTCTCAAGCAACTCTTTTGTCTTTGCTTAATAAATTCAGTTTTTAAAAGAAGAATAAGCCTAACTACCTGTCTGTCTCAGGGACTGCCCATGGGGCAGTGAGGATCTGTGTCCTGGTCTGAAGGCCTGAGACCCCAGGGGATGCTCCAAGTCAAGGACCCCCAGAGACTCTGCAGGTCTGGGGTGGGAAGGGGTCTCTGGGTGCCACATAGGTTCCCAGCTGAATGTGAGGCTCTTGCCGTGAACCACCAAGGCCAAATAATGCCCTTTCATCTCTGTGTGCCCTGTGGTCCGGCCCTGTGCCTTGCATGCATTAGGAGGTCATTGCATTGAGGTTTTTTTGTTTGTTTATGTTTTTATTTTATTTATTTATTTATTGAGACAAGGTCTCACTCTGTCTTTCAGGCTGGAGAGGAGTGCTGCAATCTCAGCTCACTGCAACCTCTGCCCCCCCCAGGTGCAAGAAATTCTCCTGCCTCAGCCTCCACACCCGTCTAATTTTTGTATTTTTAGTAGAGACGAGGTTTCACCATGTTGGCCAGGCTGGTCTCAAACTCTTGGCCTCAAGTGATCCATCTGCCTCAGCCCTCCGAAGTGCTGGGATTACAGGTGTGAGCCACTGTGCCCAGGCTTGCATTGGGTTTTGAAGCTTAAGTGAGCTGAGTTGCCCCCAACGGAAAGTCCCAGGCTGCCAGGGACCATCTGGAGCAAGTCAAGACCAGGGTGCCACTTCTGTCTTTGTCTCATCCTTTCCATCTCTTTGCTCATCTACACACACCCCCAAATTAGTTTTACTCAAAATACCAGCAGAAATACATACCCTGAGCACATACAGAGCTGTGGGCTTTTACTGGTGAAGACAGGGATGGAGGTGAACCGAGACAACCGTGTCCCAGCTCACAGCCATGTTTCAGGGAAACGACTCAGGGGTGGGGGTTGCAATCAAGATGGCCCAGGTTGGGAACACAGGCTGAGCCCCTGTGACAAAAAGCAGAGAAGAAAATAAATAGTAACCATGTTCAGCTTCTATCATAAGCTAAGCACTAAATTAGTCCCCATCGCAACCTAGGATGGCAATATCATCATTACCCCCATTTTACAGAGAGGAGGACTGAGGCTTAGAGAGGACAGTGGCTTTCTAGGATCTCCCCCACTACCATGTAATGTGGCAAGGGTTTCCTTGTATATTTAGTGGAGGTCAGTCTGATGCCAAAGCTCTTGAGGAGGCTTGGGAGACCTCAACTGTGGCCAAGGCTGGGGCTATGGGTGAGTTTCTGCCCAAGTAAGCTGTGGCTCAGAACCTGAGTGGCAAGGAGAGCCAGTCAGGGGTTTCCTAGTGCCACTAGCCTCCCAGAGTAGACCTAGCTGTTTAAGGGAGGCATAAGGGATACACCTTGGCCCCTCTAGGCAGGCCTGGTGTTGAGGGTGCCCCTTCAATGTTTCCTCCATTCTTGCTTGGGCCCCAGGAAGAGAGGCGGAGCCTCACCTGGGCCACCATGCCTGCACTGCAGGGAGGCAAAGGTCTAAGAAGAACCCACCCCCACCCTCCTCTGCCTTTCCAGAGCAGCCACATTGGTTCAGCAGAAATATGTTGTGTGCATCTGAGTCATCCAGGAACAGGCATCTTGCCTCCTGTACAGCGTGGGCTCTGTGCATGTTCATGGGACAAATAAATGACAAACAAATAGACTGAGTAAATCTGGTACAGATGGCCCCTGTGGGGGCCTCTGGCGTGCCTGGTCCTGAGACAGCTTGTGGAATCTTCTGTGCATCTGGCTGTGGTCAAGGCGGTCTTACTGTTTGGTAGAGGAATGCTCTCGCCTGGCCTCTGTTCTCGAGCCCCCTCCACTAGCCCCTCTTTGGAATTTATTTACAGCTGCCCTGGGAGATCTGCTGCAGAACCCACCTGGAAGCCCTGCTCACAGCTGGATGCAGGGACCCCAGGCCCAGAGAGGAGGAAGTGTAAGGACCCACCCCCATGATTGAATGCAGGCTGGAGCCCAAACAATGTCCCCACCATGGGCTCCCCTGTCCTTGCCATACACATCAGAAGCACGTACTGTGTGGTAGTCCCAAATGTGGGATATGGAAGTGACCCAGGCTGGACCCTACCCTCAAGGTGCAAGGGCAAGTGACAAGAATATGCATCCTAGAGGAGGGGTTTTATTGAGCATGTACTATGTGCTAAGCTGTTTAATAAATCCTCTGCATCTCTTACTCAGTGCCAGGAGCAGTTAAGAGTGATAAGTACTTCTCTCATCTCCACTTTATAGTCAAGCGGAAACTTTATAGACAACCTCTCTGTTTCCAGAGAGGTTATGTGACTTATCCCAGGACACACAGCATTAAGTAGCAGGAGGTAGAAGTTCAACCCAGGCCTGTGTAGACAGCGTTGAACCATCAGCCACATGAGAATGAGATCAGCCAAGGTGGCAACTAACAGATGAGCCCTGAGTCCCAGAGGAATTCCTTAACAGACCTGAAAGGAGCAGTGGTTGGGTCTGCTGGTGGGAGTTGGAAGGAATCTGAGAGCCCCTTATGGGAGATAGGATGAGGTCACACTGGGGAAACCAAGGCAGGAGCCACTCACTAGGGAAGGGGCTGCCAGACAGATCTGATAAAATAGAACTTAGTGGAAAAGAGGAAAAATGGAAGGAGGCTGTAGCACCCACCATTTACTTATATTAACAACTCGCAAAGGTGCAGGACTCAGGAGCCCACTCTCTGGCTCGAGTCTGTAGTCAGATGCCTGCTGGCCGTGTGACCTGGAGTCAGTTCCTTTAGCCTTCTGTGTCTTGATTTCCCCAAATATAAGGAGTACGTGATTTGAGCATCTACCTCAAAGGTACTTAGCCCATGGTATGTACTCTATATGTGATTATTGAATGAACAACCTCACCATGTGTTTACAAGAACACATGCCGACCAATCATCCAAGTTCAAGGATACAGATCCTTGTTGTCAGTGGGGGAGCAGAGGAGAGGCATGGGGAATTAGAATCCAGGGAGTAAGTATGTGGATAAATTAAGTTCAGAGGAGACCCTGTTCAGAGAGGAACGCTGTGTGGCCTTGGCAGCATGCCATCAACCCTCTGCAGCACCGATTCCAATAAATCACCATTGGCAATGAAAATAAGTCACCCTGTGTGATGCCTATGGGGCTGATGCCTGGAGAACGGGCAGATGATCACCTCCAGGCCCTGCAGCCCTCACACTCCTACCTGGGCTCAGCTGAATGATGCCCACCTCTCTCTTTCATTTATCCCTTGATGCTCCCTCCATAAATGGTTCCTGGAGACCTGAAAGGGGTTTCATGTTCCTCTTGGCACCCAGAGGGAGCAGAGTT
The DNA here is from genome assembly GCA_036589455.1 of Ateles fusciceps. Classification (NCBI taxonomy): domain Eukaryota; kingdom Metazoa; phylum Chordata; class Mammalia; order Primates; family Atelidae; genus Ateles; species Ateles fusciceps. The sequence continues at coordinate 2,029,158 of JAZHEH010000113.1, read as the reverse complement.
TGTCTCTTGAGGAGCACCTGTGGACACATTTGTCTTCTCCAAGTATTCCCTCCTTCCTCCCTTCATTCTTCAACCGCACATCCCTTCACCGTCTCATTCAGCTACTTCTTCATTGGTTCATTCAGTCATTGACTAAAAAATATGTCTCAAGTACCCTCTGCATGCCAGGATCTGTGCTGGTGCTGGGGATACAGTATCGATGGGAAGAGGTGGGCCTGGTCTCACTATTAGACCTCAAAATCTATGAGGGAAATGATCAATACTCAACAAACAAACAGTGACACACAGGGCTAGAACCGTGAAGGAGGAAAGCAGGTGACTGAGCTAGAGACCAGCCTGGAGGGCCTATTTAAATGAAGTGATTGGGACAGGGGGGACATCCTTGCACAAGACTGCCCGGGGAAGTCCTGGGAAATGGAACATTGCAAACAGTGCTGTGATCTCCCCCACACTTGAGCGCATCCATCCCTCTGCCCATCCATCCATCATCTACCAAATTCATTCATTTCTTATTTATTCATTTATTTGTTTAACACGTGAGGAAGCTGGGTCTACTTGGGAAAAAAAATGAATGCACAGATTTGAGTCGGATCACAATTTTGCTGTGTACTGGCCGAATGGCAGGGAACTGTTATTCATCTCTCTATGCCTCAGTTTCCTCATCTGTGGAATGGGGATAACAATGTCTAATGGGAGATTGGTTGTGAGAATGAACTGAGATGAGGACTTAGTGGGATGGTAAGTGGCATCTGGAATATGGCAGCTATTGTTCTCGTCTACCAGCCAGTCACTTAGTGTTTGCCCGGCTCTTGTGGGGGATGGACACACAACCACCCAATCACGGCAGCCGAGGCTGCAGCCCATTCTGGCTCCTCCAATCAGGAAGGTGGGGACATACCAATTATTCCCTTCCAGCAACATGAAGTCCCAAGGACTCAGACCTTTTTTTTTTCTTTTGCTTCTGCTCTGCCATCCTTAGTTTGTTGACTTTTCATTCTCAGGCTTGTGCCTCACATACCCAAAATGGCTGCTGCAGCTCCAGTCATCACATTTGCACACAAGGAAAGAAAAGAATGAGTAGATGACCATTCTCTTCCTGAGGAAAAGAATCTTTTCTAGAAGCCCCTAGCAGGTTTCCCTTGCGTCTCATTGGCCAGAATTGGATCAGAGGCCCATCCCTAGGTCAATAAATAGAGAAATCATCAGCACTATCTCTTATGGGGTCATGTCTATAGGGATCATAAACCCCCTCCATGAACACAAGCCTGCTGCTGCCTCCAAACAGCCACACATGCTTCAGCAGCCCTTGTTAATAAGTTACAGGGAAAGGGACGAGAAGGAATAACTGCCACTTAAGCCACAGTGTCAAGTGTTCCTACTGAGACCTGGAGGTGCTAAGAACTTGCCAAGGTGTGAGAGCAGCTGCAAGGAGGCCATCGTGGCTGGGGACAGTGCATGACAGGGACAGACGAAGAAGTGTGCAGGAAGCTGGCTGGCCCAGGGGTCACACCAGGACTGGGGATTCTGTGCTGTGTGACGAGCAGGCTTTGGACAGTTGTATCCAGGAGATGCTATGTGCATCATGCTAGTTCAAGGATTGCTCTGGGATGTGTGGACAGTAAAGGGTGCATGGGGAGGCTGGGTATCAGTCAGGAGGCTGTGGCAGTGGTCCTCAGGGGGGAGCACAGGGCTGGACTGGGACAGCCCGTAGGAGACTTCTCATCTCCTTTCTTGCACAAGGAAGAGACTCAGTGGCAGCAGAGCAGCAAGGGTGCAGGCGAGGAACCCCAACCCCCAGGGAGGACAAGCGCCCAGAGATGCATGGGGGCAGCTCCAGCACCAAGCAGCCTCTGATGGATGAGCAGAGAAGGGAAACAGCAAATGCATTACCGTGGCTTTCATGTGCCATGAAGGTGATGCTGTAACCTGAGCCTCAGAGCTCATTTTATTTGTGAATTCCTATCATTTCTAGATGGGTGGACTGAAAACCGTCCTCCTTTGCTTGCAGCTAGGGAGAGGGGGAGTGGAAGAGGGCAAATGAAAACCAGAAGTAGGGTCGGGTGCAATGGCTCATGCCTGTAATCCCAGCACTTTGGGAGGCTGAGGCAGGAGGATTTCCTGAGGTCAGGAGTTTGAGACCAACCTGGCCAACATGGTAAAACCGTGTCTCTACTTAAAATACAAAAATTAGCCGGGCATGGTGGCACATGCCTGTAATCCCAGCTACTTGGGAGACTGAGGCAGGAGAATTGCTTGAACGTGGGAGGTAGAGGTCACAGAGAGCCAGGATCGCGCTACTGCACTCCAGCCTGGCCAAAAGAGCGAGACTCTGTCTAAAAAAAAAAAAAAGAAAAGAAAAGAAAGAAAGAAAAGAAAAGAAAACCAGAAGTAGGAGCAGCCTAGAGAATGACAAGGAGTTGATTTTCCACTGGGAGCCCTCTCAAAGCCCACACACCGGCCTGCCTGAGGTAACAGTATCTCTGCCCCCCATCAGGCACCCTCCCATGCTCCCCGCCCACTGCTGTGAAAACCTAGGCAGGGTGACCCCAGTTCCTCTGTGAGAATTTCACACCCTAGTGTGAAATCATAGCCTTGTAACTTTCCCTTTAAGAACTGTCAGAGCTGGGGAGGCTGGCCAAGCTCAGGCTGGAGGTGGGGGACAGAGGGAAGAAAGAAAAAAAAAAGAGAGAGAGAGAGGCAGGAAAAGTTTTTTCAGAGGAAAATGCAGGGTTTGTCCTTTACCCTGACGTCAGATCTTTCTTTAATAAAACCCCCAAGGGCTGCGGAAGAGGCATATCTGGTGCTCCTGATGGGCCGGCCAGTCTGGGCCCAGCTCCCCCGAGAGGTGGTTGGATCCTCTGGGCTGCTCGGTCGATGCCTGTGCCACTGACGTCCAGGCATGAGGTGGTTCCTGCCCTGGACGCTGGCAGCAGTGACAGCAGCAGCCGCCAGCAGCGTCCTGGCCACGGTGAGTCCTGCCTGGAGGGGTTCAGAGGGAGACCCAGCTCCCTCCCCCACTGGGTCCTGCTGTATGGTGGTTGGCGGGCAGGAGGAAAAGAGCCGGGAAGGTTTGGGGCAGGAAGGTGGCCACTTACAGGGCAAAGGCAGGGCCCAGGGTGAAGAGTGAGCTGCCCAGGTTGGCTGAAGCTGGCAGGGTGAGGAGGCTGGCGCGACACTTGGAGAAACTAACCGCACAGGTCCAGGCTGCCCTCTCCCAACCTGACACAGCGCAGCAAGAATGGGGCCTCAGCAGAACTGGGAGTCAGGGGCCCGGGTTCCAGACCCGTCCTTGCCTGGACTGGCTGTGTGGCCTTGGGTGGGTCACTCACCCTCCCAGAGCAGCGTAAAGCGAGGAAGTTGTCGGGAGACATCCAGAGTCTCTGAGTTTGGAAACTCCAAGACTCTAAGCATTGGAGGTACTACGAGGATGGGAGATGGAAAAAGCCAAAGAAAAGTTGGAAAGAGAATATCAGCTTTCAACAAAAGCTCCTCATTCAGCAAACAGTGTTCCGGGTGATGTCTAAGCCCAGCTTCGGCCACCTCGGGTCTGCACAGACCTCTGCAGTTTGTAGAGTGTGCATGCTTGGGTCCTGACTATGAAGGCTGCTGTTCCGGGGTGGGGGTGATGTGGGCACCCAAGGATTTCTCTTTCAGCTGCATCCCAGGGTATACCAAGTGGAAGGGACAAAGTTCTGCACCTCCAAAAAGCCAGGGGAGTCACACACGCGGCCACATAGAGCCAGCCTGCTCGGGCCAGGCAAGGTGAGGGAAAGGCAGGGGCAGGCAGTGCAGGGAGGGCAGGAGGTGGGCACCTGGCAGCTTCTGGGCCCCAGATTCCAGAGCCTAGGGCAGGGCCTGCTGCAGGCAGAACAACCTAGCGACAGAGGGAACATGGCAAGAGGGTGTTTATCACCAGCTGACACTGACGGCCTCCTTGTGGATGAAGAAGCCCCCTTCACAGATGAGGAAACCGAGCGTTGGGAGTAAGCCTCCTGCCTGTGGACTCAAAGACTCTAGGTCTGATTCAACCAGAGGCTGAGAGCCGACAGCAGTTGGAGAGCTGGGGAACGGGGATGCCTCTAATGCCTCGGTGTGTATGATGACGGCAGGGAGTGAGTCTGTCTCATCCACGGCTAAATCCTCATACCTGGCATGGTGCCTACCTGTCATTGATTCAAAACCACCTTACAAAAAGTTATCAGCTCCATTTCACAAATGAAAGAAATGGTAACTGAGAGCAAGTGAAGGACTTGCCCAGGATCTCCTCATTAACAAGTGGCCAGGACCCAAAGTTAGATCTTCTGATGCCAAATTGTAACCATCCCTACTTAGGGGAAGCTAAGCGTTTCCTACAGGAGTGCCCAGAAGGAGCTAAGTCGGTCTTTATTTCAGGCTCTGGGTACGGCTGTGCCTTTATCTGGGTACAGCTTTGCAGGTTGCCTTGTCTGGGAGGGCAGGGAGTGGATGGAGAAAAGGTGAGAGCTTGAGAGAAGCCCAGTCTGAGTGGGCAGAGGAGGCGAGAGTCCAAGTATGCTGGAGCGCCAGTGAGCTCCCAGAACAGCCGGCGCTGAGGAGGAGTGAAGGCAGAGCCTCGGACTCTGCCAGAGGAGACCAGCAAAGAGCAGAGCGTGTGGAGGGACGCAGGCAGCAGGGTGGAGGACAGGCCCCCAGGACCAGCACAGGTACCTCTATTCTAGGCAGCCCCTGCCTGGGGAACCCAGACCACTCACCCCATGCTTGTTTCATGCTTCTGGGGCAAAGGAATGCACGGCACTTGAGTTCTCAGGGCATCCTGAAGCCCCGCCCGCTGTGTGGCCTTGAGACTGATAGTAACGAGCTGGGCTCCACTCGGAAACCAGCCTCGCTTCATAGCCAAATTCCATCCGTGGCCATCCTCCCCAATTAATATGTGCAGCCAGGGGCTCAGTGAGATCTTAATGGAAAAAAATGGTTATAAATGTTTATATAGAAGAAAACGTATGTGAGAATTGCCAAGAAAACTTTGAGGAAGTAGAGTTACGAGGGGGGACTTATTGGAGATATGAAAATGTTCTGTGAAGGTTCTGAGGTGGAGGGAGGAAGTAACCAGCCCAGGAGGCGATCAGCCGAGGAGGAAGCACCAGGGTGGTCTCAGCAACGGCCCAGCGCATTTGGGAGTTTAATCTGTGCTAACAGTGTATTGCAGATATGACTTACATTTTCATCTCTTTATTCTTTTCTTCTGCATTTGTGGAGCATGTCTGCCATGTGCTAAGAGAAAGGGACTCCATTTAATGTCATGGCCAAGTCCTGAGCCAGCACATGGATAAGACCTACTGCAGTGCATCCAACAGCATTTATTAGGCACATTCTACAATTCCCATAGCAATACTATGAAGCAAGTGCAATTATCCTCCTTTATAGATGTGAAAACTGAGACTCAGAGAGGTTAAGTAATTTACCAAAAGTCACACAGCTAGTAATCAGGGGGAGCTGACATTTGAACCTTGGTCCAGCTCTTGACAATGTAGCTTCTTGCCTCCCTGGTCGAAGTACTCGTGCAGAAATCGGGAGCATGTAGTCCTGCCTCCACAGAACTTACTAGCTAGTGGGACAAGTGACAGGGGGCAACGTCAGCCAGGGTGGGGGAGGCTGGAATCAGGCTCTGCCCCTGGCCATGTGAGCCTCAGTAAGACCTCCTGCCACCTCAGACCTCCCTTTCTTCATTTGCTAATCGGGACTAACAGTCTCATCCCACATGGCTCCCTGCTCAACGTGAAAATGTGACTGAGGAAAACCTCTCAGAAGCATGTAATTCAGCAAGCGAATGCTGTGTGATGAATTCCTGGGCAAGCATTAGGACGGTGGTGGTCTATGTAGAGGTCTATAGGTGAAACCCCCATCTTCCCCCGCCCTGTATCAATGTATGTGGGATGAGCACAGCTGCACTGTGTGTGGGGTGTGTGTGTGGGGTGTGTATGTGTGGGGGTTGTGGTGTGTGTGTGGGGTATGTGTGTGGTGTCTGTGGGGGGGGGGGATGTGTGGTGTGTATGTGTGTGGGGTGTGTCTGGTGTGCGTAGTGTGTGTGTGGTGTGTGTGTGTGGTTTGTGTGGTGTGTGTTGTATGTGTGAGTGTGTGGTGTGTGTGGTGTGTGTGATGTGTATGTGGTGTGTGTGTGTATCTGGTGTGTGTGTGGTTTGTGTGGTGTGTGTGTGGTGTGTGCGGTGTATGGTGTGTGTGTGTGGTGTGTGTTGTGTGTGTGCATGGTGTGTGTGTTGTGTATGTGGTGTGGTGTGTGTGTGGTGTGTGGTGTGTTTGTGTGTAGTGTGTGTGTGGTGTGTGTGTGGTGTGTGTTTGTGTGTAGTGTGTTTGTGTGGTGTGTGGCGTGTGTGTGGTGTGTGGTGTGTGTGTGGTGTGTATGTGGTATGTATGTATATGTGCGGTGTTTGTGTGTGTGTGTGATGTGTGTGTGGTGTGTGTTTGTGTGTGTAGTGTGTTTGTGTGTGGTGTGTTTGTGTGTGTAGTGTGTGTGTGTGGTGTGTCTGTGTGTGTGTGTGTATGAACCTTGCGTTGGATGTGAGACACAAACTCATTCTCTGCTTCCAGAAGCAACTGCAGAATAATGTAGGTCAGGGTATATCACAAAATATTCCCTTTAGAAAACAGAGTACGTGAACAATATGTCTTTTCACACCTCCTGTTTAGAGTTGGAATCTGAGTGAGGATTTCAAACTCCATCCAGGCCCCACAGCCCCCACCTCCCCGCCCAGAACCTCTTTGGGCTCCCTGAACCCCCTGCTGCCAGCTCAGGGCCTCTCCTGCCCACAGCTTGTCCTGGATGTTGGCACAAGCATGGCACTGAAAGGCATTTCCCCCCTTGGCATGGCATTTGGAGAAGGAGTGGGCATGGGAACAGATCTCCACCCACCCAGCTCCTTGGGAGACAAAATACTACCTGTGGGCTGGGCAGCACTCTGGGCTCCATAGCAAGCCCACCCATCCATCCCCAGGTTTTAGAAAAGGCTCTTGCCCTGTGCCAGTAAAGAACCCACATGCCAGGAGGCTGCCCTTGGCTTTGTATAAACAGCAACCCAGGGATCTTCCCAGGAACCTTAGCCATCCTCTGGACAACAAGGAGGCAAACTCCAAGGGAGGTGGGCTCTGCTATGGAAGCAAGGATGGCGAAGCAGGTGTGTTCCAGGTGGGTGTCTGGGAAGGGCTGAGAAGGGTGCCAACCCCAGCCAGGAAGCAAAAAGTGCCAGGCAGGGTCACTGTGGGGGTTTCAAAGCAAGGCTTCAGCACAACTGTACCCCCATTCAAGGACACTGTGGTGGGCCCCCGCGTCCCTGTGATGTGGATAGTGGCAAGGGTTCACACTGAGCATGCCCACGCTACTCTGGGCACAGTGCCCTTGCACACACCCATGAGGCAGGGGTGTGGCTGCAGTCTAGACCGGCACTGGCCAATCAGTAGCCATGTGCGGCAGGAGGCCACTCAGCACTGGAAATGCTGCTGGTCCCAGCTGAGATGTTCCGGAGGTGTGAGATACACTCATTTCAGAGACGTAGTATGAATGCGAGAGGGCAATATTCCCATTAATAATTTTTATATTAACTCCGTATTGAAATGATAATATTTTGAATATACTGGGTTAAACAAAATATATTATTCAACTCAATTTCATCTGTTTCTTATTACTTTTCAATACCACTACTAGAAAATGTAAAATTTCGTCTATGGCGCTCATTGTAGTTTACTAGACAGTGTTGGCCTAGAAAGACACAAGTGTGCCTAGGGCTACGAGAACAGGTGAGGAGGGATAAATGCTGAGGGTTCTAATCCCAGCGTCTCCACTTAACGAGCTGTGCACCCTCAGGCAAGTAACCCAGCTTTTCTGAGTCAGGATCATTTCTGTGTAAAGGAATGTATTATTAGTACTGTTGGCTTCTCGGGGGTGTTGAATGGGGAATGAAACGAAGTGTGCGAGGCCCCAGAACACCCAAGGCAAGCATTCCATTGTTCCAATAGCAGGGCGGGGGGGGATTCCAACTTGAGTGGATGCACCGGCTGCAGGCAAGGCCCAATCCAATGAGCAGGGGCTTATGAAGACCTCAGGCTCAGCACCAGGTGACTGGGAGGAGGGGCAGACTGATGTGGGGGGTGACCTGGCTCTGTGCTGGGCATGTGTTCTAAATATCCCACAGATTCCATAGCCTGGCCAGCTTACCTCACACATTTAGAGGATCAATGAACACTTCTGGGTTATTGTGTAGGAGAAACATATGATGATAATGTTGGTGACGACGATGATGATGATGATGGCGCCTGTAGGTAAGACGTGTATCTTACTAACCTGAGTCGGATGACATGTCCCTCAATGCCAACTGTGGGTTTTCAGAGCCTGTCTTTTTACTTTTTCCGTGGACCCAAACAGTTCCCAACTATATACCCAGCCACTTCTAGTTTCTAGAGGTGTGGTGGTGAGTGGTCTCTCTGTGTTTAAACCAGAGGATAGTTCCAGTGTGGAGACAGATATTTATATTAGCAGAGAGGGGTAAGTTCAGGACTCAGAGGGGGAAGCTCAGAGAACATGGGAGATGGTGAAAAACATACATTCTGGAAACCTGAACCCGGATTTCTAGAAAGACCTCACCCTCACACATCCGCACATTAACCAGCACCCTGATGCCTCTCACGTACACTTGATTTCAAACACCAGTGACTGAGATAGACTCTAGTCTCTCCCCCGAGCTCTGACATTCCATTAACCAGCCAGCTCCCCCTCTCCTCTTCCTATCTATGAAAGAAGGAAGAGAGACAGAGTCAAGGGAGAAGAGACTGCCTCTCAAATGTGAATTATGGGCATTCCAGGAGATGCGATAAGATCAGAGCCTGCCCACCCCACGTTCTCCAATGTGGAGGCAAGTTCAGGCTTGGGGCTTTGAGTGTGGATCTGCTAAGTCTTGATTAGGGGTGGGGGAGTGGGATGAGAGAAAACAAAAGCCAAGGCCCAAAGGAAAGGAAGGGAGGGGTCCACCCTGCATCTCTAGGAATCCTGCTTTGAGTCTGGGAGTGGAGAAAGGCATGTGTACTATGAGCCTTCCCATAGCTGGGAGGGGATGGAGGGGGGGATATCTAAGAGTAGCAGAATATCCTGAGAGAGAGGGACTCATACCCCTGCCCTCAGAGCAGAACAGTAGACTCCTCGCCTAGATAGCTAGAAGACCAGGGGGGAAATAGCTCCTGCTCTGTGGCTTTAGGCAAGCTACTTGCCTTCTCTGTGCTCACTGTCTCATCTTGAAAGTGAGGAGACTGGATTTGATCCCCAAGCTGGCTTCCACCTGGAGCCGCCATATATTCCAAGAGTCCACTCATTCATTCATCGGACAGATCCATCACTTAACAAACAGCAGGGGAACTCATGCTACTGTTTCTCTAGAAAGGGGTTTGTCGGCACGCAAAATGTGTGTCCCTTGCTCTAGGTGTCCTTTTAGATGTGCTTTGTCCCTCTTACAGTGTCCAAAAATATTCTCCTTTCAGACCACATCCCTTCTGTCAACCCTCAAAGTGTTGCTGGGTTTCCGGCACACAGCATCCTCATAAAACTGAAAATCACAACGACACCTTGATGACCACGGAGTCCCACCATCTCAGTGGTTTCCCAGTTAGGCTCTCTCCCTGCTCTTCCTGCCCAAGCCTGTTTTCCCAGCCTCATCTTTTGATTCTTCTCCCAATGCCTTCTTTTCCACTTTGTGAGCCTCACTGTCAAATACTTCTACGTTCCACCTCTGTGCACATGCCCAAGCTCTCCCTTCTCTCTGAAATGCCTTTCCTGTCTTTACCTGATTTATGAAATTGAAGCCATCTGAACTGGTGGCCTCCCCCAAATGAAGCTGCAGACGTCCTCCTGTGGGCACCCATGGGTTCTTGTTCTTGCCCACGTGGAAGGAAACACGTCACCCAGCTGGAACTCTCTGCTGGCCTTGCCCTGTGTTTGAGCCACCCTTCCTCCCACCCCTTCTTCCTGCAAAGCCAAGCCCTTCGCCACTCCCTGACCGCCTGTGTTGTTAGGCCCCTGGGCCTTTGCATGTGCTGTGCCCTCTACCAGGCTTGCTCATACACCTTCCCTGCTCTGTTTCTCTGTCACTGTCTATGCCTGCACATTGCAGGTGCTCACGGAGTACTGAATGAATTAAAGGGAGAACCAGAGCTGGCATGGGCTGGGGACAGTATGTGTATAGGAGATGGGGGAGGCAGGGAGGGGAACACCACTGATTTTTCCGAAGTGGAAACTTCATGCTGGGGAGGAAAGGGAGGAAATCTGGCAAGGGGCCCTGGACTCAACTGCTAAGAGGACTGAATGGCCAGCAGCAGCTTACGGACTTTGTTCTGGAGCACAGAATGAGGAGTCAGGAGACTGGGGTCTCCGCAGGCTCTGCTTGCATCTCTGAGCCTCAGTGTCTTTACCTGAAAAGAGGACAAGAAGACGCCCCTCTGCTCACACTTGTGCTCCAGGCAGGGTAGTGTGGTGGTGAAGAGAAGGCAGGCAGCGTGTAACCTGGGTTAAGAGCCAGCTTCACCACGTCCCAGCCCCAAGCCCGTAAGTTTCCTAGGCCTCAGTTTCTCATCTGTAAAAGGGACATAAACTACCATGTCACAGAGACCTTAGGACTAAGAAAGAGGTTGGGTGTTGAGCATGTGTCAAGAAGGAGCTTGGCGGGGCCACAGTTAGACAGGGAAAGTCAAGGTGCTGTGAGGTTAGACGCTGTGGTCTCACGGTCCTTTTGGACAACAGAACGGGCAGGCGCTGCATGCAGTGGGACTGCGGCCACCTGTCTTCCCAGCCATGCTATTTGTATTTAAATCTGTCCGCCACACGCGCACACACAGGCACGCACACATGCACAGGCACGCACACACGCGCACACAGGCATGCACACACGCACACACACACAGGCACGCACACACGCACAGGCACGCACACACAGGCACGCACACATGCACACGCACAGGTACGCACACACACGCACAGGCACGCACACACGCGCACACACAGACACGCACACACACAGGTACGCACACACGCACAGGCACACACACACACATGCACACACAGAGGCACGCACACACGCACACACACAAGCACGCACACACACACACACACACACACACACACACAGGCACACCCACACGCACACACAGGCATGCACACACGTGCACACACAGGCACGTACACACACACACACACACAAGGCACGCCCACACGCACACACAGGCACGCACACCACACAGGCACGCATGCCAGCTGACTTCCTCGACAGCTATTTCTGGCTCTGTGCTCCAGAGGCCAAGTCCTGATGCATACAAACTATGGCTCTTAAATGATCAAAAGCCAACTCTTGTTGGGTCCTTAGTATGAGCCAAGACCCATGGCAAGCCCCTTCCCACACGTCTCATCTGAGGCCCATGAGAGCCCTGTGGGGCAGGAGCTCCTATTGGCCTCATTTTGAAGAGGAGAAAACTGAGGCACAGAGAGTTTTACTCACTTCCAGAACACCACCATGTGCCCCAAGCAGGCTGGCCAGACCAGCTCCCAGGGGTGTCCTTGTGTCAGCCCCTTAGGCCTGTTCTATTTGTCCCCATCTGAGCCAGAGATCCAGTGTAGGATGAGGGAAGGGAAATGGAGCCATGCTCTGGGCAGTGGAGGGAGGACAGACAGACTTTATACCCAGCTCCATGAACCATTGTCAGATGTGGAAGGCCCACAGCAATCCCCCTCATCCCAGCCTGCTCCTGTTACAGAGAAAGTGACTTGTCCAAGGCCACCAGCTTCAGCATGGAGAACTGGAGCCCAGGGCCTCTCCCCTCCAGGGAAGGAGCTCAGGAGCCAGGAAGACAGTCCTCACTACCCCATCAGGTAGATGCCCACTCCTCCCTTGTAGGTGGAACAAGCCTGAGCTCAGTGATCGCAAAGAGCTTCATTCTTCCACCCATGTCTGTGTTGACTGTGGCTCCAGGGCTGGCTCCCTCTATGGTCACCCCATAGCCACCACCAAGCCGAGGGCCTCAGCATGAAAGGCCCTCAGCTACATTTGGTTATTTGAATGAAATGGACAGTGGGCAAGAACAGCGTGCTTTAGAGGTCGCTGGAGGAGGATGGGACCTGGAGTCAAAACAGCTGACTATGTCATTTTCTTGCTGTACCTCAACCTTTCTGGGTCTCAGTTTCCTCGTCTGTCAAACTGGGGCCATCAGTGTGGACCTCATGGGGTTGTTTGGATTATCAGGAAACTGACTTCAGGAAAGACCACTGTCTTCCCCAGGGTAGGGTGCATGTATCCTCTGTCCTGGGCCCCTGACTGCCATCTCCATGTCCTTGAACACTAAGCCCTAGCAACATGGCCCACTGGTCATCCCGTGTCGTGCCACATTGCTTCTACCTGCCCACCCCTGAGCATGCATGTCCCCTGGCTTCGACGCCCTCTCTGCCCTCCCTCTTGTCAATTTCACTCATCCTTTAGGATTCAGTGCAAATGCTTGCTCCTCTAGGAAGCACTCTCTGCTCCTACTCCCACCCCCATGCCCTTTCCCCGCTTCATCTCACCCTTGTAGCCCTTACCTAGGCTATCCTGAGTTACATTTAGTATGGCTGTTAGGTGTGAAGCCATAAGAAATCGATTCTTTGAATCCCAGGGCTGAGGTTCAAATCTCAACATTGCCATTTGCTAGTGGCTTTGGAAAAATTATCTGACCTTTACCTTTTTGTAACTCAGTTTAGTCATCTATAATATGAGGAAGCTAACAGTAAAAGCAGGCTGACTCTTAGGATAATCACAAGGACTAAATTACTACTTAAAATGTAGATGATCTTGATTCAAAGAAACCATCTGTTAAAAAAAAATTCTTTGGGACAGTGAAATTTGAATGTGGACTGGGTACTAACTAGAGAAAGTTACAAAATTGTAACTAATTTATTGGTGTTTGATAATTGCCTGGGGATTATGTTTGCTCTAAAAATTCCTCACAATTTAAAGATACACTGGAGAATTTCAGGTAAAATCTCAGATGTCTTGGATTCACTAGATTTTCAAGAATAAAAATGCATACAGTTGGGCGCAGTGGCTCACGCCTAGAATCCCAGCACTCTGGGAGGCTGAGGCGGGTGGATCACTTGAGGTCAGGAGTTTAAGACCTGCCTGACCAATATGGTGAAACCCTGTCTCTACTAAAAAATAAAAAATTTAGCTGGGTGTGGTGGTGGGTGCCTGTAATCTCAGCTACTCGGGAGGCTGAGGAAGGAGAATCACTTGAACCTGGGAGGCGGAGGTTGCAGTGAGCCAAGATTGCGCCACTGCACTCCAGCCTAGACCATACAGCGAGACTTCAGTCTCAAAAAAAAAAAACAAAGAAAGAAAGAAAAAAAGAAAGCATACATGTGTGAGGACAATGGAAGAAACGAGACCAGCTAAGTGTTGATAATTATCAAAGCTGGAGATGCATATGTAGGGTTCATTATATTATTTTCTCAATTTTTGTGAACATTTAAATATATTTAAATGTTCACAAAATCTCTAGCAAGGAACACAGCGTAAGTTTGTGTATAGTGTTCTGTGATTTTGTTGTGGTTCTCTCACTACTCTCTAAAACATAAGAGCATACAGCATTCTGTGATTCATCAGGGTGACACCACTGCTCAGTAAGCAGGTCTCGTGCAGTTAAATGAAAATGATGTATTTTACCCCTTGATGTTTTGTTCAAATGACTGAAAATGGGAGAAAATCAAAAGGAGTAGCTCCTGATGAAAAGACTCTTAAGTTCCTACCCTCCCTGGACTAACAGGGTTATCATATAGTGGGCCAGGTCCTTATTAAAGTGTCATGAACCATATATGGCTCAAAGGCTATAGTTTCTAACCTTTATAATGCCGTTGCCTTTTTCCGTTCCTGTCTGCTTGGAGGCTGGGCGTTCTCTGAGGCTTTGTCTCTGACACTGGGCACTGCATGAGAGACTTAGCAGATGCTTTATATACAGATTGACAAATGAACGAATACATGAGTGAACACATGGACTAGGGCTGGTTATTTGGAAAGAAACCTGGCTTCTTGCCCCTTGTACCCTCCCTATGTAAAGTTGACTCCCCCACCTGCATGTTTATAAAACCAATTAGTAGAAAAGCTCAACCTTCTACATCCCATGACATGCAGCCTGGCCAACAACTTTCCGGAAACCATCCTTGGAAGGTTCTGGGCAGTGTGGTGGGGGAAGAGGGGGGGTGTGCCTGGTTCAGGCACCTTTCACGGGTTTGGAGCTAAGAGCTTTCAAAGAAGGTGCTCCACCCAGGATCACTGTCCCAGACCCCACCTGAAGGGCAGCCCCCACCAGGGCCTGGGGTTCAGGTGCCTAGGAGGTACACTTGCCAGAGGTGTAGGGAAAACAGGTGTTTTTTACCTGTGGCTGACTCAGAGGCACCCGATGCGCTTTGCAACAAGCATAGGGAAGACAGATGGGCACCAGCCAGGCCTGCATTCTCTCACAGCCCCCAGGGCATCTCTTTTCAGCAAAGCAGTGAACAGAAACTGCTTCCAGCAGGACAACCTTGTCCTCAAAGTCCCCCAGGCCCAGCTGGGGCCGGCTCTGGCCATTCCTGCCTCAACCCTGCCCCCCTGGTGGAGCATCTAGGTGTGGCCTCCCAAACCCGGGCAAGCCAAGGCCTCCGACCGTCCACACTGCTCATGGAGGTGTACCAGACTGTACCAGGCGCAGTGGCAGGCACTCAGGAGGCGAGAAGGGACAACCCCTCCCTGAGAATCCCCACGCGGGCTCCTCACTCCTCTTCTGAGGGCGTTTGGCAACCTGGACTGAAGTCCACTGCCATCCTTCCGGGGGTGAGGAACAGCAGGCACATCGTAGACGCTGGGTACATGTGTGTGACGGGCGGGTGGAGGAATGAGTGAGTAGATATGAATGAGCGAGGGAGTCGTGCAGTAAGCGTTCTGGAGGGACACTGTGGGGGCAATAGACCACTTTCCAGCTGCGAGATCTTGAGCAAGATTCTTAGGCTCTTGGAGCCTCAACTTTTCCTCATCTGGGAACTAGGGATGACACTGATAACTGCTCATCAGGGCTGCTGGAGGATGTTGACATCACCGTCATTTTACAAATGACGAAACAAGCTCAGAGTAGGTGAGCACAGCTCCAGATCCCAGAGCTGGGAGTGTCAGGAGACTGGGGGTGTTAAATGGGGTCCCCTCATTTCAGGCTCCATGCCCTTTCTGCAAATTCCATGACCTGTTCACCAACAAACTGTACACACTCTTAGAAGAAAGTGGGGTCTATCTCCTTCATCAAACAGGACATATCAGGTCTCCTGGGCTGTCCATCCCACCGCTGCTATCCTCCCACTTTCTGCTCCCATGTCTGTTGCTAAGAATTTTTATAAAAATATGCAAAGATCAAATTATAGACTTACTTTTTCCCAAATCCACTTTCAGAGAGCTGAAATACACCATAATAATCAGTTACCACTCACCTTTCAATGTTATCTCAAAAATACATATGCATTTCCTACAGGAGCTTTATTTTGTTTTTCCTTCCCAGTTTTAATCAGCCTAAGTTTGTCCAAGAAGTATGATTGAGGGGTCATTTCCTCACTGCTCACCTGCCTACTGATAACCATGCTTGTCCAGTGGGGTTAAGGACTTAGGGGGTCTCAATATCAGGAGCTACTCCTTTCGGCTTTCTCACATTTTTCAGTCATTTTAACAAAATATCAAGGATAAAATACATCATTTTAATTTACCTGCACAAGACATGCTTACGGAGCAGTTGTGATGCCCTGATGATTCCCACAGTGCTGTGTGTTCTGCGGGTCTGTGTGAACTGCGGTGTGAAAGCAGCTCAGCGGTGTCGGTGGGTAATGCGCACCGGTGCGGGGTTGTACAAAAGTCAGATGTTGAAAAAGGAAGATGGTCTAAAATGCCCCCACTTCTCTTACCCCTGTCCAATGTTCTAAGGCAGTGGCTCCTATTTCTGTAAGAATCCCCCAAGGGTTGTTGGTCAGACTATGGATTCTGGCCTTCAGCCTAGAGAAACTTAAGGTTGATATTGAAAGAAGGATCCAGGAATCCGGTTTTGTTTTGGTTTTTCTTTTTCTTGAGACAGAGTCTCACTCTGTTGCCCAGGCTGTAGTGCAGTGGTGCCATCTCTGCTCGCTACAGCCTCTGCCTCCTGGGTTCAAGCGATTCTCCTGCCTCGGCCTACCGAGCAGCAGGAGACTACAGGCACATGCCTCTTAACCTGGCTACTTTTTGTATTTTTAGTAGAGATGGGTTTTCGCCATGTTGGCCACGCTGGTCTCAAACTCCCTGATGTCAAGTGATCCATCCGCCTCAGCCTCCCAAAGTGCTGGGATTACAGGTGTGAACCACCATGCCTGGCCCAGGAATCTGTATTTTAACAAGTTTCACAGGCCAGTGATTCTGAAACTTTGGAGCATTCAGAACTACCTGAAAAAAATTCCAAGCCCAGGCTCCTCCTCAGGCCCCTTAGGTTGGAATCTCTGGGGTAGAGTGTCCATTAAAGCCCCAGGGTGGTTGTACTTTGCAGTAAAATTTGGGAATCACCATCATAGTCCCTGGGTAGGCAGGAGGGGTTGGGGAGGAGGGAGGGGCATGACAGGAGGAGTCTGAGTGGGGTGGGTGGGGCCGGGGTGGGCTCAGAGGCTGCAGCAGGCAGAACTGAGCAGGACCAGGCTGTGCCGGAGTGAGCCCTGGGCATCTTGTCTGCAGAAGCATTGTGGAATGGCCACCACCTCTGTCTTCCCCATAAACACAGTAGTATCTGCAGAGTCGATTTCCAGAAGTACATCATAAAGAGACTTTTACGCAAACATCTGCAATTTGGAAATACCAAAGCTGTTTTCTTTCTTTTTCTTCCTCTCCTCTGTCCTTCCCTAGACAGCATTCTCCTTGATTTATGATCTTTTCTCCTTTTTTGCTTCTTGGCGTCTGTTGTCGGACAGAATGATGCAGGCTCCATATGACAGCGTGTTTGCAAAGATCAATGTCTCCATCTGCAGAATGGGCCCAGTCACCCCAGCTCAGGTAGCTCATGGTGGATAAGAAGATGGCAGTCAGGGCTCTCTGGGGACTCTACAGGACAGGGCATGGAGTAGGCTCCTGCCTGTGGCTGGGGAAAACAGAAATAGGTTCCAATCCCCCAAGGAATATGAGAGCCTGGTGAAAACCTCAGAGGGCCCCAGAGGCCCAGGCAAGCATCCTGGGGTTCAAGGAAGAGCCCCAGCCCCCGAAGGAGAGTACCATTTGGGAGAAGTCTCTCTGCAAATGCCCAGGCCTCCTTTTCTATAGTTCCACTGCGAAGAGATTCCTCTAAACGTTCATATTCTACTAATTACCTCTCTCTCCCAAACCCGGGCAAGCCAAGCAAATAGGTATTTGTTTTGCACGAATACCTATTGCTTACACAGAAATGGGTTTATCATTTTTATTTTGACAAAGGCCATACTCTCATTGTCCATTAAAGATGAGGGCCAGGCGCGGCTCAGGGACCAGAGCTCCAGGGCTTCTGTCACTGCATGGCAGCACTGGTGTGCATGGGAGCCCCACCAGCAGCCACAGCAGAGTACGCTGGGATGACACAGCAGGGCTACATGTGGAGCCACAGCTCTGACCCAGAGGCACTACACGTTTCCTTCAGGGTGTGCTGGTGTACTGGACCAATAGAGACACTCCCAGAAAGTCCCCAGACCAACCACTCAAGGTCAGCACACATACATGCCCCAGATGCTCCCCCAGTGACTCCCCATCATGACAGGCCTGGGTGCACTAAGGAGGTCCCCCAGGCAGCAGCAAAGGGTGTGGCTGGTGGTACCTGGGCCCCTGGATGACTTCACAAGCAGAAGTGCAAGGAATGGGGAGTTAAGAGCCCACACAGGATTCACAGACAGAAGGTGGGGTGGGAAACTCTCATCTCCCTTCTCTGGCTGAGATGTTTCCTTTCTTGGGTGGATAAGAGAGTCATGTACTTAGTGAAAAGAACTGTGAACCAAAGCAAAGGACAGGTAGACATGCCATGCCATCCTGGATGTTGAAGGTGACTGATGGGATGTGTGTGTGTGTGTGTGTGTGTGTGTGTGTGTGAGAGAGAGAGAGAGAGAGAGAGAGAGAGAGAGAGAGAGAGAGAGGGAGAGAGAGATAGAGAGAGACTACACTGGCTTTCCAGGTAGCTGAACCCCCAGTGAGAAGCCTTTGAGAGATGCTCACAGGATGGATGAGCTGCCTCAGCCTGCCTGGGGTCGAGGGAGGCCACCATTGGATGGGCACAAGGTGCCAGGGATCATACTGGAATCAAGGCTCCCAAAACTAACGGTGAGGGTCTACAATGCCACCTCACCACCCCTACACCCCAAGCCACTGCCAGGGTGTTCCTGGACAGGCTTTTTCATTAGAAGCTGATGTCACTCACTGTAAATGCCACCTGCCCAGGAGGACTCACAGTGAAAGCCACCATGTCACCATGCACCTGCAGTTGGTCGGGGCCCAGAGCAGCTTTGAAGTGGAGCAAGAAGGCAGGAGTGAAGCTGTGTGGCTTTCATGATGATTTCTCAGGGAGACTTGGAGGCTGTAAGCACAGGCTTAGAGCCAAGCACTTCAGACTGGGGCCCTTCTGCCATTCACTGCTCGTTCAGGGACAGACTGGGCAAAGGAGTTCCAGGATGCCTCTCAGTGTTACGACTCACCGGCCCTCCAGAAGAAGATCTGGCCACGGGGCCCCTCCCAGCCCTCACTCTTCAGCAACGAGCAGCGTTTGTTGTCTCTGGAAGTGGAGTGTTCACCCACTAGACCCCCTGAAGGGCAGCTCAGGCTGGACTTTAGAGGAGAAGCGGGATTTTGAAGCAGGACAGTGGGCTGTTATCAGCTCAGCTTTGGCGGAAACAAGAGCCCTGAGGGGGACAGGTGCCCCCACAGGGACCCGGCTGTGTCCCAGGATCCGAAGCCTCTCCTTGAGCTCCCAGCCCCCGTGAAATATTTGTTTTGATCAAGGTCTGACGGAAGCACGTCCCCAAAGTTCATATGCGCACAGTCTTCCCTGTGCAGTGATCACGGGAGGCAGAAGAATTAGTGGCTCAAAAGCTCTGGATGAGGCAGACCTTGGTTCCATCCCTGACTACCCGTGTGGCCTTGCTCAAGTCATTTAACCTCTCTGTGCCTCCGTGTCCTCACCGCTCTGGGGAATGTTAGCAGGCCTGTCTTGTGATTTGTTGGGGGATTATGTGAGAGACTGCATACAAAATTCTTCATATAGAATGAGCACTCACTCAAAGTTCTCCACACAGTATGAGCACTCACTCAAAGTTCTCCACACAGTATGAGCACTCACTCAAAGTTCTCCACACAGAATGAGCACTCACTCAAAGTTCTCCACACAGAATGAGCACTCAAAGTTCTCCACACAGAATGAGCACTCACTCAAAGTTCTCCAAATAGAATGAGCACTCACTCAAAGTTCTCCACATAGAATGAGCACTCACTCAAAGTTCTCCACATAGAATGAGCACTCACTCAAAGTTCTCCACATAGAATGAGCACTCACTCAAAGTTCTCCAAATAGAATGAGCACTCACTCAAAGTTCTCCACACAGGATGAGCACTCACTCAAAGTTCTCCGCACAGGATGAGCACTCACTCAAAGTTCTCCGCACAGGATGAGCACTCACTCAAAGTTCTCCGCACAGGATGAGCACTCACTCAAAGTTCTCCGCACAGGATGAGCACTCACTCAAAGTTCTCCACAGAGAATGAGCACTCACTCAAAGTTCTCCACATAGAATGAGCACTCACTCAGTAAATCTTAGGTATGTTGCTTGTAAGCGCCTGTGGTTTGTGCATGCAGGGGAACAGATGGGTGGCATGTGGCTTCTACCTTCAAGGGATGACAGAGTAGTTGGGAAAATGAACATTGGCTCGTTTATTCATCCTATCAACAGATGCTTATTGACACCTACTATGTGTCAGGCTTTGTGAGGCTTGATGTCCCTCTCCAACCACCACCTCAAATAATTGTCTAGCTGCTTCTTGATTACCTCCACTGATGGTGCACTCACTACCTTTCCACTGTTTATTTTTTTCATCAGAAAATTCTCCCTCATGTACAGTAGTGGGAAAAACGTGGAATCAAACAGCTCCAGATTCAAATCCAAGTTGTGTCACTTACTAGATGTCAGGCATGGGCAAGCCACTTTACTGATCTGTTTAATGGGAATAATATCAGTCATTGTGCAGAAGACACATGAGATCAGCCAGAGTCACTGAGGGCTAGGGCAACACTGGCCCCACGTGGTCATCGGAGTGATGATTTGCAATGGATGGACTACAGGCGGAGTTCCAGCTGTGACCTCATTAGATGCTCACGGCCAGTCACTTGGGATGCAAGCAATGGTAGCAATGTCATTTTACAGAGGAGAAGTCTGGGGTTCAGAAGATTAATGCCCCAAGTGACATGAATAGCGACAAAGGCTGGACTAGATACAGTGTGGTGTTTCTAAAACACAAATCTAACCCTGCCGTCCCCCTGCTAAAATCTAACCCTGCCGTCCCCCTGCTAAAATCTAACCCTGCCGTCCCCCTGCTAAAATCTAACCCTGCCGTCCCCCTGCTAAAATCTAACCCTGCCGTCCCCCTGCTAAAATCTAACCCTGCCGTCCCCCTGTTAAAATCTAACCCTGCCGTCCCCCTGCTAAAATCTAACCCTGCCGTCCCCCTGCTAAAATCCTTCAACAAATCATTCTTACCTCAGCCCAGAGCAAGGCATTCGAGGTCTTCCTCG
Source organism: Ateles fusciceps (assembly GCA_036589455.1). NCBI lineage: Eukaryota > Metazoa > Chordata > Mammalia > Primates > Atelidae > Ateles > Ateles fusciceps. The sequence continues at coordinate 2,008,335 of JAZHEH010000113.1, read as the reverse complement.
ATTTAACTGCATTGAGCCCATCCTCATCCGTCCTAGCCTCCACCTCCTCCTGCCTCCACCTTGCACCCTACACCAGGCTCTCCAGGCCCCGGGCTCTTGCACACGTTGCCAGCTCAGTGCCTGTGCACCTGCGGGTCCTTGTGCATTGGGTACCCGCTCCTCCTTCTTCACTGCTGTATTCCCACCCCCTAGTCAAAACCCACTCCCCACGCCTCATGTCTTAGGAAGCCCTCTTCAGCCCCAGCACACACACAGCCCAGCCGCTCCCTGTCATTCCACAGGCAGGTCTGTTTGGTTCTCACACTACATCTCCAGCACCTAATAAAAGCTGACTACAGATGTGTTGAATAAATAAATGAAAGGGAAGATGAATAAGTGAGTGGACGCCATCGTCATAGCATTGATTGCACTGAATTGCGATCTTTGTTTATGCGTCTGTTGGCCTCACTAGGTGGAGAGCCAGTCAGGGGCTCTGCCTTATGCACCTTTGTCTCCTCCCAGTCTGGCACGAAGCCTGCTGCATAGTAGGAATTCAATAATCATCTGTCCCTAGAATGACTCAGTCAGTGTGCACATCCCCAGCTAAACTGTCAGTGCTTGAGGGCGGACACCACCTCGTGCCAGTCATCTGTTTTCCCTTGTACTCACGTAGAGAGTCTAGGATTGATCAATTATCAGGAGTCTGGACCCCCTTGAGGCCTGCAGACACATGCCCTAGGTGTCAATGCTGGGCAAGGCAGCTGGCACCCAGAGGCTCACACACCAAACCCAGGAGTCCTCAAGCCCTGGGGTCCAGAGGTTATCCCCCTGCACAGTTCTTATCCAGCACCTTCTCCCCTGGCCTGAGTCAGGGAGGTTTCCCCACCACTAGATGGTGCCAACCGCAAAGGCTGGCTCAGACGACTGCCCACAGCCCTTCCCCTCCTCTGCCCAGGGATGCCATAAGCGGCTTCCCTGTCCAAAGGAGGCCTTCTCCGCAGCTTCCCCTAACCAGCTGCCTGCCCTGGTACCTCCAGGCAGGCACTTGAGAAAGGAAGCTTGCTTCTGGGCATCTTTAACTTTGGATGGAGATAGGAGGATGGATAGTGACCCAGGAGTGGGATACCCACCCAGTTCCAGCCCATGCCAGCTCAGCTCAAAGGCTCCAGATCCCCAGCTCTGTTCTGGGCACAGTGGGGGTAGGGAGGATGCACAACCGAATAAGTGTAAGAGGAGACACGCTTCTGAGTGCCACGTGCCATGTGCCATGCCCTACCTAGTGCTGCCACATCCATAACGCCCCTTCACCCTCCCAACTGGCCCCAAAGGGAGGTGAGCGTGATTGTGCCCATATCACAGATGGGAATGCTGAGGCTCAGAAGGACGAAAATGCTGTTCAAGGTCACATGGAAATAACTCACGTCAGACTGTCTCGGGTTGCATGCTCTTTTCTTGACACCCCAAACTTAGTGCCCTGAGGAGAGGTTCCAGTACATGATGCCTTGAATATCAAAGACATGAAAGCCCTTTTAGCCGACAATCCCCCATCCATCCATTTCACCAATCCACACATATGAAGCCCTACTGTGTGCCCTGTGCTGTGTTTCAGGCGCACAGGGGACTCAAGGTCTGGGCCTTGCCCTTTTTAAGTTCACATTTCGGTGAGCAAGGTAAGAGCCAGGAAGGCTTCCTGGAGAAGAGGGCATCTTCATTTCCTCTGCCGAGAGCACATCCTGACTGTGGGAGCTCTCAGAGATGGTCTGCTAGTGCTCACAAGGCTCTGAGGCTTCTAGAGTCATGGCCTGACAGAACGTCTCTCCCCCAAAGTCAAAAAAGGTGTGTGTGTGTGTGTGTGTGTGTGTGTGTGTGTGTGTGTGTTTATGAGAGAGAGAGAGACAGAGAGAGAGAGACTGTGTGTGTGTCTATGTTACTGATTTGGAAATGTAGGGGTTTGCATCCTATTGTGTTCTGAGGAAACACAAACAAGGGCAGGCTAACTAGTGCCTCCCAGGTGAATGCCACCCAGCATGCCAACATCAAGAGCTCTCTACTCCCCCACCAGCAAGGCCTTCCAAGCCCACATCGCACACAGAACCTTCCTCCCTGCAGGGGGCTGCAGGCAAGATCTTTTTGGCCATTCTGGTGTCTGTCTGGGTCCTAACAGAGAAGCCACCCATGTATTCCCAACGAAGACTGGCACTGTGCAGGCACTCTGTGGGTGGCTGCCCCACCCTGCCCTCATTCCATGGAGTTCACAGGCATCCACCTCCAAACACACACAAATGTCTAATTGCTGAGCCTGCCTAGCAGCTTAAGGGAAAGCCAGGTACATGTAGGTCAGCGAGGTAAAAAAGATAGGAAGAGCCTCTCAGCCAGAGGGGAGCTGCATCACAGCGGCCGTGAGGTAGGGAAAGGGTGGATTTGACCAAGTCCTGAAATCAAGCCTATGAGTGATGAAAGCTTCAAGTCAGGTTTCGTCTGTTGACTTGCAAGGACTTTATTTACTACATTTATTTACTACATTTATTGTGTGCCAGGTTCAGACACAAGTCAGACTAATTCAGAAATTCATTTCAATCACTTTCCTCGTCCCTGGTCCTCCAAGGTGCAAGAGCAGACCCCACCCACCTGGGCAGAGCAATTATTGCCCTGATGCTCAACGAGCTTCCATGCCTCCCTCAGATGTCCAGCAATTTGCAGAGTCAATGCCTCGAATTGCAGTAAATCACCTCTAAGACTTGCCTCTCCCATAAGCTGTGGGTTCCCCAATCACAGGGGCTTTTAAAATGTATCCTCAAATGTTTAAAACTTAAGAAAGACTGTGAGCTAACTCCGCAAATGTTTGTTGAGTGAAAGAACCCGGAGGTGGCAAAGTGAAAGGTCTTGTAATGTGAGTTGGGAGGTTAGTTTGCATCTTGGCCTTGCTGTGAACTTTGTCATCCTGGGAGTGTCCATCGGTCTTTTGGGTCTTGCTTTCCCTTCCTGTAAGGGTGGAAAGAATCTGTCTGCATAGCTCAGCACCGGAGCCTGGTGCTCAGAGTGGAAGGCAGATCTGTAATCCCACAAAGCAGGCTCCCCCGCTCCCAGATGGAGGGAGCAGCCCAGAGCCCAGCCAGCCCTCTGCCCCAGCCCCACAGAAGCCCTGGGTTCACCTCTGCTTGCTTCAGAACTCAGGTGTCAAGGATGAAAAGCCCTGGACAGAATGCTTCATGGCCTGCTCTGGAGTGGGAAGACTGACTCACAGCCTGCTCTAGCCCCCGAGCCTGTGTCCTCAGGTGATTCTCTTCCTCTTGTAGGCCCAGGTCTCCTTCAAGATAGAGCAAGGGGCACAGATGGGATTCAGGGAGGCAGCCAGATGGGATGGCAGGTGACTGCGTGCGGGAGATATAGGCAGCTTCAAGCTCCTGCACTCAGACACCCAGGCACCTCCGTCTGCCGTTCCTCAGGCCTGGGCAGCTCTTCAGGCCTTGGTTTCCCTTCCCAGCTGGCCTGCTGTTATGTTCATCACATTTGCCAGAATAAAGATGAAGCTGTGTGTGGGTGATGGGAATGGTAATGCGGGGAGGAGTGCGGGTTGGTGGAGTGGAGTGTGTGGCGGGGGTGGGGAGTTTCATTGCCCTGAGAACAAAATAAAAGGGCTCCTCCCCTACAGGGCTTATGCTTGCAAAGGAAGCAGCACTTACTCCTCAGGGGCCAGGGCCCATGCAGCTCCCAGGAGCTAGAGAGGTGGACACCTGCTGCTGCACCATGCCAGCCCTTTCCGATAGTCAGAGGGGGAAAAAAATAACAATAGGTCAGCAGGCCGAAACCGGTGTGAGATAGGAGCCCTCTGACTCAGAGAGGCCTTAAGAACTCTCATTCAGCAAAGGAACTGGCCCTGCAGGTCGTCACAGAAAAGCCATGGGATCCAAGCCCCGTGCAACCACGTGACTCGCACCCAACCACGTGACTCGCACCCAGCTTCCACCTGCTTAGGGCCTCGGCTTCCTCCCTGTAAAGTGAGGCCACCTCACTTACCTCGGGGCTGCAGGGACAATCACTCAAGAAAGGACAGGAGCAGAGGCTGGGGTGGAATTTGGGCTCTGCCACTGACCAGCAGAGGGATTTGGGCAATTGACTTAACTTGGCTGCACATTGGCTCGCCTGTTTTATTTGTTTTATTGAGAATAAAGGAGATGTTTGGCCACCAAAAGCATGATAGAAAAATAAGTTTTTGAAAACCTTTTGAAGAGCACGAGGATAGAAATGCAATGTCAGGGCCCTTTGGGTGTTGAAACCCCTGCCTCAGCAGCCCCCCTTCCCCCTCTGCCCTTCCTCTGCAGGCCTTCTCTCCAACCCTCACAACCATGGACTTTACCCCAGCTCCACTGGAGGACACCTCCTCACGCCCCCAATTCTGCAAGTGGCCATGTGAGTGCCCACCATCCCCACCCCGCTGCCCCGCTGGGGGTCAGCCTCATCACAGATGGCTGTGAATGCTGTAAGATGTGTGCTCAGCAGCTTGGGGGACAACTGCACGGAGGCTGCCATCTGTGACCCCCACCGGGGCCTCTACTGTGACTACAGCGGGGACCGCCCGAGGTACGCAATAGGAGTGTGTGCACGTAAGTGAGTCCCTCCATACCTTCTGACCAGCCCCTAGCAACCCCAGCTCTGGCCCCAAACCCCTCTACCTTGGGACTCCCACAGCCTTTCACCTGGCCAGCCTTCTGTTTAGCAGAAGGTATACCCCGTGGTCAGAAGCCAGAGGCTGTGTCCTTCCTGGGAAGGGGAGGGAAGGATGCCTGCAATCCTCTTGCCTCCAGAACTTTACTTCTTGCTTTATTCTCAGTCCTAGAGGCACACTCATGGCTGTCCCCAGAGAAGAGGGAGACGCCATGAAATACCTAAGCCTGATGTTGTTCTCTTAGTGGTAGGACCTTTCAACAAATGCCCATGGCCTACCAGGACACACCAGTGTACTGCAGAACTCCAGATATTTTGGTATATTGTAAATTAAAACAATATGGTTTTAAAAATCCAGTAGTCTTGAAAGAATGAAAACCAGCAGCCTGCAGTCATCCCCTTCCCACAAGCTACCTACTCTGTTACTACAGTCACTTGAATTTTCTAGTTATTTCTTCTGATAGTTACTACTATAAAATACATGTCTTCTGCTATATCTTAATTGCCTTGATATATCAATTTTGTGTAATCTATTAATTTTCTATGATAGCTGATGATTTAGCCCCCCAATACCATCTGATATACCCCTACCTTCCAAATATCATTGTCATAATTTTTGGTTATACAATCATCAGTATTTATAATATTATGACTGTGTAAATATTGTACACTGCAGTATGAGATCATGTACTTGTTTGAATTTCCTTACTTACGATGCTTTTTGTTTTTCCTGGACTTTCTAATTGCCTTTGCTTTTTCTTTATTTCTGGTCTATTACGATATTCTCCTGTTTGGAGGGAAGATTGTTGTTGGTTGTTGTTTTCTTTGGTCTTCAAGTGCTCCATCATGGGTATTCTGTCCTTTTTTGTTCCCAGACAACTCTTTTATGAAACTTTCTGACCTCCTGCTTCTGTCTGGACTTGTATTCCCTTGAGTTGTATAAGCATTACTCAAAATACATGACTCATCAGATTAAGAGAAGTAACTAGGCATTATGATGCAGCAGCCTAGCTTCTGAAAACTTCCAAGAAGTTTCATAAACCAAAAACTCCCTTCTTCCCTTAGTGCTGAATCAAACCTTGCCCTTAACTACAACTCCACATACACCCCATCACATAGTCACATGCAACGTGATCTCTCATCCTCAGCTAATCATTGTATTTCTTGAGGTGGACTGTCAATGAGGGTTATGCACATCATCTGCAGTCAGACAATTTTATTTTATCTGAACCTCATAGTTAATTTTTGACAGTTTCTTTTCTTTTATCGTTGTTTCATGCTTCAACTTTCACACCAATCATTGTGTCTTTGGCTTTCTGTGAATAACCATCCCACTTCCCCCCATCTTCCTAGTTTTTCTTCTTTTACTGAAACTCATTAGCAGCCACATAAGCAGTATGTTCAAAGAAAACTTGCAGCATCACCTGCTCAGAATCATCTGATGTGTTGATTAAAAATGTTATTCCTAAACCCCACCCCCAGACTTGTTGAATCAAATTCTCTGGAAGTGGGAATGGGGTTCTATACCTTTAACAAGATTCCCAGATGATTCTCATGCATGCTGAAGTTCAAGAATTGCTGTTAATATACTGTCAGTCATCTGTTCCCTCCCCATAACCCAGGGACACCTGGCCTGGTCTTCTTACACTAGAACCACCTCCTGCTATATGGGTCTATTTCATAATTTATTTCCCCTGTGAAAACAGTTTTTCAAGGTCATTGAAAAGATAATTCTGTTCACTGCCATTGCCTTAATCTCTAAAGCTGTATTGAGATCTTATCATCTGCCACACGTTTATAGACATTCTGTCATGGATCCAGAGATTGTGTGACCCCAGAAACTGCCTGTTGTGCCTGCCTTCAGTGGCCTGAAAAACCACCTTCCCCTGTCCTTCTCACCCCCGTCTCTTCACATCTTAGGTCTTGCCCTCACCCAGCATAGCCACTTAACTTCCCAATACCATGGGTTTCTGTGTACTTCCTTTCCCTTTATTTGAAAAAACAAAAACTGTAGGCCAAAGGAGATTGTAATCATTTTTTACACACACTGGTTCCCTGGTCATGAAGTTTTGCAAACACTGAGATAAATAAAGCTAAACAGGAGCTATAGAAATTCTCGGAGGCTTCAAATGTTCATGTCCATTGCCAAATTCCAAAAGAGAGCTATCATAAGCTTCATAATAATGTTTTTTTCAAACGTATTTAACACTAAATTTTTTCATTCTGGTAGATTCTTACCCACTCATTATACTACACTACACTACACACACACACACACACACACACACACACACACACACACACACACACAGTTACACATATAGACATCACATGCATACATGTGCCCACAACTCACTAGTGCTCTGTTGAACATGTTCCCAGAAGCCTGCCATAGTATCTGAATTCATGAGACGCTAATGCAAGAAGAAGAGAGTGTGGGGTGTGCAGAAGAAGGCACCTTTGGGCCAGAGGGAAAACAGAACAAAGGGTCCCTCTAAGAAACATTCTTTCTGCAAATGGTCAGCTAAGCCAATGGACAGTTCCCAGGACAGGCTAAATCTGTCCTTGAAGATTTGCATGTAATTAGATCGGGACAAGGCAGGTAATAAACATTAGCAATTGCAACCCTGGCTCATATAACTCAAACAGAGGATGATGGGGGCAATGGCAAGCTCCGGCTCTCAGAGATCACCCTACTGGGCCCAGCCACTGTCGCCAAGCAGAAAATAAGCTAGGTCTTGTTTGGCGTGCTTAGTTTTCCAGAGAATCTAGATATATAGATTTGTGTATGATTTGTAAACATTGGCAATACGTTCAGAAATAGTTTTAAACCGCTCTGTGGGCCAAACTAAATACATCTGTGGGCAGAAGGTGACCTCTGAGTTACATCGTTTGGCTATTTCAGTTGCACAAACACTAGGTTTAAATGCAGCTGGGTCAGGCCTGAGGGCAGTGTGGTTTGGTGGAAGGATTATGATATTTACAGGCAGCCAGACTTGGGTTTTACATCCTGGCTCTCCCACTCGCTAGCTACGTGACCGTGTGCACATCACTTAAGGAGCTTGATAAAACCAACCTCACGTGGTTGTTGTAGAGTAAATAAGAAAATACAAAAACAAAAAAAAGAAAAGAAAGTAACTGGCTGTTCTTGGTTTGCAAGGAAAGTTATTTCACTCTTATCCACGGCCACCTTCGGAGGAGGGAGCAGGTCTAGCTCCAGGCCTAGATCCCCCATACTGAAGAGTGAGGGAGTAGTAAAGTCATGCGTGGTCTTTGGACCTAGACAACTGAGCTCGAATCCCAGCATCATCACTCACTAGTACTATGACTTTAGGCAAGGTACTTAACCTTTTAAGTCTCAGTTCCTTCGTGACAAAGAAAGTTTATATCTCTGGGTGGTTGGAATGTCAAGTGCCTGCTACATGGCAGGAGCTGAATAAAGAGTAGAGCTCACCTGGGCTCCCATCCCTCCCTCCATTGATTCTTCACACAATAAACACAGATGAAGGAGAAATCTCAAACAGAGCTACAACAAGGCGTGACCCACTGTCGCTGCTGGCAGTGGGGCTGATAGTCCATGGGATGTGTGGGAAGGGAGGGAAGGCCCAGTGGCGGAGCAAGTTGACTTGAATTCCTGAAAGTACTTCAATAAGAGGAAAGCTAACTAGATTACACCTGCACTTGCAAATCTGAGATTAGATAGGAGGTACTGAAGGAAACCCAACTGGCTTCATCATCGGCTTCATCATCTCGCTTTTGATTAGTTAGAAAGTAAAAGAGTCAACTGACGGGACCATCTGCAGCCCTATGTATCCCACTAGCCTATGGTGAGCAGGTTGGTCACAGCCAGAAGGAGCACCCCCACTTCCCCATCCAAAGCTCCAAGGAGAGAGACTGGAGCACCTTCTAGATGCAGTGGTTCTCAACCTTAGCTGCAAACAGGCTTCACCTGGGGAACTTTAAAACTATGGAGATTAACGAAAGAAAAATACTGACACCCAGGTCCATCCCCATATTCTGAGATCCAGCATGGGCATCACATTTTTTTCCCCTGAGATGGAGTTTCACTCTCGTTGCCCAGGCTGGAGTGCAATGGCGCTGTCTCGGCGGACTGCAACCTCTGACTCCTGGGTTCAAGCGATTCTTCTGCTCAGCTTCCTGAGTAGCTGGGATTACAGGTGCGTGCCACCACACCCAGCTAATTTTTGTATATCTTAGTAGAGATGGGGTTTCGCCATGTTGGCCAGGCTGGTCTTGAACTCCTGACCTCAGGTGATCCACCCACCTTGGCCTCCCAAAGTGATGGGATTGCAGGCATGAGCCACTGCGCCCGGCCAGCATCACAACTTTTAAAAGCTCCTCAGGTTTCCTTGAGGTTCCCCTATGCAGCTGGTGGGGAGAGTCACTGTGCTGGGGACTCCAGGCATCCAGCACTGACTTCTCCCTCCAAAGTCTCCCAATACAGGGGCAGAGTCCTGGGCTTAGCCCACTCCCTTCTCCCCAACACACACACACACACACACACACACACACACTCTCTCTCTCTCTCTCTCTCTCTGTCTCTCTCTCTCTCTCTCTTCCTGGAGAGAGCGTGCAGGGAGAGGCAGGGTGACTCAGAATGCAAAGACGAGTGATTCTACCCAGTGCTTCCTCTGTTTTGTTTTTTTTCTTTCCTTTCCTCTGTCCCCTCCTTCACTGGTGTCTGGTGGAAGGAAATGGGCTGTGGAGTCAGGTCCCCTGGGTTTGAGTCCCAACTGTATCATTCAGCAGTGTCATGACCTTGAGCAAATGAATCATTTCACCTCTTGGAGAGCTTTCCTGTCCATCAAAGGAGGAAAATAACTCTCTTCATGAAGTCATTGGGAGAACTGAATGAGATAATGTATCAGATGGTGCCTGGCACTAGATCAGAGGGTCAGTGGATGTTAGCGTCCTTCCTTTCTGCACCTCCTGCAGGAATAACTGCACCCCCAGGAAAAACAGTAGCCGCAGCAAGGTTCACACAAACCGGGATTTTGCTTCCCGCTGTGGTCACCTTGGACGCCATGTGTCTTCACCTTGCTGTAACTTTGTTTTGCTATATATAAAGAAGATGACAATGTGATAGTGTTTCTGTATAGAATACAGTAAGTAATGCAATAAGCACAATACAGAGGAGAACCGGTATCCAGTAACAGAGAGACGGTCTAGAAAGCCCTCACGGCTGCTAGATATTAGGATTGTTACTACTATTAATAGCCGCCTTCAGACAAACCCTGAAGGACAGGACTGTTGGCAGATTCCAAACTGCTCCTCGTTGAGTGGTCATTCATGATGCCTGGGGGCTCTCTGCCTGCATTTCCAGAAGCAGTCCTCCAGAGAGAATGTGGTGTCAAGGGTGACATCTGGCCCAGAAGTCCAACTCTCCCTGGAAGTCCAAGCTTGTATAGTTAACTTCACATGGCTGCTCGGTTGTCAACCAGGCGTCCCTCGTGTCATGAAGAACACTTGAGTCCACCCAGCCCAAACCCTGCTAGTCAAAGGATGACAGAGCATCTTCTTCCTTCTTGACTCCTCTCCTCCCCGGCACAGCCTCTCTGTCAGCAAGTCCTGGCAGCTCTCCTTCCAAATCTGTCTGGAAGCCGAGCTCTTCTCTTTCCGGCTTCGGACCCCTCCCTCTCACCTGGGTCTCGGCATGGTTCCCCCATGCTACCTTTGCCCTCTGATCTGTCCTCAACTCAGCGCCATGAGTGTTCTTGCAGAGCGCACTTTGTGTCATTCATTCAGCAGTTGCTTACTGAGCAAGTGCTATGTGCCAGGCACAGTTCTAGGCTCTAACAGCTTTGCACCTTCCTAAGCCTACAAGGAAGCCTTCTCTGACCTCCTCTCTTTCCCTTTTCCCTTTTGTCTCCCCCTCCCCAGACCCCTCCCACAGTCCAGACCTGCTCCCCACTCCAGGCCTTTTTACCTAGGTGGGTCCCTCCCTACCTGGAAAGCTCCTCCCCCGAATCCCTGGGCGGGCTTACTTCCTCATCCTCTTTCAGGCTTTGCTGAGCATCATCACCCGGTGAGGACCTCCCCCATCCACCTGATTTAACGCTTTCCCCCATTTGCGCTGAGGATACTGACCAGCAGCACTTGAGGCTGCAGCATTTTCCCCAAAATAACTTTGCCACAAAATACCTCACTTTTATTATTCTATTCACATCATTCTAGAATATCAACTTTGAAAACGAAACACATCATTCATTTACAGCACTGTGTTTTTGTAGTGGTGTTTCCATTGACAAAATATAGTAAGTCTCGATCACTGAAAATGTGGAATCCTAGAAAACCTGGCAGCCCTATGCATAATTGTTCTCCAGCAGTTGGCTGAGATTCATTTGATGAATCCAATTTTTCTGAAATAGATTATTCTGATGATTCAGACAATTCTGATGTTAGTTCTGTTTAGAAAAAACTCCAAGAAACAGTTTTTATATTTTGTTTTCACATCGAAAATCAGTCAGATTTGCTACAACCTCAAAGAGCGTGTTTATGTAAAATTAAATGCACTCTGGCAGCGAGCTGCACTTTTTTTCTAAACAGGGAAACGGTTATTAATAAATTTGCAACTGTCTCCCCCACTCCCAACTCCCCTTCACTGCTACACTTTCCTCCCAGACACTTCAGACCGTCCACATTCCATGTGACCTTTACACAGCGTAAGCTCTTTGAGGGCGTGACTTTGGCCTGTTTTGTCCACTACTGAGTCCTCAGCACCTGGAAGGCTCCGGAAATGTGTGCGGAATGAACAGAACATGTGTTTTGAAGTGTTCTGGCTTGCTTTAAGTCGGTCACCCTCAGAACCATGAGCCCTAGCGGCAGGTATTTGTCAATACCAGGCTTTGTGCCTGGTGCTGGGGGACCCTGCAGGGAGCAAGCCCCCCAGGCCCCTCCGGATGCTTCGTCCTTTCACTCCCTGGGTGCTGGCTGAAGCTATAAAGGAACTCCCGCACTCCCTCATCCCTTTGCTGAACCAAACACTCAGCCCTGCACTGTGCGCTCTCACACCTCCCTGCTGTTGCCCTTTGCTTCTGTTCCTCCTCCATGCTGGGAGCCATCCCCAGGATTGGGGCATGGTCCACCTGGAGCCCCTATAAAGGCAGCTGGGCCGGCAAGGGGCACCAAGGCCACTGGGCCTGACCCGCCGCCTGTGTTTGCAGAGGTGGTCGGTGTGGGCTGCGTCCTGGACGGGGTGCGCTACAGCAACGGCCAGTCCTTCCAGCCTAACTGCAAGTACAACTGCACGTGCATCGACGGCGCCGTGGGCTGCACACCGCTGTGCCTCCGCGCGCGCCCCCCCGCGCCTCTGGTGCCCCCATCCGCGGCGGGTGAACATTCCCGGCCACTGCTGTGAGCAGTGGGTGTGCGAGGACGATGCCAGGAGGCCACGCAAGACCGCGCCCCGTGACACAGGAGCCATCGGTGGGTGTGGGTCCGGGTGGGCTGGGGTCGGGACCCTATAAATGGGTTATGGGCCCTCCTGGAGCTCTGACCACCACAGAACGACTCATTCCCCAGTCTACTACTTACTAGCTTTGTGACCTTGAGAAAGTCACATCTCCCCTGAGACCCTATTTCCCCATCTGTAAGACAGAAATAATCCCATCTGTCCAGACTGTCCTGTGGGATCCTCCTAGCATAAAATGAGGAGTGCTTTGTAAAGAACAAAGTCCTAAAAGTGGAATCCATTATTATTCTACTAAAGACTTAGGAATGGGTGATGGAAGAGTAGGTGTGTGGGCACCTGGGGAGAGGAGGCGTGAGCAAGAGGAGATGGGTCTAGTAGAAGCTTCATGATGACTTGAGGCTTCCCCCTTGCTAGGAAGATGGTGGGCAGGTGAAATTTTAGCCAGGCAAACCAGGTAAGAGGAAGCCCTGGAAAAGAGGATGGGGACAGGTCCTGTTGTTTCATCGCTGCTTACTGAAATCTAGCCCAGTGCCATACACTTAGCAGGTACCCAATTAATGTTTGTCATACTGGTGGGTGGGTAGATGGATGAATGAATAGATAGATGGGTGGATGGATGGATAGATGGATGGATGAATGGATGGGTGAATAGATGGATGAATGAACAGATAAATGAATGAATGCATGAATAGATGGATGAGTGGATGTATAGATGATGGATGAAGAGCTGGATGATCAATGGATAGATGATGAATGCATAAATGGGTAGATTAATACATGGACGGACAAACAGATGGATGTATAAATAGATGGGTGGATTGATGAGTGGATGGATAGATGAATTGATGGACAGGTATATAAATAGATGGGTGGGTAGATGGATGGATGAATAGATGTATGTATGGATGGATGGATAAATAGGTAGATGAGTGGACAGATGAATGAATGGATGGATAGATTAATGGATGAATTGATGAATGGATGGATGATGAATAGATAGATGGATGTATAAAATAAATGGATGATTGGATGGATAGATGATGGACAAACAGGTGAATGATGGATGGATGGATGAATGGACGGATGGGTGGATGGATAGATGGATGGGTGGATGAATTAATGGATGGGTGGATGGATGGATGGGTGGATGGATGGATGGGTGGATGGATGGATGGATGGGTGGATGGATGGATGGGCTAATGAGGATCTGAGGGAGTAGAGGCAGTGAAGAAGGAACAGACACAAGAGACATTGCTGGAGTAAGACTGAAGATCTTAATGTCAATCTAATGCATGGGGTAAAGAAGAAAGAGAACCAGAGACTGACTCCCAGAGGTTGCCATTGCCTAGGACCAAATACAAGAGAAGGAGCACATTTGGGCCAAGGGAGATGTGCATTGTTTGAAACAGACTGCGTTTAAGGCAGAGTGCCCTGCCCATGGGATCTTAAAGAGGAGCTTCCAGTTTCTCTTTATTGGGAGAAAGGAGAGGAAATAGGAGAGTTCTGAAGTCATCTGCTTGAAGCTGCTGGTGGTGATGGCTGGGATAGTCTGAGGGTAACATGCAGAGTGAGACAGAGGGGGCCTGAGGCAGAGGTCTGGGAATGCTGACATGTGAAGGGTGAACAGGAGAAGAGGAGGCCTGGAGAAACAGAGAGGAGGGATGTTTGGGGAAAACCAGGAGCATCTGATGCCATGAAAAAGTGGATGAGGACATTTTGAGAGGAAAGTGCTTACCAGGCAAGTGGTAGGGAGCAGTGGAAAAATGGCAATAGAGTGGGAGTTCTACGAGTATTGGTAGCTTTTTTTAAATTATTGTAAGTGCTGGAGATTGCTCAGGGACGATGTAGGGCAGGATTTCTCAACCTCAGCACTGTCAACATCTTGTACAAGAGAACTTCTGTGGTGAGGCTGTCATGTGCATGGGAGGATATTTAGCAGCAATCTAATGCATGGCTACCAAATCCCAGCAGTCGAATCCCTGGCCTCTACCCGCCAGGTGCCAGCAGCACCCTTTTCCTCAGATACGTGACAACCAAAATCACCTCCAGACATTGCCAAATGCACCCTAGTAGACAAAATTGCCAGGTGGAGAAGCAATCCTGTGTGGATAGGAGGAGGCCTCCAGCAAAGCTTGTCCCCAGCAACCCCAGGGCAGCAAGGCAGCTGTCCCACCACCGCCTCCCCAGCAGGGCCACACCAGGGTCACGGGGGGAGCAGGGGAGGCAGAAGCTGTCCACCCTTTGTGTGTGGCCCAGTGACCCCATTCTGACCGAGCACAAGCAGAGGCCCTGCCTAGCCAAGGCAACCCAAAAACCAAAGCCTTTTTATCCTCCTAGGCAAATCCCTCCCCACGGCCTCCCAAGATTCTTGCAGCCCCAGCTCCTCCCGGCCCTGCCCCCTCCTGTCCTTGGATCCTCCAGTTTCAAGTCTCTCCCTCTCTCACTCACTGATTCCTACATTCATTCAACAATGTTCCCTGACACCTATAAGCTTAGAGGAACTGACTTACCTTTCCTCTTTCTCCTAATCCTAGTTAGATTTCTCTTCTTTCCTGTGTTTCTCTTTTCCCCTCTCTTTCCTTCCCTCACCTTCCCCGTTTCTCTCTCTCACTTTTTCTCTCTCCTGCTCTCCTTTCTCTCTCTTTTCTCCAAACTTCTGTCTTTCCATCCCTTCCCTTCCCTCTCTGCCTGTTCCATCTTCTCCTCATGCACATGTGTGTTCAGATGGGACAGGCCTCCTCTCCTCTGCGTCTTGTTCCATCTTTCTGTGGGCAGTTCTCTGTCTTTATGGCTTTTTACCTGCCTCAGTCTTGAGCTCACCACCATTTTCCATTTTTCAGATAGAAAACACCTACCATCTTCTAGACGCTGGGGATACATGCATCAATAGGACCATCCAAGAGTGGGTAGTTGAGTTGGCTGACAGTCAAAGACCACACAGACTCACATTAACCAAGGGCTTAGTTTGCTAAAGGCCAGGACAGCTTGGGGTGCTTTCAGAGGCCTGAAGTCATCTTTCCTATCACAGCCCTGGAAAGAGATGCTATAGTCAACCCCATCTGCCGGAGGAGATCCTGAGGCAAGGAAGTGTGAGCTAGCTTACTGGAAGTTACAGAGCCAGCAAGCAGCAGTGCTGCCAGTTGAACCCTGGTAATTTGACTCTGAAGCCTATATGTCCTCTTTATTTTATTTATGTATTTATTTATTTATGAAACACAGTCTCACTCTTTAGCCCAGGCTGGAGCGCAGTGGTGTGATCTTGGCTTACTGCAACCTCCGCCTCCCAGGTTAATGTGATTCTCCTGCCTCAGCCTCCCAAGCAGCTGGGATTACAGGCGCACACCACCACACCCAGCTAATTTTTTGTATTTTTAGTAGAGACAGCATTTCACCATGTTGGCCAGACTGGTCTCAAACTCCTGACCTCATGATTCCCCCTTCCTAGCCTCCCAAAGTGCTGGGATTATAGGTGTGAACCACCGCGCCCAGCCCTGTATGTCCTCGGCATCACTGAGACAAAATGTTAGGTGCTGGGATGTAGCTACTTGCCTTTGAACTTCCCCCCAAATAAACTTTATCTCTGCAGAGGCAGGAGAATGTCTTTTAAAAGTCTTATTCCTGGCCAGAAGCGGTGGCTCATGCCTGTAATCCCAGCACTTTGGGAGGCCAAGGCGGGCAGATTACCTGAGGTCAGGAGTTCGAGACCAGCCTGACCAACATGGTGAAACCTCATCTCTACTAGAAATACAAAATTAGACGGGCATGGTGGTGCATGCCTGTAATCCCAGCTACTTGGGAGGGTGAGGCAAGAGAATAGCCTAAAACCCTGGAGGCGGAGGTTGCAGTAGCACCGTTGCGCTCCAGCCTCGGTAACGAGCAAAACTCTAGCTAAAAAAAAAAAAAGGCCTATTTCCAGCACCTAGGAAGAGGCTTGATGCATACTGAGTAAAAATGTAGGCCCTATTATTGTGTTGCTAGCCCCACAGGCAGGTGTTATTGTTCTAATAAGGAGACAGGCCCAGGTGGGTTATCTAAGATCACACAGCTTGTAGGTGGTAGAGCAGAATTTGAACGTGGGTTCACCCTGTCTGTAAAGATGGGTTTCCTCCCATGCTTCCACACTGCCTCTCTTGATCAGAAAAATACAAGGACCTGAGAACATGTCCTCCACTGCCTGAGTAACTTTGCTGGTTAGAAGCCAACTTGCTGTCCTGTGGGGGAGGGACAGCCAACTTCTCCCTGTTCCTCTGAGTTCTGGGGACCCCAAACCTTACTGTGGTGAAGGGGGAGGGTTGGGGCTGCTGGGAGCTCTAGACTCATGCAGATTCTGGTCCTCACACACAGATGCTGCGGGTGAGGTGGAGCCATGGCACAGGAACTGCATAGCCTACACAAGCTCCTGGAGCCCTTGTTCCACCAGCTGCGGCCTGGGGATCTCTACTCGGATTTCCAATGTTAACGCCCAGTGCTGGCCTGAGCAAGAGAGCCGCCTCTGCAACCTGCGGCCATGCGATACGGACCTCCGTACACTCATTAAGGTGGGTCCAGAGCAGGGGTGGATGTCTGGGCTTCACAGGCAGACAAACCTGGGTTTGAGCCTGGCTCCTGAACTTCCTTGTGTGGAGCATTTGTAAAGTGGGAATAGTTAAGCCCACCTGGCAGGTCTGGTGTAACAGCTATTTGGGATAATGCAGGTTACCAGGTTGGTGCATTGTGAATTTAACTGAATGGAAGCTTTAGTAGTTATCATTCAAATCAGGAACACTCGAGAGAAACCTCAGGGACCCTCAGGAGTGGTCTCCTATAATGATTCTGAGGGCTCCTTACCAATTTCCATCCTCCCTCCACTCCCGTACCAGCCCCCCAACACAGAGCAGCCACACTGGGTGATACAGGGAGCCCTAAATGAGGCTCAGGAACCCTAGAGTCAAATGTCTACTTGCATTAATTGCACATGACTGTGGCCAATCTCCGCTCATCTCTGAACCCCCATTCCCTCATCATTAAGATATTAGAGTTGATCTCTGAAATCCCTTTCAGCTTTGAGAGTCCAAGATAATTAAAACAGAGCATAAAAAAAAAATTGGGCCACATTAGATTGAGCCGCAGCCTCAGAGTTAGAAGTGGGTCTTATTTATCCAATTCAAGTCCCCCTCGCTCATGCCGTAGGAGCGGTCAGCCTTTTGTCACATGAAAAACAAACGAAACAAAAATTTCAACAATGATTCCATTTTTGGAATGTTGATGGTTTCTTAGGGATGTTGAGGAGAGGGTTGCCTCTTGTGTAGAAAAGACAGCGCAGCTCCCTGTGATCCTCTTCAGACACCCAATATCACTCCTCATACCCTACACATCTTCCCCGATCATCTCTACATTATTCAACTGGATCCATTTTTCTTCTTCTTCTCCTTCTCTTCTTTTCCCTTCTTCTTCCTCTCTGATTATTTTTCCCTCTATAC
Source organism: Ateles fusciceps (assembly GCA_036589455.1). Taxonomy (NCBI): domain Eukaryota; kingdom Metazoa; phylum Chordata; class Mammalia; order Primates; family Atelidae; genus Ateles; species Ateles fusciceps. Next base: position 1,990,800 of record JAZHEH010000113.1, on the reverse strand, counting down.
TAGCCTTTGTATTTGCTGTGCTTGGTATACAGTAGGCATTCCATAGACATCTCTTAACTGAAAACACACATGGAAAATTTACCAGCTACAGAAAAATGAGAGCAAAGGTCCTAAACTGAGTGAGATGGCTCTACCATTACTGGACCAGATAATGCAAGTCCAAGCCAATTTTGATTTCCAGCCATTTTTTCCCCCCCCCCAGAATTATGTGCCCTAAGAGGGTTTTCCAAATTGGGCAAGCTCTATGCCATCTTACAACCTGGATCTAGCATGGTGCTGGTACATAGTAGACCCTGAGAGCCCTCAATCCAATGGGTTTAGTAAGTGCCTACTCTGTACTAGGCATGGAATTATACCACAGAGATGCAGAAGAAACACCAATTCTCAAGTGGCCCATAGCCCAGTGGAAGGTAGAGCTACCTTTAAATAATGTCAATCCATCTGAATAAGTTGCATATTAAAGGAGTGTATGAGAGGCAAAGGCGGGCGGGGAGATTGGGGCAAAGCATGTCCCCTGAGCATGGAGTCCTGATGCCAGTTCTGCCACTAGCAGCCAGGGGAGCTTGCTTGGATGAAGGAGCTACATAGGCTCCCTGTGTTGGTGTAACCATGATGAATGACCGGACATAGGCAAGACAAAAATGCAGGATGAAAGAGAAACTGCAGGCTCAGAGGTGAGCGGGAGATTGGCCACAGTCACGTGCAATTAATGCAAGTAGACATTTGACTCTAGGGTTCCTCAGCCTCACTTAGGGCTCCCTGTATCACCCAGTGTGGCTGCTCTGTGTCGGGGGGCTGGTACAGGAGTGGAGGGAGGATGGAAATCGGTAAGGAGCCCTCAGAATCATTATAGAAGACCACTTCTGAGGGTCCCTGAGGCTTCTCTTGAGTGATCCTGATTCGAATGATAACTACCAAAGCTTCCATTGAGTTAAATTCACGATGCACCAAAATATTTTCTCTGTGGTCCTCCGTTTACCCCTGTGCAGTACGTGGGTCTCCCCAAGATTTTCTCTGTGGTCCTCCGTCTACCCCTGTGTAGTACGCTGGGTCTCCCCGTGTTTGCTGTTGTCCCTCCTGGCTTGAGAATGCTGGGAAGCTGAAAGTCGAATGCTCCCACATAGTGAGAAGGGAAATACTGGGGGCTCAGGGGAAGAAGGTGGTTGTCCATTCTCTGAGCACCCCCACTAAAAGCTCCTTTCTCTTTCCTTCAGGCAGGGAAGAAGTGTCTGGCTGTGTACCAGCCAGAGGCACCCACGAACTTCACCCTGGCAGGCTGCGTCAGCACACGCTCCTATCGACCCAAGTACTGTGGGGTTTGCATGGACAACAGGTGCTGCATCCCCTACAAGTCCAAGACCATCAGCGTGTCCTTCCAGTGTCCTGATGGGCTTGGCTCTTCCCGCCAGGTCCTATGGATTAATGCCTGCTTCTGCAACCTGACCTGTAGGAATCCTAATGACATCTTTGCTGACTTGGAATCCTACCCTGACTTCTCAGAAATTGCCAACTAGGCAGGCACAAATCTTGGGTCTTGGGGGCTGGCACAGTGCCTGCAAAGCAGTCAGCCATTAGGGCTAATAACTTCTCACCACTGAGCCTTGTTCTGTCAATTTCCTACTCATTCCTAGTTACCCTGATCTGGACCCTTGGCCTCCTTTCTGTCTCTAACCATCCAAATGACCCATGATGGGGCTGCTAGGCCCATATTATGAGTTTTCTCCCTGGCAATATTAAGCATCTACTCTAAAGAAAAATGCCTGTCGCTAGCTGTTCTGGACTACATCCAAGCCTGATCCAGCCTTTCCAAGTCACTAGAAGTCCTGCTGGATCTTGCCTAACTCCCCAAGAAATGGAATCGGTAGACTTCCAATATCACTAATTTCTTCTTTAGATGCCATACCACAAGACTCTTTGGGCCCATTCAGATGGATAGACAGGATTTAGAACAATAGAATCATCTATTATTTGGAGCCTGCCAAGTGGTTCTGTAATGGGTAATTCTGACCTCAGCAAACCAAAACTATCCGATTCCAAATATGTGTGCACCCCAAGATCATCAAACATTTGCCAAGTGAAGTGAATAGTTGTTTGGTTTTGATTTTTAACAAGAAAGTTGTATCCATTAACCTGAGTACTGCTGAGGTTAAGTTTCTCTTCGCCCCTACACTATGAAGGGTACAGATTAGGTTTATCCCAGTCAGAAATAAAATTTGATAAACATTCTTATTGATGGGAAAAGTCCCCCAATTAATACTCCAGAGACAGGGCAAGGTCAGCCCATGTCAGAAGGACCGACTGACCCTCACGCCAAATCAGCTGCTGACTGGCAGGGCTTTGGGCAGTTGGCCAGGCTCTTCCTTGAATCTTCTCCCTTGTTCTGCTTGGGGGTCTCATAGAAATTGCTAGGGCCTCTGAACTGGCCTGTCTGGCCCCTGAGAGTGGTGCCCTGAAACATTCTTCTACTCTTACAGAGCCTTGGGAGACCCAGCTACAGACCATGCCAAACCCACTGAAATGACCAAGACAGGTTCAGGTTGAAGTGTGGATCAAACTAAGAAGTGAGTCTACTTGGTAGCAGCCTGGGTGGCCTCTAGAGCTGGAGGCTATGGGACTCCAACGGTCCCCATGCTCAGGACACACCCATTGCAGAGACTCATTTCACAGCCTTCGGTTCTGCTGACCAAATGGCCAGTTTTCTGGTATGAAGATAGAGGTTTACCAGTTGTTTAGAAACAGAAATAGACTGAACAAGGGTTTAAAACTGAAGAGGTTGAAGCTAAAAGGCAAAGGTTATTGTTAATGTAAATCAGGCTATTATTTATTTTATTAGTAAAACATAATATTTACTATTATAATTCTTTTATTTAGGATCTCCCGTGCCATTGTTCTCAATGCTTTGTGTATATTAGCTCACTGAATCTTCACAACAATGTTGAGAAGTTCCCATTATTATTTCTGTTTTTACAAATGTGAAATGGAAGCTCAGAGAGGTGAGAAAGCTTGACCAGAGTCATCCAGTTGGTGAGTGGGAAAGTTAGTATTCAGATAGAAATTGGACTGTCTTTATAACCCATATTTCCCCCCCTTTTTTTGAGTTTCCAAATGTGTCGGAATAGGAAAACATATTGGAATAAATGGCTTGATTTTTCACTGTCATTTTTTCCTCTTATTGTCTTTCCAGCTCCTTTTCAAAAGGCAAGAGTGTCTGATTTTCTGATAATTTAGATGCTTAAGCATCCAAAACATATGGAACAGACAAAAATCCACGAATCCCCCTATAGCTTATCCCTGCTTTCCAATCAGAACCGGTTCTCATCACACATTTAAAAGATGATTCTGTTTACCCAATGCTGCATGTTGAATGTTGTGTAGTTGTTCACAGGGAATTATGTGCAGTGTGCAGAGAGATTCCTAAATAGGGAAAGGACTGGGAATATGTCCTCCTTACTGTGACCTCTGTGAAGCCTAGTCTAGTGCAAGGTGTACAGTGGTGCTCATTAAATACTTGATAAATACAAGAAGCTATGGGTGTGTTCCTACTTATATTCAGAAGCTCTCTTCTTCCAAAGCTAAATGAAAATACAATTTTAGTAGTCAAAATTTTATATTGTGTCATAGCAAAAAAGACATTTAATATTTTAAAGAAATGCATATGTATATATACATCTATTTGTCTATACATATGCAAGAATTCTTGTATAAAGAGAATTCACTCCATGAATGATCTCTTCTGTAAGTCAGTGTGGATCATATTAGATTTTTTTAGAGTGAAAACACCTACTGTCTACAAATTACAAGGCTAGATAACAGCTCACTCCGTTTGAAATTCAGTGGAAACCCAAAAGCTAGGTTCTTACTGAATTTGCATCTCAATTTGGGAAACCGAAATTAGCTTTCAAAGATATAGGAAACCTGGTTGGAGAAACTACGGATTATTCTTGGCAATGGGTAGAAGAAGGTGGCCAGATTCACTCAGGCACCACTAGTTTTGAGAAATGGAACTGTCTTATGCAGAGCCCAGAGGGCAAGTCTCAGACCCGTGGGTTGAAGCCATGGAGAAGGAAATTTGGATCCAATGTAACGAAGCTCTTTCTAACGGTCAGAATTTCCCTGCAATGGTGTGGCCTGATTCATTAAAAATTAAGAATAATAAATATAATAGAAACATCTCCATTGATTGTTTACTTGGTGCCAAGCACTATGCAAAGTCCTTCATTGTCTTATTTAATTATCACAGAAATTTTGAGTATGCATCTGTTCACCATTTTATAAATGGCGACTTTTAAATCTGAGACTCAGATGTTCTGAGAAGTCGACCACCAAAACATTAGAGCCCAAATATTAGCTTGTTCTACCAGCTCCTGCTCTTGCAGAGGCCTCTAGAAAAGACCTGAATGACTCCTACTGAGAATCACATCTACAAGGGGCTTCAAATAGACCAAATAGATCATCACCTCTCTGGTCCCTTGTTAACTATATGTTCTGAGACAAAGGGAAGGTACACTAAGGGTTATCCTTTGCTGAGGAAATTTACATGAGTACTTAGAGTGAATTACTCAGGTGTGCTTAGGCATGGGAAAGGGAGGGAGACCTGAATTCACCAACGTAGATCGTGCTAAACCTTATTATAAGCATTTGATGAGTGCTTAGCTCACACCAAGCCCTGTGGAAGGTGCTTTTCTGCCATATCTCATTTAATCCTCACAGCAAACCTAAAGAATATGGCATTATCATCTGAGTCTCATAGAAGTTTAGTAGTTTACTCAAGGTCTTACCAGCCAGTGAACAGCAGACCGAGACTGGAAACTCAGGATAGTCTGATACCTGAGCCATCTCCTCTGGTACTACGCCTATTCTGTCCTCCAAATCAAAAGGCATGACCTTTATAAGAGGCGTTTTACTGACAATAGCTGTGATTTTAACTTTGAAAATGATTCAGAGAGTGATCAAAGACATTCAAATGATATGATTGTCTATAATCTTGCTAGCCTTGTACTGTGTGTCCACAGAAATTACAGGGAAGTAATTCAGCTCTTATTATGTTGGACTGTGTCGCTGCTTTTTACAAACTTGTCTTGATGCAAAGCAGCCACAGTGATAACCCTGCATATCTGGGAATCATAACAGTCAGCCATGTATCTCTGCGTGTGTATATATATATGTATGTATGTATGTATCTATTTTCAAACTGTGATTTCATATTTAAATATTCCTACTGCCATTTTTGTAACTAAAAAACTACACATGAAGAAATGTCTTAGAATTTTCCAATAGAGGAAAAATAACACTTGGGTAATCCGTCATGTTTTACAATAGTCTTCATTTTTCTATTTGTGTAGCGTGTTTTCTATTTGTGGAACTTGTTTGCTCAGTGTGAAGGGTTTTCATTGCTCAGTTGCTCTGTTTTAAGGCTTTTCTCCTTAAGGTGATAAACCATCAGCAAAGTCACTTACTGGATTTGGTGGCTTCTCTTGTACATGCAGCTGTTATGAGACAATGATGGGGCATCGAGCACGTTCAATAAACCGTGCAGATGGTGGAAACCAGGCCCCAGATACTTTATATACGGAAATTAAAATGGCTTAAAAGTTTGGAAATGGGCTTAGAAACACAAATATTAGAACTCAAAGGCTGCCAATGTATCCAGGCTGAAAGACACCTCATGTAAATATAAAATGAAGTTTTTGGCATTCATTCATTCACTCACTCACGTAGTCAGTGACTTTCTACATCCCCCAAGGAGATAGTACTGTGAGATTAGGACCGTAACTGCATCCTCTAAGCCTAGCTCAGAAGCAGGCGCATGTGAAGGACTGAGTAAGCAGGGACTGGATGGATGGACAGAGCGTCTACTGCCAGCTGCCTTAGGAACCAAGAGGAGGAAAGAGCAGCATAAGGGAGGCTGCAGGGGCAGCGGAAACAGTCCTGATTTTGGGCCTCAAGTGGATCTTGATATACTTTATTCTTTACTAGGCCCATCTAAGCCTCAGTTTCTCCAGCTATAGAAAAGAATACTACTTACTCCTCAGTGGGATGCATATTGCCTACAAAATTTTAAAATAGAGCTTAGAACACTAAGTGCTTAATAAACTTAGAATATTAAGCACTTACTAAACACATCTATTATTAGCTGAGTTTCTTCATAAACTGGGGGTAATCAGCAAGGCGGCAGTAAGAATTAATGTCAATGTGTTTGTATATTTAATTTATTCAGTCCTTATTTAAAACAGCAAATGTAAAGAAAACTATCTATACTTATAGTGTCACTATTTATACTCAGTTGAATGCTCTTTTACCTCAACTATAGACTGCTTAGCCCCTTAATTTTTTTCCATTTAGGTTTTCAACTTATGCTGTAACTCTATTTAAAACCCAGCTTCTCTAAAGCAGGAAGGGTGTGTTATACATTTCTGTGTCTCCCAAGCCCAGCACAGCACACAGCATACGCTGAGCTGTATGAGCAGATGTGCAGATGGCTGTGGCGAATGAAGTGAATGCTCTCTTTTGATACCTCCTGGCCAAATCCCTCTCATCCACTGCCCCCCAAAACACATGATGAGAGTATAATAAAAGTCAAGGGGAGACTCCATTCCAATAAAAATAGAATTGTGTCATGCATTCTTTCTAAGAACACTATCCTGAAGCATACTGGTTTCAAAATTGGAACTTAAGTCGTGGAGACCTGTGGGTGCCTCAGATTAAGATGAATATATAGATGTTAGGGCAATTTTTTTAGGATATGAGGTGGCTGAATTTTGGGAAAATGGGATTTAGGGGAAATGGCCAGAGCATTTTATTATGAAGCATTTTATTATCAAAAGCATATTGCAGAGATCTCAATCACCCCTACTGACAAAATTGGAATGCAAAGGCATCCTCTGTGTTCAGAGAGCCAATTTCTAGTTGAATCTGGGTTCTTTCTAAATGTAGGACTTAGCAAAAATGACTTCTGAGAAGACAAACAAGCTGGCGTGAAGCCCATGCTCTGTTAAATATGTTATATTCTGCAACGAATGTCTCCAGATCCCAGCCTAAGCCTCACTGTTCTTGTTTTTCACACAACCCTAACAATGTAGCTTTCTTAGTCCGTTCCATATAAAGGGAGAGAAAGCTGCCCGAAGCAGGCTTATTGATAGCAGAGGCCAGCCTGGCAGCAGAGGAGGCGGCGGAAAAATTAAAAACCAGATGAAAGATACAAAAGCAGGTCACCCAACTCCGAATGGGCTGAACACCCGTCACAGTCAATAAAAACCTTACGGGCACCCCACAGTCTTAGTTAGTTCTGGGAACTAACTGATGTTCCACAATCCCAAGACATCAATAGGTGATGGCATGAGTCATGTGCTCAGTGAACTGTTGTAAAAGACATCAGGGAATTTAATCCATTTTAGAATAGGCTGGGCAAGCGACTGAATATCTCTAAGCCCTGGTTTTCTCATCTATGAAGCAAGAAAAACTCCTCACAAATAAATAACAAAAAGAGGAAAGAATATGTAAAGCACACTAAATAGTATTAAAAGAAGTGCGCATTGTGTGATTTGCTCTATGCTGGCCCTGTTGATACAGAAGAATTCCCACCAGCCTGGCCAACATGGCAAAACCCCATCTCTACCAAAAATACAAAAAATTTGCCAGGGGTGATGGTGTGCCTCTAGTCCCAACTACTTGGGAGGCTGAGGTAGGAGAATCGCTTGAACCTGGTAGGTGGAGGTTGCAGGGGGCTGAGATCACGCCACTACATTCCAACCTGGGTGACGGAGCAAGACTCTGTATCAGAAAAAAAAAAAAAAAAAGAAAGAAAAAGGAAAGAAAAAAAAATCCCTACACCCACAGTGACCTGTGTTACAAATGCTAAATGTCTCCTCTCTGCAGGGTGGCACCTGCTTCCTGGGGAGGGCTGGGCATTCAGCAGACACTTCTCAAAGTAGGGATGAGAAAGGGCATGTTCTGCCAGAGTGAGCTTGGCTGTGAATGGGTTTAATCATGCAACAGGTTTGCCCAATTCACCAGCACAACTACATCAATGACTCAGACACCTGCTGCATGTATGCCGGGGGGAGGGGGCAGGAGCAACGTGAGCCCAGTCACAGTTGATTAGACAGGGAGTGGACACCTGAGTAGAGCTGGACCAATGTAAGAGACACAAAACCCTGATTAGTTTTGGGTTCAAGAGCCAAAAGGTCAGGTAGCCCGTGGGTTAGGGCCACCATTATATGCTTCACAGTTACAGAACGATCTGATGTTAGAAAGAGGAGGCTAACTCCTTCCCAATCCCATCTCCCCACTCCGTAAGGCCAAGCCTCACCTTCTGCTCTTGGATTCCACGTGGGACACCGTGAAGGGTTTCCATGTAGCCTAAGAAGCCCAATATAAATATGTAAGCCAATGGATTTAGGCTAATTCTAGGGACCAATCCAATGACTCTCTAAGGGAAACTTTGCCTAAAAGGGCCAGGGACAGAACCTGCACATGCTAATCTCAATGCACACTTGGCCTCGGTGCTGCTGAAACCCGAGTCGGGAGATTTGAAACCAAAACAAGCAGCTAAGGAGACCAGAATCAGATCCCCAGCTGGCCAAACAGCCTTTGGGTGTACATCTCTAAATAGCACTGATACATGTAAACACCTGCAACAGTTCCTTCCTTGAGGAAGCCAGACCACAGCAGGTCTCTGCCACACGGACTCCCCAAAGCTGGCACAGCCCGTGCCGTGATGCCTCGCCTGTTCCTCCACCACCCACTTTATCTTGTTCCCGACTCATACAGGACACAGTAGGAAAGGCACTTCTCATGAGCCAACATGCTCCTCCCCTCCCCATGACCTTAAACACGGCTCCTTAACCTGGGTCCCTGGGCCCTCCAAGGATCTATGTATAGAATTCAGAGGACGCTATTCTCAGATGGGAAATAAAAAATGCATCTTTGTTTTTCCTAACCACTAATGGCAACTTAGCATTTCCTTCTATCTAAATGTAGGCAACAATCCCCAATAGTATCAGCAGTTGTAATCACAGATAATCCTCTTATTTCAATTGCAGCAGATAGCTCAAAGCACAGGACTTTGAAATTACAGCGATGTTGATGGTGAGATCTGCCTCAACATTACCGCTGAAAAAGCACGTGACTAGGTCACACAATAGTCACATTTGGATAATTATACTTCGCTATAAGTGGTTTCTTTTGTAGTCTTATGTATTTTATTTTATGCATTTAAAACTCTTCAGAGAAGGGGTCTGAAGCCTTCTCTAACTTATCAAAGGGATCATCCGTGGCACAAAGAAGTCCAAGGACCCTGTCTTCCTCTCAGCCCCTGCTGGGACAGGATAGAGCTGTGAGGGAGCCATTCTCTCTTAAGACCATCACTCCAGACTCACCTCCTGCCATGCACAGCTCTACCCAGGTCTACACTACAGGTTCCCCACAAAGACACATACTGGGCTGGGCGCGGTGGCTCACTCCTGTAATTCAACCATTTTGGGAGGCCAAGTCGGGTGGATCACCTGAGGTCAGGAGTTCAAGACCAGCCTGACCAACATGGTGAAACCTTGTCTCTACTAAAAATACAAAAAATTAGCTGGGCATGGTGGTGTGTGCCTGTAATCACAGCTTCTCCGGAAGCTGAGACAGGAGAATCACTTGAATCCAGGAGGCAAAGGTTGCAGTGAGCTCAGATCACGCCATTGCACTCCAGCCTGTACAACAAGAGTGAAATTCCATCTTAGAAAAGAGGAGGCTAACTCCTCCCCAATCCCGTCTCCCACTCCATAAGGCCAAGCCTCACCTTCTGCTCTTGGATTCCATGTGGGACACCAGTGAAGTGTTTCCATGTAGCCTAAGAAGCTCAATATAAATATGTAAGCCAATGGATTTAGGCTAATTCTAGGGACCAAAAAAGAAAAAAAGACGCATACCGTCCACTCTCAGTGCTGGCGCCCAAGCTGGCCCCTCTGCTGGGAACGCCCTCTTGCTCTTCTGTGCTGAGGTGACGTCCCCTCCTTCTTCCGAGTCTAGATCCTAAACAACAGGACTGTGAGCTATGGCACCATCCACATGCTGCAGGATGGTGCAGACTTTGAAAGTGTTTGCAGCTAAACACTTGACACAGCCTAAGAAACTCTCCAAGGGAAGTGAAGAAAACCCAGCACAGAGAACAGAGTGATGGCTGTTTTAAGAGGGGGCATGTGCTTGACTGTGGGCTGCACTTAGCGACTTGCTTCTGTGAAAAGGAAAATCTTGGGGCCCCCAACATTACTAAGTGAAAGGAAAAGTCTAGTTGGAAATTGCTCAGGGAAAACCTGCTTCCTATTCTATTCAGTCATCCCTCTACTCACTGAGATAGATGCATATTCTGATTGCATCCTTTGGAAAGGCGTATTAGAAGCTCAAAAGAATGCAATGATTTATCTGTCTCTCACCTACCTGTGACCTGGAATCCCCTCCCTGCTTCTAGTTGTCCCTGCTTCTGGATGGAACCAATGGACGGTTCTTACATGTATGGATTGATGTCTCCACATCTCCCTAAATGTATTAAACCAAGCCGTGCCCCGACCACCCTGGGCACATATCCTTAGGACCTCCTGAGGCTGCGTCACAGGTGTGTGTCCTCAAACTTGGCAAAATCAACTTTCTAAATAATGGAGACCTGGCTCAAATTTTTGGGGTTCACACTTCCAAAGAATGAGTATGGAAAATTAGAAAAAGTAACTTGACAATGGAGAAATCTGGCAAACACTGCCCGAGACAGGTCATCACCGTTAATCCCATCAGCAGCGATAAACCACAGTGATAGTGTGTGGCCTGGATATAATGTGAGAAGCGGACGAATCACCTCTGCAGGCTTCCCCCGGAAATCCCCACAGCCCCCAGCTATACTGTGAGAAAAAAACACATACAAACCTCAGAGAGGAGACCTGCGACAATGCCTGACCAGTGCTTCTCAACGCTGTCAAAAATGGAAAGTCTGAGAAACTGTGACAAGCCTGAGGAAGCTAAGGAGACATGACCACAAAACGTAATGGGATGTCCCAGATGGGATCCTGGACAGAGAGACGTTAGGGGAACTCCAGTGAATTCTCAACATCGTCCAGGGCTTAGTTAACAGCCATGTACAACTCATCTCCCAGTTCTGACAAGTATGCAGTGATGTCAGGTAGTAGTCACAGGGGTTACCGAGGGCAGGCTATATGGCACCTCTGTATTATCTATGCAACTGCATGTTTTAAACTAATCTTAAATAAGAGGTTATAATAAAATCTTTTTTTTTTTTTTTTAATGTAGAGTAGAAAACAAGCATTACGATGGTTGTCACTGGGCATGAGAAAAGGAGTGATCTTTCCACAGACATTTTTTTGTAATACAAACAAAATGTGGGTTGGGTAGGGTGGCTCACGCCTGTAATCCCAGCCCTTTGGGAGGCCTAGGTGGGTGGATCACTTGAGGTCAGGAGTTCGAGACCAGCCTGGCCATGGCAAAACCCCATCTCTACTAAACATTCTTTAAAAAATTAAAGGATTTTAAAAAATTATCTGGGCATGGTGGCGCATGCCTGTAATCCCAGCTACTCAGGAGGCTGAGACACGAGAACTGCTTGAACCCGGGAGGTCGCGGTTGCAGTGAGCCAAGATCGTGCCACTGCACTTGAGCCTGGGTGACAAAGTAAGACTACAGCTCAACAAATAAAAATAAATGTTAAAAAAAAGCTGTTTTCCTTGAATTATAGGTTGAAAAGTTTATCCCCTTATAACGGCGTTGTCCAAGCTATCGGGCACTTTAACTGCAGCTGGTCTGAATGTGCTATATGAAATACGAGATTTCCTAAAATGACAAAAGAATGCAAAATACCTGCTCAGTAGTTTTTGTAGAGGTAGTAATATTTTAGACATCTTGAGATAAATGAAATATATTATTAAAATTAATTTCATCTGTTTCTTTCCATTTTTGAAAATGTGGCCACCAGGAAATTAGAATTAACATATGAGCTGACTTTGTATTTCTGCTGGATGTGCTGCTTTGAAGCAAAGAATTCCAGAGCTAGGGGCTGGGGCCCCCAGTGTCAATGACGGGCAATCCCCAGCAAAAAACCAATCCCTGCACCAAAATGTTGCACACACAATCTCTCAGGGAGAGAAAAAAGACACAAGCGGCTGCAAAGTTACAAATTTATTGGTCTGGAAATAAATACAAATATCTCATTAAGAAACTCCTCTGGAAAGACTTGTGCACAATAATTTCCCATCTATACTCAGCCTCTCTTGCTTGATCCCCCGACCTTTCTGCGTAATGCCAAGAAAGGCCTCCAAGGTGACGGGCGGCAGGTAGTCAGCCACTGCCTCTCACGCCACCTGAAAGGCTGGATTACTTCCTTCTCCCCAACTCTGGGGCCCCAGAAATCCTCAGGCCCCGGCGGCTGACTTACAATTCACTCTGACCAAACTTCCTGTGAGAACATCCACGGTGAACCAAGGCCGTAGTACAGGAGCCTGGCAGCCACGCCTGGCCGCCCAGAAACATCAGTCGTGCTGCCCATTCAGCAAAAGGTTAGGGGCAGGAAAAGAGGAAGGCAGGAGAGGGAAGGAAAGTCCCATGGAATACGTATTCCAGAATCCTTACATTTTCTCAGCCACCGCTCCCCATGAGTTCCCACCCCCAACCCCACAAGAGCAGAGTTCTAAGGATCCAGGAATGTGACCAGGTCAGAAAGATTCAGCTACGGAGTTCATGTTCTAGTCCAGCTGTCGAAGATTGAGAACTGGATTTAACACAAAATTCCTGGACCCAGGCTGGGATCACAACTACACTGGATCCCATCACAACCACAAGGAATCCCCTATACTGAGTAACCCCAATTCCACCCCCACCCCAACGCTCCTACCCCGCCCGACAAGGATACTCATCACAGCCAGGGCGGCTGGTGGAATGTTTCCCCTCCATTCCAAGGAATGCAAAACAAATCTAAATGATCTCCTCCCTAAACAAGAATCACCACCCGCTCACGCTCACGTAGCACGGGTGGGAGGCTGGGGCTGTGGAGGACAGGCAGAAAGCAGAACTAAAGCCTTCAAAACCATGATGTGCAACATTTGCTGAAACAATGTTTATCTGAAAGCCAGGAGATTTTGCTGACTGCTTCTGCTGCACAGTAAGAGAATGCTGGAAAAATCAAGCTCGTGTGCTTCTGCGTTCAAAGCTTTCTAGATGCACCAACTTTAAAAATGGTTTCTTCAAGTTAACTACAGTGATTCATTGTTCCAAACGCCTCTAGCCTCCACATAAATCCTACCTTTTCCCCCTTCCTGCTTTGCCTATTCAAAGAGGTGCCTGCACTTCACTATTACCCCCCGACACACACAAATGGGAAAGGACTTTATTTCCGGGAATTGGGTCAGCTTCCACTCAGTTGGAGAGGAAACCAAAATGGGCAGCTGGCCTTCTGCTACCAGGCACCCGTTTGAACCAGGATGCTCAAGGCAGCCTAGGCTTGGCTTTGTGAAGTGTGCCTGCTACGTGTCTCGGTTTTGGCAGTTTGGTGTCTCTGAGGGAGGGGAGGACAGTGGCAAGTGGCCACTAGTTAATGGAAGAAGATGCGATGCGGAGATGCTTGCTTCCTTCCTTTGGCTCCACCGCCACCCCGCCTTCGGAGAGGGCACCCACGTAATAGACCCGATTTATCTCCACCAGAGCTCACTCTTACAAAATAAGCTTTGGATTAATACCAAGTTAGGCGCAGTGTGGCAGGCAGGGGGCGAGAAGGGGCTGGGAGGAGGGGGCCGCTACACAGATCAGAGTCCAGGGCGGCAGCTGGGCAGGCTGCCTAGCAGGAGACCTCCATGGACTTGGGCCCAGTGTTGTTCCCAGCAGCACCCGAGCTTGGGGGTGATGTCCAGGTGGGCCCCCTCGCTGGTGTGGGAGCGGCTCTCGGGTGCCCTCGCTGGTGTGGGAGCGGCTGCGGGTGCCCTCGCTGGTGTGGGAGCGGCTGCGGGTGCCATCCAGAGAAGTGACGCTCGAGCCAGACGCTGTGCGGGACCGCATCAGGCGGGTCATGCTAGCCGAGGGCACTTCGGGGACAAGAGACAGCCGTTAGAGGGGAGAATGCTAGGTGAGGAGCTGGGCACGCCCGTCCACCAGCCACATGCCCCTCCTATGTGCCAGCCACAGAGAGGCCTTAATCCTGCGGCCATCCAGCTGCTGGGCTCCTGTCCTGTCCGTGTCCACTCCGCAGAGAGAGACAGTGAGGCCCAGATGCCGGAAGGAACTGCCGCAATCACATAGTGAGTGATCTGAACCAAGATCTGGGTCTGAAACCCAATTATGCCACCTTTTTTTTTGAGACGAAGCATCACTCTGTTGCCCAAGCTGGACTGCAGTGATATAATCTTGGCTCACTGCAACCTCCGACTCCCCTGGTTCAAGCAATTCTCCTGCCTCAGCACTCCCCAGTAGCTGGGATTACAGGCACATGCTACCACACACCCAGCAAATTTTTTGTATTTTTAGTAGAGATGGGGTTTCACTATGCTGGGCAGGCTGGTCTTGAACTCCCTGCTTTGTGATCCACCTGCCTTGGCCTCCCAAAGTGCTGGGATTACAGGCATGAGCCACTGTGCCCGGCCTCTGCCAGCTCTTAAGAGCTGTGTGGTTTTGAGAGTGTCCCCCAAACCTCTCCATTCCCATCTGTAAAGTGGGGGATGTGAATACTGATCCTGGTATCAGCACCCTGTGTATGCTCATGTTCCCATACTGTCCATGACCACCGGAGCAGGGAGGACAGCTGGGGTCAGCCGGGCTCCGCCCTGTACATCACTGGTGGGGAAAGGGAGAGGGGCCTCACAGGAAGTTCCTGGCAGGGCTGTTCATTGTCCTCTCTCCTTCCCAAAGAAGCCTGTCAGCCCACATGCTAACAAGGGCACTGTCCATTCTTTGGGATCTCCTCTAAAGCCTCAAACGCTCTTGTGCATGGCACGTGCTGATGGGGTGGAATGAGGAGGAACAATCCTGCCCAACTGTACCAGGTGGGACAGTGTCCTACAAGAGTCACACCCACCTAAAACCTCAGAAGGAAACCTTATCTCGGAAATAGAGTCTTTGCATACGTAATTAGTTAAGGATCTTGAGATGAAATTATCCTGGGTTGACAGGAAACCCTAAACCCAATGACTGTGATGTCCTTATAGAAACAGCACACAGGGACACACAGGGGAGAAGTCCACGCAAAGACAGAGGCCGAGATTAGAGCGATGCAGCCACCAGCCACAGGAGGTCAAGGATTGCTGGGGTCACCAGAAGGCAGGAAGAGACATAGAAGGTCTTCCCTAGCGCCATCAGAGGGAGCAAGGCCCTGCCCACACCTTGAATTTGGACTTTAAGCCTCTGGAACTTTGAGAAAGCAGATTTCCACTGTGTTCAGCCACCTAGTTTGTGGAAAGTTGTTAGTGCAGCTTAAGGAAACTAGTGCTCCACCCATGAAGCATCACGGCTGGGAGGCCACACTGAGTCACAGACATCCGAAACAGGGGCAGCTGCTACCCACAGGCATGCGGGGCTCATGTTATCTCCTTGATGGGCACAGGGGGGGGGACTTTTTGATGGCAGGCACTCCCAAACAGAATCCATCCTTGCTAAACTGTCTTAAAGAGCTACTTTTGAATTCAACAAGAATTGGGGTCAGTGCCACATCCGCAGCTCACGTATTTCTAGGAGCCCCTACTTCTCACCCGCACATCTGCGATTTCTACTGAGCATGACGAGAAGGATAGAGAAGCACTGATGTTGGCTGTGCAAAGCGCTCATCAGGCCAGCCCCCGGCGTGTGCAGGAGCCCAGAGACCTGTTCCTTTCCTTCTCTTTGGCTGATGCCTTTGAGACCATAGCTCTTCCTGTTATTTTCCCCACAAGACCTGCAGGAGGTTACGGCTTTCTGCAAATAGAAGCTGATTTGGGGCGGTCTAGCTTTCACTTCCTTTCTCTCCAGAACACACTCTTAAAGCAGAAATCCAAACCCCGGCTGGGCCAAGGCAAACGGGAGCCACAGTTCACACCCTGCAGGGTAAACCAGGGCTCCCCGGGCTCTCTCCAGTAACAGCCTTTGCCTGCAACTTCCATCCCTCCCTGCTAGAAAGGCAGAGGCCCCCCCAGGCAGCTATCTTCTGTTGAAGAGGGCATCTGGGGATGTGGACCCTGTCCGAGCCTGAGGCATGTCAATCAAACCTGCCAGCCCCTCACCTTGCTATAGCTAATCACGGCTGAGGCCAGGACTGCAGTCAGTGTGCCAAGCATACTCTTACTATTTGACACGGGCTAACAGTTTAAGGAAAAGATAAAAGGGATCAGAAGTTCAATACCTTCCTAGGTAGGAAGGACACACGAATTATAGTTTTTGAACAGTAGGGTCAGAAGAGTGCAGAGTCACGCCGGGGTTGGACCATGGCTGACAAGCCCACAGCAGTGACCGTGGCTGCTGTCCAGCCCGGCTGTAACTCGCCAGGGTCCGTCCTAGTCTTGGGACGGTGCTTCTGGAAAAAAGGCTGTGTGTGTCTAACAAACTGTAACTATGAAGTGAGAATTAGCTAGTTCCTGAATTATGCTTCCAACATATCCTCCACTTCCCAAAGCTCACGACTTGACTGTGACATGCTCTGCCTCGAATATAAGCAACATTATACTAGCCCATTTCCACAGAGCTTCACGATCTTCAAAGAACTTCTGCAGATCTGCCCTCTGCTTCCTGCTTAGACCCCCAAAGCCCCAGCTTCATCACTGACAAGAAGGGGCTAAGAATATGTCAAAAGATTACTGTGTGGTTACATGAGATAAAATAATGCGTTAATAATCTTTCATTATCATTGACACCATCTTCACCATCACTAGAGCTGGCAGTCTCTTAAAACCTGTCATCAAAATGTTTAAAAATATTATTGCTTCACTGTTTGTCATTGTCTTGGTGTTTAAAGGGACAGTCCTCACCTAACCCCTGAAAATCCCTGGTGTGAAACAACCTCTGTCCAACAATGAAGGACAACGAGCCTCTCTGGTATAAACGAGAGGCTAGACCCTCTGGGCTGCCCCACGCACCCTCCACACACCTGAACGTTTCTTCCTCGGCCCTGCTCAATTTGCAGAAAGCTGAAACTGGCCAACAAGATACAGAATTGCTCATCCAAGCCTGGCTCAGGACGGAGCACTTCCAATTCTTGACACCTGCCCCAGCCCACTGCACACCGGGGAACGCCATACTCACTGTATCCCATCCCCCTGCACGAAGTACTTGAAGGCCTCGGCGAGCTTGGCCGGCTGCAAGAGACATGGAGAGAAAATGCAGTCAGTCGCTGAGGGACTAGATCACCCAAGGCCATGGAAGCCGTGCCTGTGGTCACTTTCATTTGAGAGCTTGGCTCAAGACAAAGGCCATCATGTGTTGACAGGACAAAACACGAAAGTCAAAGGAAGACTATGGGATGATGATGGGAAATGCACCCCACAGCTGTGGAACTTGGACAAGTGACATGACCCGTCAGAGCCAGTTTCCTCACCTGTAATACAGGGCACAGTGCCACAGCTATTTCTGTGTGTCTCTGGGGAGATTACACAAAGGGACGTGTCCAACCTAGCATCCGGAATATGACTGCGTCAGCATAGGCAGCCACTCCCCCATGCAACGGGCTTTGCTGTGTGCGTTCACTTACTCCTGACACACCCTTATGAGGTCAGTGCTACCTTCGATACATTTCATATCGGAAGAGATCTGGAGAGGTAAATCCACTCGAGATCCCACAATAAGTAAGTGGTGGGTCCTGTAGATTAACCCAGGGCTCTCCAAACCTAAAACACTTGTTTCTTGAGGCAAGTCACGATCAGCCTCAATAGCAGGTTGCCTGGAAGGAAGAAGGGACGATGGATAGATGGATGGGTAGAAAGAAAAACATGGATGGATGGATGGATGGATGGATGGATGGATAGATGGATGGAGGGAAAGAAGGAAGGAAGGAAGGGAGGAAGGGAGGAAGGAAGGAAGGAAAGAAGGAAGGGAAAGAAGGAAGGAAGAAAGGAAGGGAGGGAGGGAAAGAAGGATGGATAGATGGATTAAAAAAGAATTGATGGGCAGAAGGAAGGAAAAAGAAGAGAAACATGAATGTAAGAAGGACAAAAAGAAACAATATGAAGAAGAATGAATGGATGAATGATGGTTGGATGGTTCGTTGGATGGACAGACAAACCAAGTTATTAACAACTAACCAGGCTACTTTAAGTGAAATGCGTAGGGAATGCTGAGACCACATCCAGTTTTACCAGTTCTCTCAGTTAATTTAATCTAAACTAGGGGGTGAATGCTCAAGTATCGAGGCAATACATGCAAAGCGTATCTGTTCTGCAGTTACTTCCAACTGTTCTCCCCAGTGCCCTGAGTCCTGTTCTCCTGAGACAGCGAGAGTGCACTGGCACAGCCTGTGCCGACTCCCTCCCTGCTCGCCACTAACTCCTGCCAGGACTCTGCAAACAGCCACATGACATTTAAAAGAGAGGTTATGCTCGAACTGCGCTCTGGAATTTGTGTAGCAGTGGAAGAGATGAGAGAAGCAGGTCAGGGCTGCAGAGAACAGGGACGCCTGTGTTCAAGACGGTGGAGACAACCAAGAATACAGGCTTGAGAGTGAGAATATCTGGGCCCAATTTCAGCTGCAGGAATCATGGGCCATCTCTCAACCTTTAGCCTCAGTCTCTTCTTCTGGGACACTGGAATAAAATGCTTGCTCTTCCTACCTCTGAGGACTATTGCAAGGACCTAATTTCATCAAGGATGGGAAAACCCTTTGTAAACACACACCCAACTTGCAAGGGCACACGACGACAGTGTTACACAGGAATTGCTCCTCCCTGGGGTGGTGTCCCACAAGCCTGCACTAGTTGAGCTCCTCTGAAGCTCTGAAAATTCTTTTAATTATGGCCAGGGTTACATCTGTTCTCATTTTAAGTAAAGAAAGGAAAGGAGGAAGAAAGGAAGCAGGGCGGGTTTTGGAGAAAAAGGATGACAAAAACTCGTTCCATTTTAAGACAGGACACAAAACTATCAGGGTATAAAATTGTAAGACAACAGATTAAAAGTTGACTTGTTAGGTTGGTGAGATTATTTATAGAAGGGGAAACTGAAGGAGTTGGTTATGCAGCAAACACATTATGTTGATCAATGTGTTTATCTGTACATGTACACACACATTTACACGCGTGCACACACACACAATTGGTTTAATCTCCTCCATGTCCCTCTGCTCTGGGCTGGAGCTCTTTGGGGCCCTTCGCTCCAGCAGAAGCTTGTGGTCTTTGGGGCAGTCACACCTAGATTCTGACCCATGAGGACCAAGGTGTGTCTACTTGGCAAATCCCCTAACCTCTGTGAACCACAGTATCACTGACTCCACAGGGGCTGGTTCCTCGGGGGTCAGAGTCCTCCCCGTACAGCACCTTTCTCAACAGTCCACAAACCGTCATCCGACGTCACAACAAGGCAATGAGGGAACAGGTGTCACAGGGGCACATGCACTCCACCCAGGGAGAGGCAACAGGTGTGGAATGCGAAAGCCAAGGTGGTACTCACCTGGGAGATCTGCGGGAGGCCGCCACAGTCTGCCATCTAGGAGAGAGGGAAGCTGGTTAGTGGCCAACACCACAGCCAAGGCCATCTGCACACTGAGTCTGTTCTGAAAAAAATGCCCATCTGCCCGCTGCCCTGCCCTGCCTTGCCCTGCCCTGCCTTGCCCTGCCTTACGAAGGAGGCACTGGGTGGACTGTAGGTGGGAAGCACCCCCAGTCCCACCAAGCAAGGCTGCTGGTGTCTCGCTGGCAAGCATCACTTGTAGCTTACTATGTGCCAGGCACTGCGCTAAGCCCTATACATTATTTCACTCCATTCCCTAAGAACCATGGAAGGTACAGCTGTCCCATTTCACAGGCAGAAACTGGGCCAGAAAGAGCTTAAGGAACTTACAAGATTCTGGCCAGGATCTGTCTGACCGGAAAGGGTTTGATAAACAAGGCCCTTCCCATACATTCCCTTGAAAGTTTCCCCTCAAAAGGAAGCAGCTGAATTTGTGGCTTGGGGCCCAATTTAGCTCCTGACTGGTACCCTTCCTAAGGGGTGGACTTTCCAAGTTCCTGTGAAATCACCAAACCTCAAGAGGCCATTGTAGCATGTGAGAATGTGCATCCAGAGTGCAAATGAGCAGGGCTGAGGGCAAGGGAGCAGGGGGTGAGGCTGGGGGGAGGGTGGCCTGGGGCAAAACGGGGCTGGAGGAGTTCCTGGGAGTGGTGAGGCTGTGGCCATCCTACAGCCCAGGGTGCTTCAAGTCTGGACCTTCAACACTAGACACAAGCCGACGCTGACCTGGGGCAGCCCTCAGCTCAACCAGCATGCAGGGAGTGGGACACCCGAGCCTTCCTCCAGGCGCAGCACTCAGCACATTTAGCTTGTAGCTTGTGGGCTTTGGGGCAGGTATGTCTACTTGGCGAATCCCCCAACCTCTGTGCACTGCAGTATCACCTCCTGGGCTGGCGCTGTGGAAGAGTCTCTAGAATCAGGCCAAAGTGAGTTCTGTTCCCGGATCTACCATCAAATCAGCCACCTGACCTCA
Organism: Ateles fusciceps; assembly: GCA_036589455.1. NCBI lineage: Eukaryota > Metazoa > Chordata > Mammalia > Primates > Atelidae > Ateles > Ateles fusciceps. The sequence goes on along the minus strand of JAZHEH010000113.1, from coordinate 1,970,180 downwards.
GTCAGGCCATCTGCCCTTTGCTGTGGGCTGTGGTTGAATTGTGTCCCCCAAATAGACATACTGAAGTCCTAATGCCTGTGCCTACGAATGTGACCGTACTTAGAAATAGGACATTTGTAGGTACAATCAAGTTAAGACGAGGTCAGACTGGATTACAGCGGACCCTAAATCTAATGGCTGACGTTATTAAAAGCAGGAAGTCTGGACACAGACGCAGGGATACACAGGGAGAGTGCTGAGTGAGGATGGAGGCAGAGACTGGAGCGATGCATCTCCCAGCTAAGGTGCACCAAGTGTGGCCAGCAGCCACCAGAAGCTGGAGGAGGCAGGCAGGACTCTCCCCTAGTGCCTTCGGAGCGAGCACAGCCCTGCCCACACCTTGATTTCAGACTTCCGGCTTCCAGAACTAAAAGAGCATAAATAGCTGTTGCTTGAAGCCACCCACTTTGTGATACTTCTGAAAACAGTCCTCAAAGTATGGCATTACGCAAGCTTGACGCCCCAGCAGCTTCTAATCTTGCCATTTCCTTTTGAGGGAATCTTGAAAGAAAATCTGTGTAAAGAGCCCAATATAGGAAAACAGCCTCCCACCCAATAAGTATCAGACACCCACCACATGCCTTTCAAAGGCATTCTACTTCTATGGGGGAAGTTGAGGGCACGGTGACCTTCAGATGCCACCTCCCTGTCCTTCCCCCAGTGCAAGGGAGCCCCCTCATCTCTACCCAGGTCCCTCCTGGCCACCTGGCCCTGCAGGGCTGCGCCCAGGCTGGGAGCCCCTCTGAAAGGTTCCTACTCTTGTGCTCCATCTCCCGACAAGGCTGCCACAAACAGCCGGTGGCTTGCGTTGTGCAATCAGTCCTAACTGGCAAGGGACTGGCGGAGGTTGCTATAGACCCTCAACGCCAGCCGCAAGTGAGCTAGCACACCATGCGCTCAGATGAACCTGCCGGAGAAAGTCCTGTGCTTCCCCAGCCTTGGGAGACGACTCCTCTTATTATGACAAGCAGACGTTCCTTTTGGAGGACATCCTGGCCCCAACCTACGGAGGGGCCCCTGCCAAGCCATCCCTGGCCTCTCTATCCCCAAAGCCCTCAGACCAGCAGCCCATTGAGGGATCCTGCAGTCCCAGAGGACTTCAAGATCCTGCAGTCCCAGAGAGGGATGCCTCACTCTGCAGCCTCAGATCGCCACTCGGCTCCCATCCCAATTCCCCCAGTTGATGATGTTTGTAAATCATCAATTCTATGGTTTCTGATCGTGAGCCTTTTCAAGCCCAACTCAATGTTGCAGAAAACATGAGAGTTTCTATGAAATCACAGATGCAACCCCCCCCCACTGTTTTCCCTGTACCTTGAGGAGAGTGGTCTTTGTTGGGTCCAATTTCGAGTTGCACTCCACCTGCACAAGAGGGAGGAAATCTGTTAATTTCCTACATGAAGCCAAAGTCAAAACATCTTCCCCTTTCCCGCCACTCTGCCGCTGTCACCAGAAACTCCAGCATTTCTGCTCGCAAAGACAAAAGTATGTGTCGTTTGAGATTCAGCAGATGTGGCTTTAAATCCTAGCCTTGCCATTATCAGCTGTGTGACCTTGGGTAAGTTACTTAACTTCTTTGGGCCTCAGTTTACTCATCAATAAAATGGGATAATACCTTTTTTCAAAGGGTTGTAACAAAGATTAGCTGAAATGTAAGTGATACTGCAGAAATACCTGCTAAATGAATATCCTTGTTTAACCAGCAGCTGCCAGAGATTTACAGGTTTAACATTCTCAGATCTAACAACTATTCTTCACGTAAAATCACATTGACTAAGCTGGTTTCCCTCTTCCTTTTGTCAGTGACTCCCTTGAAAGGGGCATCCAGAATTGGGCAGAATATCCACATGTAACCCATGATGTTCAAAATGCCTCAAGTAAAACTATCACCTCCCTTGATTTGAACAGTGTATCTCTATTGATGTATCCCATGATTATCTCCAGTCGGTCAGCCCATAAGAAACTCATGGCTCATTAAGGCACGCCAGGTCTTACACAAACATTTGCAAATGTCACTCTGCGGATCACTGCACAAGGCATGCCAGTACTCTAGGACTCTGATCCATAGCCCCTAAGTCTTCCATCTCCCCAGCTGTGGGGTTGTCTGAAAGGCAGAGTCCTCTCTTTGCTGCCGCAAGGTTGCAGATGGGAGTTAAGGGGTGAAAGGAGTCAGAAAGCTTTGCTAAGCCCTGCTTCCCAGTACCTCTCTCCCCTGCCAGCTCATCAGCCACCGCTCAGTTTGGAAAGATCCATCTGCTTCCCAGCTAAGAGGCAAGTCTCTTGGCCAGGAAGCCAAGCGGCAAACACGTCCATATAAACAGTCCAATGGGACACAGATCAACAGGTGAGGGGGCTTGGGAGAGGAGACACTGCCAGGCAACCAGGGCTGGCAGCCACCAGGGAAAGAGACTCGGCTGGGCCCTCTGCCCAAAGACCAATATGGCATTTCAAAAATCACGTGCCCTGATGGGGCAGAGGAGAGGAGGGGAGGGCAGGACCAGTTCACCAAAGTCAAGCAGACTTAGCCTGTTGAATTAAACACAGAAGCCAGCTGTGATCTTGACCTACCACAGCATCCACTGCAGGCGAGCTGTCCCCAACCACCAACAGAGCAGGGCACCTGGGGTGAGAGACAGAGCAGAGAATTAGCACAAGTTTCCTTTAAATACTGTCCCACTCCCAGGCCTGCCAGGCCGGGGCCTGCGTTCTAAAACCAATGCCATTTTGGTTTCCCTAATACCCTTTGAGCTTTTACTTCGTTCTCCTTTGATCTTGGGATAAAATTGGTTATTAGTCATTTACAACTTAGTATGAATTTCAGCCAGGGAATTTCTGTGCCCCAATGCTTTTCTCTTAAAGCATCTTCTCAAGGAGGGATCAGCAGAACTTCGCTGGTAATCAGGGCAGAAACAAGAACAGCATGAAGGACAAAGGCAATGACGTGCAAGGTTCCCAAGTGTCACACAGTGCGGCATTCTCAGCCACAAAAGGACACTATCGTTACTGGTGGAATCCCAGTTAGTTCCGTCTGTGACTGTCTTTTCCTCCTAGACTTACAGAGCGCTTTAAGGCTGGGTCCTGTGCCATCCATCTCTAGGGTTCATGAAGTTAAGCCTCACACAGTTACTGATGTAGTAGGTGCTTAATAAATGCTGACCCAAGTACACCAACAATCCTTCTCCAAGATCAAAGGCCTAGGTCATGGGGATACCCTAGAAACAGACGCCACTGGCATGGGGATAAGTCCAGGCAGGCTGGGTAACGCTCAGTCTCTGGGTAGAAGACATCCAGGTCTTGCAGGCACAACGTCCTGCCACACTCGGAAAGAAGGCCCTGCCAGCAAGCCCGCATTTCCAGTGGGGTGCCCTGCCTGCAATGCTGAGGGAGAGAAAGGCCACTCACTGCAGGGTGACTGTGTGGGTCCCCGGCATTGGTCGCTCAATCTCCAGGTCACGCCGGCTGCAGGAAACACACACATTATTAGCATGAGCAGCAGCACCCTCCTCTGGAGAAAGCTCCCACTCCCAGCCAGCCAAGCCCGGGAGGTCCCGCCAGTGGCCGTTCTGGCAAACCACCCACATCCCTCCCCTGCGAGAGGCCCTGTGGCTTTCAGGAAGGCACACCGTTTTGGTGTCCACAGACCTGGTTAGAGGGACAGCAGGACCCACGCATTTCAAGCAGAGCCCCCCTCATTTTGTCACAAATATTTGTGTGGCTTTTTTTTTAACGAGACTAGAAGTCAGGTCCTCCACTATAGAGGGTCCCTGCCTTCCCTGTCCCCCTAGTCAGAGCCCCCCACCTGACAGAGGGCCAAATGTAAGAAGGGATCCCCCAAATGCTCTGGCAGCCTCTTAGTTTAAGTCCCAGCCTCACTGGCACTGAGTTAAATGATCTCCTTAGACTCAGGCCTGACACCTGCAATCTCTCATCTCGCGGCGGTTTCCCACTGCACTAGCGTGAGGCCCAACGTGGGCCCCGTCCAGCACCGCCCACCCGCCCTGCACGTGGCTGCCCACCCTCTCTGCTGTCTTACAGCTCCCAACACGAGACACTCTTTCCCAGCTCACGGCCTGGAGTTAGACACGCAGGATCCAAATCACGCTCTGCCACTGTCTAGCTGCGTGGCCTTGGGGAGAACACTAGACCTCTCTGCGCCTTTGCTTCCTCAACAGGAAATGACAATAATACCAGGACCCTCCTAGTGGGATTCTGAGCGGGGTCAGTTAACTACTGTGCTATCTGTGCAGACAAGTTAGCGTGTGGAATGAGCGGGCTGTGCTGGTCTCCTCTGCGTCTCCAACGCCCAGCCGAATGCCTGATTCACTCCAGTTCTCAGGAAGTGTTTGCTACGTGAATGCACTGCTGGGCTTCTGTTTCTTCAGTCACATAGTGAGGATGTGACCACTGAGATGAGGGCAAGAGGGTAGAAGGAGGCAGCTACTAAGCTCTGTTACAAATGTTAATTTCAGGAAGTCACATAATTAACATTTGAGCAGAGATAAACACGATGGGGCTCATTTCTATCTCCGGTTTTGGAAGCGTGGCAGAGCTAGCTGAGCAGGCTGAGTGAGCTCCCCGGAAAACTCCAGAGTCTCTGGCTGACACCAATGGCCCTGAGCTGTCTCCTCCCCTAGCTGAGCTCCATATAAGCACCTAGTGCTGGACCTAAGAGGGCCACGCCTTAGCCAAAGGCTGTGTTCAGGTCCTCCTTATCCTGGGAATGACAAACTCCCAGAAGCCCACCTGGATCATCCCCGCCCTCCGGGAGGGCTCTGCTGCTCTCTCCACGTGGCTCTTCCTATGTTTGGCTCTTCGTGAAGGTCAGCAGTGGGCACACACATTCCCTCGCAACCCTCTGACTGTGCAACCGTGTCCCTCTCACTTCTGCACCCCCCAGGGGTCTGGAGTGTTTGTTCAGATCCCTGCAAGGCGAGCTGAATACCAGGAACCAGCTTACAGGCCAGGTGTCCTTCCTGGGCACCCCGTCCTATGAATCTATGTGCTCAGATTCAGGGCCTGCATCTTCCACTCATTTTACACCCTCCCTCTCACTTGCCCCTATTTCAGATCGACAGAAAACACCTAATAAATAGCAATGATGTGACTGCATGACATCCCAATACCTGTTGTAGGCGTTGATGAACAGGTGCAGGTTGCCGGGGTTCATGTCATTCACGATGTGCTGGCGGTAGGTGTGGACCACCTCCACGTTATTCTGCATTTCTTCCTGCATTTAGAGAGGGGAGAAGATGGTCATTACTGTCCTGTGCCCCTGGGTAGTCACTAGTCTCTCCATTCTCCAGGTTATTTGGGTACAAAGTAAAGATAATAACGCCTAATCCACAAGACAGCGATGGACCTAAAAAAGCCTTGGGAAAGCAGCATGCCTACCCAGGTGCAGACGGGGATTTCACTATCCACCGGGAGCAGAAAAGACCCCAATCCTGGAAGGCCACAGCCCACCCTTCTGAACACATTACTTAGGGAGTTTCAAAGTGAAGTCAGACCTCCTGGATCTAGAAATTTGCTTCATCACTGCCCCTTTCTTGGACAAATCTTTTAACCTCTCTGAGCCTCAGATCTCTTAAAAAAAAAAAAAAAAAGTCAGTGGTGGGGAGATAATGTTGCCTACTTCACTAGGTTATAGGACTTTATGGAGGTTGTGTTCCACCTCTGCAAACAGTAAAAATTGGATGCAAATGCTGGTAATTATTTTTCAATGGAAAGAGCTGAAAATAAGTTTTTCCTGCTTAAAAACCAAAACCATCTCACACAACAGGAAGTTGCTGAAAAGAAGGGCGACTGCAACTCCCAACCATGGCCAACCCGAGCCCTGGGGGAAGTCAGCCTCAGCCTCTCCGTCTTTGGATGCTTTCTGAATGTCATTTGCCACCACACCCAGCTGACTTTTTATTTTTAGTGGAGATGGAGTTTCACCATGTTGGCCAGGCTCATCGCAAACTCCTGACCTCAGGTGATCCATCCACCTTGGCTTCCCAAAGTGCTGGGATTACAGGCATGAGCCACCGTGCCCTGGCCCACCTGCGTTGTTCTAAGCCATTCTGCTTGTGGTAATTTGCTATAGAAGCCACAGGAAACCAATACAACAGGCAAACCCAGCAGCTGTACTCGCCAACTCCAGAGTGGAGCCTTGTTTCCCTGGCGCACAGCTCCAGAGTGGAGTTGGGACTAGATCCAATTCCTTATTTTCAGAGGTCAATGCACAGCAAAGGAGTGCTGAATAAAGACCCAGCTACTGCTAGCTTACCCTGCTCCAAACATTCACCAAGTCCTCAGCGAAGAGGGCCTTCCATTCACCTCTTCTAAAAACACACTGAGCTCCCCAGTCTACACCCAGGATATGCTTGGCTCCCAACTATCCTTCCTCTGTTTCCCCCAGGACTCACGGGGGTGTCAGATGGTCACACATGTTAGCTAGAAGGAGACAGTGGTATGTGGACCATTCACAGTATGCAAAGCAGGTCACTGCAATTACAGGCAACCAAGGGGTTTTCCAGACCTTTGGCTTGCAGCCAAGCCCATGGCATGTCCTTCCCGAGGGCAGCTGGCCCCAGCTGAAGACACTAAACCAGAGCCTGGGGCCAGGCAGGCTGAGCTGATGAGATGACCACTCACTCTAGCATGCGGAGCGGCTTGGCTCACTCACCTCAGTGGGGTGACTCTGCAGAAGAGCAGCTCATCTAAGAGCCGGGCAGCAGCATAGGCAGCCGCCCTCCTGTTGTGGTTACCAGAATGAAGCCAGATTCATAGGTTCAAACACGGGCTCTACCTCTCCCTGGCTGTGAGACCCTACACAAGTTACTCAACCTCTCTGGTCTCAGTTTCCTCTTCCATACACTGGGAATGAGAACAGAATGTATCACACAGGTCACAGAGCTCCTGGGTGGAACCCTACAGTTTACACTCATGAAGCTCTTAGGACGGAGCGCAGCGCACAGCTAACTCCACGGACATGTTTGCCACAGACCAGATTTATAACAGCCCCGAACTGGAAACAGCCCAAAGACCTTATCAACAGGTGAATAGAAAAACAAACTGCTACACATACATAAACGGAGTACTTCTCAGCACTAAAAAGGAATAAACTGATTTTAAGAGACAGGGTGCAGTGGGCGATCACAGCTCACTGAAACCTCAGACTCCTGGTTTCAAGCGATCCTCCTACCTCAGCCTCCTAAGTAGGACTATACGCATGCACCACCATGCCTAGCTAATTTTTAATTTTTTTGAAGAGACAGGGTGTCACTACGCTGTCCAGGTTGGTCTTGAACTCCTGAGCTCAACTAATCCTGCCATGGCCTCCCAAAGTGCTGCGATTACATGTGTGGGCATTGCACCCAGCCTAGGAATAAACTATTGATCCACCCACCAACAAGGACCGATCTCAGAATAGTTATGCTGAGTGAAAGAAGCCAGACCAAAAATAAATAAATAGATGAAAGAGTGCATACTGTATAATGCCATTTACATAAAAATCAAGGAATTGCAAAGCCACCTAGAAAGACAGAAGCAGATCAGAAGCTGCCTGGGGAGGAGGGGGAAGGACGGTTATCAAGGGACACAAGGAAACTCCTGGGGTGATGGAGACGTTATTCTCCTGATTACAGTGATGGTTTTACAAATGTACACATGTCACATTTAGCAAATTGTGCACTTTAAATATGTGCAGTTAATGGTACTTCAAACAGCTGTTTTTAAAAGACACATATAAAAAGACAGAAACACAATGACTTGCTGCTTATGAATGAGTAATGTCACATTATCTATGAGCACCAGCTCGGTGGCCCCACTGATTGTGTCTTGTTGTCTCCACCCCCACACGGGGCCCTGTGCTGAGCACCACGCAATTCAGTGCTCAGCAGGAACCACAGAATGCCACACCACGCAACTCACCTTCCCAAAGAGGTGGGACACCACCATGTCTGGCAGGGCCTGGGTCCATCCGGAGATCTGGGGAGGAGTAAAACGGGTGAAGCCAGGAGCTGATAGTAGTTAACAAGGTCAGCAAAACCCCGCTTCCCTGGGGGCAGAGTGGCACTGCCGGATTCCCCTCTGAATGCAGGCCTCAGGGACATCCCCCTTGACAGAAACTCAGTTCCTGTCTCCGCTTCCCTCCTGGGCCTGATCCCTCAAATGCAGGGCCTGGGACTAGATCCAATTCCTTACTTTCGGAGGTCCATGCACAACAGATGCACAGCAAAGGAGTGTTGAATCAAGACCCTGCTACTGCTAGCTTACCCTGCTCCAAACATTCACAAGTCCTCACCAAAGAGGGCCTTCCATTCACCTCTTCTAGAAACACACTGAGCTCCCCAGTCTACACCCAGGATATGCTTGGCTCCCAACTATCCCTCTTCTATCATCCCCAAGCCAGTTTCTCCTTTCTAAGTATATTGACATTACCAAAGACACTGCCGATCTTCGTTTCCCTCCCTCTCCCCCAGTGACAACACCAGGTTTACAGCGGGCACTCTATAAATACTAGTATACAACAAGAGCTCCACAAATGTGTGCTGCCCAAAGCATCGAGCAAGAATAAGTAGAAGAGAAGCTCTAGACCTGGCCCTTGCCTGACACAGCCCAGCTGTGTGGCGCTGGGCAGTTGCAGACCTGTGGGTCTCAGACTTCTAATCTGGAACTGGGAGCGCCAGGAACTTCAAGTCCACAAGGTCAAGGTGAGGGCTGCAAGAAGGAACTGCACATACCACAGTGTCTAACACCAATGCCTGGTACTCAAAAGGCTGGGGTTGAAAAGGAAGGGTGGAGCACAGCTGTTAAAACCCCGCAGACATTCCTCAGTGTTCACATTCGCCAGTGGTCGCCATCCCCAGACCTTCGAGTCTGGCTCAGAACAGCGATCATGAAGCCCAACAGGTTGACTGGAATGTCACTTCCTTTGCTGGAAAATCAAATAAAATCCAGGGAGTGTGTTCCACTCCTGAATGTCATTTGGGCAGGAAGGAAGGGCTCCCGCATTCTGGAGGAATGTTCAAAGAACAAATGGAAAATCACTGTGGCTAGGACAGGGGCGGGAGAAGGGGCAGAGGCACGACCCCTTCAAACCCTCTGTTCCTGGCAGCCACCCAAAATTCGGCAAATATGCACTTGCAAAATGAGAAGCTGGGATCATCTCAGCTTGAAGGGCTTTGCCCTGTTTCAAATGGAATGACCTCTCCCTCTCCTTGGCAAACGCTGGGGCCTTTACAGGAAAAAAACCCAAAACATCCCAATGATAATTTTATAAAGACAGACAAGGAACCTTAGGACACTAGCCAACACAGCGCAGGTTCCTTCTCCTGCAGGCAGCCCGTCCTGCTGACCAGGCCCACCTGTCTCCCATACGGGATCCCCAGGGGCAAGGATGGTCAGGTCCACGAACCACAACGTCAAAGGGAGCTGCATCCAGTCCCCTTTCTACTGCCTAGCTTTACGTGACCCTGGGCAATCCCCTTAGCCACTCTGAGTCTCAGCGTTCACCTCTGAAACGGTTATAAAAATTCTCACCTCCTGGAGTTACTGTGAAGATTAACTGCAGAAATGCACACAGAGCAATGCGGAATGAAACTAGCACGCAGACAACTCTCACTCTACGTCAGCTAATTATGACCGTCAAATTTGTGGCAGTCAGTACTAAATATGTATGTCTGCCTCTGTAATAATGTGAATGAATTCCTAAGATTAGAGGCTTTTGTCTTGTTCATCTCAAGAAGTTTTGTTCTTCAAGACTGCTCAGCATCTTGACCACAGCCTGGCACAAGTCAGGTACCAAGCAATGGTTTTCCAAGCCGGCTCAGGGACCCGCGTCCCAGTGGTTTCCCCTGCTTTGGACAGCTTGGTGGTATTTAAGTCTCCTGAATGGCAAATGGCTGAGGTCATGTGTACTGTTCTAAGCAAAGCAGAGGGAACTGCTTTCTTTCCTGGAGTGGGCAGTAGAGGGTGTGGAGGAGTGGGTAAGAGAAGGCTCATAGCTCCAGAGCTCCTCCAGGCAGAGGCTGTGTGCACCTGTCCCTCTGCCTGCAGGGACCCCGCCTGCCCGACAGGCCCCCACCTCACCTTGGAGGCGGCCCAGTCCATCCAGCCTTCTGCACAAGGGTTCACGTTGATGAGGACGAGGCCCTCCACCATCTCAGGGTTGTTCAGCTGCAATTCAAGACACAAAGTGAGACAGATAGTCCAGCAATCAGAAACACAGGAACCTTCCAAGGCAAACCAAAGCTTGGGGAGAAGTACCCAGAAAAAGGCAATGTGGGCACCAGAGCAGGCTACTGCCCCCCCCGGCCCCACCCCATGCCAAACTGAGGCTCTAGTACAGCAGACACGAGATGGGGTCCTAGAGAGAGTGGGAAGGAGAAAGAGGAAGCACGGGAGAAGTAGGAAGCCCACCGCTTTGCAGACCTGCCTTGGGCAAGCCACTTCAACCCACGAAGGCTCAGCTTCCCCAGCTGTCAAATGGGTCTAACACACCATCAACTTCATCCATCAGACAGGTGCACAAATGCTCTCTAGCCGTTGCGGTAACAACTGTATTTATAAACACACACATGCCTGCGCGCACACGCACACACACACAGAGCACTGAATAACAGGCATACATTCTGAGAAAATTCATCACTGGGAGATTCTGTCATCATGTGAACATCACAGGGTGTACTTAAACACAACTAGATCGTATAATCTACAACTCCCCCAAGCTGTGTGGTACAGCCCCGTGCTCCTAGCTTTTCTGTACAAACCTGCAGAGCATGTGACTGTACTGAATGCTATGGGGAATCACAACACAACGGTAAGTATTCATGTATCTGAGCAAATCTAAACATCAAAACGGTATAGGAAAAATGAACCATTATAATCTTATCAAACCACTATCAAATATGCAATCTGTCATTGAAAGAAATGTCATTATGTGATGCAGATATATACAGATATTGATATGTACACCCTGGATAGAGTTGAGACCATTTTTTAATTTGCTGAGAGTCTATATGGCCAGACCATTTTGATCCATGTCAGCATTTCTTTCTTTCTTTTCTAAGACGGATGTTGCAGAATCATGTCGGTATTCCTAATCCCAGCAAATAGGTCATCAAAATACCCATGGCTGAACAAAATGAGTATGGAGCATCCTTGCACAATTGCTTGGAGAGGATACAAAGGAATAGTGTGGCTCTGACCCTGAGCCCAGAGGAATAACAGCGACAATCCTCATGAAAACTTCCCGTGTCTGACTCTAGTTTAGAATCAGTTAGGACCCGGGAGTGCCCTGACTACAAAATCTTTACAGCTGTTAAAAAGCAGTGTCATAGCGGAGTCCGCAGTGAGCGAGGAACGTCCGCACTAGATGGCTAAGCGGATAAAGCTAACGACAAAAGAATGTGCCCAGTATCATCCTTCAGTGGAGGAAGAGAAAAGGCTGTGAGTATATATACACACACACACACACAGACACACACACACAGACACACACACACACACATACACGCACAGACACGCGCAGACACACACACACAGACACACACACACACAGACACACACAGACACACACACAGACACACACACACACAGACACACACACACACAGACATACACACAAAACTATGGAGCATACGGGTCATTTCTTTTTCCCTTTTGGGTTTCTGATGCTTTTCCAAATGTCTTCCTTCATCTTAAAATGTTACTTAAAATGAGATTTTCAAAAAATGCCAAAGCACTCACAGCAAATCGAGTTAGGATGTAGGCGCCTGCTCCTGTTCCCATGCCAATAATGCTTTTCAGCCTGGAAGCAGAAATACAAACGCGTGTCACAGAAGGAGAGAGTGACGGAAGCCCCAAGGACACACTGAGAACTTCCTGAGGGTGACTGCTTGGCTAGGCAACGTGGGGGCATGTTGCCGTGACTGCCCGCAGGGCCCTGAGGTCACTGTGCTTTAGGATTGGACAGAAACCGAGACCTTGGAGAGCCGCGCCCCTTCTCCTTGCTTCCCCTCCTGGCCGCCACCCAGCCTCTGAGAGACCGTCTGACATTTACGGGAAGTCCCATTACGGCATCATTTCTTCCCATTCTTAAGCTTTATTTTGGATTCTAAAACTTGGAATGAAAACAAATTGAGCAAGACCATGAACTTATCATTATTTGAAGGGCTCAAAAAGAGAGGAACACTGGAAAAATGACGGTGTGGAGAGAAAAGCTAAGGGCTCAGGGCAACTCCATTCCAGAACATTCCATGGGAAAGAGAGGGAATGGAAGAATGGGAGGCAAGAGAAGAATGGGTGGGGCGGCTGCCATCATGCAACTAACATTCACGCAAGAGGAAAGCTGAAGTTCCAGTAGGCAGACTAGAGCTCAGAGACTGTGTGAAGAACAGTGCTCACAGAGTGTCACGAGCTAATTTCTTACCTAATCTTAAAACTGCAACCTTAATTTTAGTGGTCAGTCCCCAGATCAAAGCCAAGGCACAGGAGGACCCTAGAAGCCAGGCTGCTGTGCACACGCAGGGGGAGCTGATCCCTCTATCTTACCCGAACTGTTGAAGGACTCCAGGAAGCATTTCAGCCAGCTGATCCATGGAGGGGTACATGTACCTGGAGACGAGACAGAGAAGCCATTAGTAAGCACCGGACAGAAACGGGTAATCCAAACAGGGACAGGCTTGAAGGGTGGGGGCCATGCAACAGCCTGCCCCATGCACCCAGACTCCCAGTCTAGTCCCTTCCCATCCTCCTTCCAAGACCCCTGCAGCACACCGTAACTATCAATTGCTTCCTCTGCTCCAGGTCCCAGGGATGCATTTTATGGGCATTATTAGCTCATTCAATTCTTTCAATAACTCTAGGAGGCTGCTAGGATTTCCCCCCAATAGCAGATTACAAATATCACTGAGGCTGAGAGATAAGCCACTTGGTCTCACAAGAGTGGTGGATGGTTAGCCAGAAACATGTCCTCACTGTGTTTGTCCGGTCTTGGGTCTAGGATGTTGCAGAAACTGACTAGAAGGCATTTCACAATTCCAACCTCAGGGAGAAGCAATTAGAACAGGCATGAGTGAGTTCCATCAGCGAAGGAGTGATGGATCCTCACACATGCTGGGCTCTTGGCGATGACAGGGGCCAGTGAGCAAAGCAGATGCAATCAGGAGGGAGGCAGCCCTCCAGTCAACAGAAATGGGGTTGTGACTCATAACAAAGCCTATTGAAACAGAGACCTGCCATGATCAGGTGATCAGGGAGGGCTTTCCGGAAGAAGTGACGTTGAAGGGATCATGGGAGCCTGATGAATAAAGTGTGTGGGCAGGGAAGCAGCATGTGTAGAAGCCCTGGGAAGAGCTAGAAAGAGCCCGTGTGGTGTCGCCCCACATCAACAGAGCCATTGAGCTGAGGCCGAAGGGCAGAAGAGGGGCAAAGACATGAAGCTCCTCTGAAATGGCCGCGGCTTCTTCTGGAGGCTAGCAGCTCCTAAGGTGTGATGGAGAAGCCACTTAGTTGCAGGGCCTTCTGTTTCTTCACTGCTCCCCCAGGGCTGGTGTGAGGCAAAGAAGCAGCAGAATTCTACTCCCAAGGCCCTTCCTGTGTAGGCAGCGGACACCAGAGCCAGGAGGAGCCCAGTCAGGGGTCCTCAACCTTGCTCTGTTGTCTCAGCTTCAGGATATGGGGGGGGCTCACCCTTAGAGGGCCTGGGAGATGCCCCCACACTCTCCTCTGCCCCACTCTAGGAGGAAGAAACAAGCCAGCCCCACTTTGACAGTGGGTCCCATCAGATACACATGAAAAACACCTAGTAAGGCCCAGTGCGGTGGCTCATGCCTGTAATCCCAGCACTTTGGGAGGCCAAGGCGGGTGGATCATCTGAGGTCAGGAGTTCAAAACCAGCCTGGCCAACATGGTAAAATCCCGTCTCTACTAAAAATACAAAAAAATTAGCCGGGCGTTTTGCCACATGCCTGTAATCCCAGTTAATTGGGAGGCTGAGGCAGGAGAATAGCTTGAAGCCAGGAGGCAAAGGCTGCAGTGAGCTGAGATCGCACTATTGTACTCCAGCCTGGGCAACAAGAGTGAAACTCTGTCTCAAAAAAAAAAAGAGAGAGAGAGAGAGAAACACCTAGTAAACAAGGGAGAAAATACTCTGTACCCCTCAGCCTCCAGACCAACTAGGCACCAGTGGGGCTCAGACCTTAGAATATTTGTAAACCTTCTCCAGGGAGAGTTAAGAGTCTCTGCTTCTCCCCCAAGCCTTTCACACAATTGGTCCAACCAAAGACAGATTTACCGACATACCTCTGGCTTTATCTGCTGGTTAACAATTAACCATGTCCCACTGTTTTAATACGCTTTTAATTTTTGGTCCTGGTCCCATATGGTTGGCTGTCCCTTCCCTTCCTCTCTGATAAAGGTTAATTATTAAGGACAATTCTAAGCACTAATAAAAAAGGATATCTACTAGTAAATGCCAAGAAGACCCCTTCTGGAAGACGTTAAACCCAAGAAGCTGCTCCTGCCCTAGCTTAACCAAAGCATCAGGAGCGGGGACAAGAGGAGGTGTCTCTGAGGTCTGCCTCCCCCACGTAATGCTGACTGGGGAGTCCAGTGAGCTCGAGCATAGTTGCGCAAGGGGAAATTGAAAGGCCATGCCCGTGCAGATCACGAGCTGACAAGGGCCAGGCAGTGTAAACACTCTCAACTAAGGCAGCCTGATTTCCAAACAGGATACACATCTTAGAGCCAGTAGACAGGGCCAAAGCCAACGCCTCAGGTCTTGGCTGTGCAACCTTTTTTTCTTTTTTGGAGATGGAATCTTGCTTTGTCACCCAGGCTGGAGTGCAGTGGTGTGATCTCAGCTCACTGCAACCTCCACCTCCCAGGTTCAAGGGATTCTCTGGTCTCAGCCTCCCGAGTGGTGGGGATTACAGGCGTCCACCACTACACCTAGCTAATTTTTGTATTTTTAGTGGAGACAGGGTTTCACCGTGTTGGCCAGGCTGGTCTCAAACTCCTGACCTCAGGTGATCCGCCCACCTCAGTCTCCCAAAGTGCTGGGATTACCGGCGTGAGCCACCTTACCCAGCCTCAGCTGTGCAATCTTGAGAAGGTAGTTAACACCTCCATGCCTCGATATTTTCATCTGGAAAATGGAGCTAACACGAGCCACACAGAGCTAGCCATAAGGATTAAGCCAAAATGGCAATGTTAGATAAGAATGACTGCGCCCAGCCCACAGGGAGTGCTCCATCAATGCTCCTTCTCGCCCTCTCTTTCTTCCCAACCTTCTTGGTTCTTCACCACATTATTGGGTCATGTCAAGTCCTCCTCCCCTTCAGTCCTGTCCAGGCTGGGCACACCTATGGTAAAGCCAGCCTTGGCGGAAGGATGGGGGGGGCAGGAAGTAGCATCTAATGGGTACGTTGTTTCAGTTTGGGAAGATGAGAATGTCCTGGAGACGGAAGGTGGTGATGACTGCACAGCAACGTCTCAATGTCCTCAATGCCACTGAACTATATACTTAAAAATGGTTAAAACGCTAACTCTTATGTTACGTATCTTTGACCACAGTAATAAGTGGTTAAGACAACAACTTTTATGTTTTACCACAATTTAAAAAGTATTTAAAAGAACAAGCCAGCTGAATCCCTCCCCGACACCCAGTCTCCACCCTGCAGGGCTCACAGGGCAAGAGGCTCTCACCCTGCGGGGAAGGAGGCTGCGCCGTCCTGCTGGCCAGGGGCATCCACATGGCAGACGGCAAAGTGCTGGGTGATCTCCTGCATGTCCTCGTAGTTGAAGAGGGGGTTGTAGCAGGTTTTGTCTGAAGAATAGCAGAGCGGGGGGAGAGATGAGAAAAAAGTAAGAGGAGAAAAAATTAGGTGTCTCGGTGGCAAAGCACATTCATTTTCCTTCACTTCTATTCAGAAGAAGGAAGTGAACTTTGAAGAATACAGATGCTTGTGTTTTTTCGATTTTTGGTTTTGTACCTATGCCCACTTTCCTGGTGATAAAAGGCAAGAGTAAGTCATGGGCCAGGGAGTGCCATCTGGCAGATGAATCTTGTAGTTGGTGCTGGAAGGGGTTCCCAGGCTGGCCTCTGCAGCTCCTCCAGTCAGTCAGGGTCAGGGTGGCCCTGGCATGAGATGGGTTTGCCCCTCGATCCCCCTCTTTCCATCTGGGTCCACTATAACCTCCCATCTGGGGTACTAACCCAGTGTCTAAACATGGCAGTGTTATTCACTCAGCTAGAAAGTAAAAATGCCCCAAATGCCTATCAACTAAAGAATAGATGGCCGGGTACAGTGGCTCACGCCTGTAATCCCAGCGCTTTGGGAGGCTGAGGTGGGTGGATCACCAGAAGTCAGGAGTTCAAGGCCAGCCTGGGCAACATGGTGAAATCCCGTCTCTATTAAAAATACAAAAATTAGCCAGGTGTGGTGGTGGGTGCCTGTAATCCCAGCTACTTGGGAGTCTAAAGCAGGAGAATTGCTTGAACCCGGGAGGTGGAGATTGCAGTGAGCCAAGATTGTACCACCACACTCCAACCTGGGTGACAGAGTGAGAATCTGTCTCAAAAAAAAAAAATAATAAAGTGTGGTAAATGCATACAACGAAATATTATTATTCAATAAAGGAAATACAAATACTAATACATGACCTGGAAAAACCTTGAAAGCATTATGAAAGAAGCCAGTTACAAAAATTCACATATTATTTGATTCCATGTATGTAACATTCCAGAATAGGCAAATTCACAGAAAAGGAAAGTCGATGAAGGGTCAGTCATCTGGGGGTGGGGTGACCGATAAAAGGTACAGGATTTTTTAGAAGGAAGAAAATGTTCTAAAATTGTGCTGATGGTTGCACCATTCTGTGGAAAGACTAAAAACCATATGCATGCATTACTGTAGAAGTCACCGTCACAGACAGCAAAGCGCCCCAGTGCTCCCAGCGCCTCCGGGCACACAGACAACTCCGTGCCCACATGCATTTCTGGCTTTTCCAGGCTGTGGCAAGAGTTCTTCCCAGAACAGCTCCAGGAAATCCCAGGCAGAAAGAAACCACCCACTTCTTGGCCACCGGCCCTTCTCAGCTGCCATCTTCCACCACCCTCTCGGGAACCGGCTGACAGGGAACTAGGGCTCCCCAGAACTTACGGTTCATGCCGATGTCATGGTAGGTGAGGATGACAGGCCGGTTTCCCTTGGGAGTCCCACACAGCGTGACGTGAACGGAGCCGTGTAAAGTCTCGATGTCCTGCTCCTGAGGAGACACAGCAAATAGTGGGCTGGTCATGTAGGGTTCACGGCGTCTGTGTGGCTGAAGACACCCAGCCTGTTACCAACCGTGTTTTGAGGAAGCTCACTTCTCAATAGGCCATAGAGCCCTGGCTTCTGGTAGCACCTCTATCTGGCTGGAAGCCACTCCCAGAACCAGGGCAAGGACGGGACTCCCAGGAGGCTGGAGACGGAGGCCTGGCTCAGACTGTGCTGTTAACTGCACAAAATGCCAGGCAAAGGGCCAGCCTGCAGCCACCTCTGCACCAGACTGTTTGCTCCGTCCAGGAAACAGGCCAGCAAGCCTGTGTTCCCTTGCTTCCCTGCCCCCAGGCCCCACTGGCCCCACAGGTTACTGTAACTGTGATTAACACCTGGTAGCTTGGGGCTACCCAGAATTCACACTCCACTTCCAAGAACAGCCCCCAATTTCCTTCAGAAACCCACCCAACCCTTGCCCTCAGTCCTGGGAGTTCTATTGACACTGACCCCTGCCCCACGTTTCAGAAGCCCAGGACAATTCACGCATTCTACCTCCCAGGTGCTAGTACTGGATCAGGAAAGAACACGTGGGCTGGCTCAGGCCAACTAAAGCCAGCTGCACTTATTTCTGTAACTGGGGAACTGGACTGGACTTGATCTAGCAAGGCTGGATCTGCAGCAGCCACACTGTCACCATGAGGCAAGGGCCTGCCTGAAAGTTTGGCCAGCCCAGGGATGGCAAAGAGAGAAAGGGGATTTGGGGATGGCACCCACCACCTGGGATTTTCAGTTACATAAGCCACCAATTTCCAACCACATGCAAGCCATGGTCAGCTGACCCAAAGAATGCTGAATGATACCATGCCCATCCTTCCTCCTGCCCTTCCTTCTCAGAGGTCCAGGTGGTTCTTCTTGTCAAGGCCAACTCTCCAGCTCGGCCATGGACTCCTAGCCAGCCCCCCACCCCTGTCATCCCCCGCACCTCTCCGCACCAAACCTTCCTAACAGCTGAAGACCTGCTCATCTTTCTTCCTCTGGGGAAATAAAAAAAAAAAGGCATCCCTGCCTTGGTTCTAAGCACCCCAGCTCACTCATGGATCAATCTTTCACCTGCCACGTTCACCTAAACTCCTGCCGAGGGTAGTCGTGAGTCTTTGTCAATTGTCACTTCCACTCATCCTTCACCCCATGCGCCTGCCCCTGGCTTCTGCCCTTCTCAAGGTCACCCAGAAGTTCCCGAGGACCCCAGTCACTCGTCTCCCTTGAGCGATTTCCAAGTCTGAGAGCAGTGCCCTCCCCCTCTGAAATGCCCCACTCTGGGCTCTGCTCCCACAGGGCAGTTGGGGAGCGGGGGAGGTAGGACCATCAGCCTGCTGAGGACAGGTTGCGGACACCTTCCAAGTGCCAGGGCAGTGCTGAGCCATGTCCCCTCCACGTCCTCACCCTCCACGTGACCCAGTGGCTGAGGAAGTGATGTCGGTGACCCAGAGTCACAGGGGCAGGCAGCGCAGAGGCGGGTCCCCCAGAGAATCAGCCTCTGCGGGGCCCCAGGCATCTCACACTTCACCCGCCCTCAAGCGGCACACACTCAGGCCCCATGAGGCCCCTCATCTCAGCACGCTGCATTGATTTTCCAAAGAGGAAATGAGGCGTTGAAGTGGAATACAGAGCAGTCTAGATGCTGTTGAACCTGCTTCCAGAAGTCTCCAGAAATGTGACCTGCACAGGTCACCGCCATGCGGCAGCAGAGAGGAGGGTCAGCATTCACAAACTCAAGCTTGAGAAGAGGGGATGGGACAGACCCCCATTTAGGTGCCCTGTGGGGGCACGTCACCCCCTCCCCCAGCTTGAGTCATTAAAACAGGAACGGCCTGGCCCTGCCTATCTCCTAGGTGCTGCAGACACAGAATGCGGGCTGCTCAGTCTGAGAGTGACCCCGGTGAGGTGGTAGGAGGCAGCCACCCCCACACTGTCCACACCAGCTGCTGATTGGATTCTACCTCCGCTACTTCTTCACTCTTGATACTTAAGGCAGTTTGATTCCATCCAAGAAACATTCACTAGGCACCTATTGCATGCCAGGTCCCCTTCAGCCACAGGGATGAGTGGATGAGAACTCACAAGCTAGTGGAGGCAGTGGAGATGGCCCAGGGACTGCGGGTCCTCTTAGAAAAGACGAGAAGAGGATTAACCCACTGGGGGGTTTCTGGGAATGGGACCAGGAAAACCTCCTGAATCCCATAAGACCAATGATTCTCAAGCCGAGGAACAAGTTCAAAAACAAAGAAAAACGGCATCCAATCCCAGGCTCCCCCGCAGCGTATGAAAACTCTAACTGCATTTCCAGCAAGAATTGACCACCTCCTCCTCCCCCACTGGCGGAGCGCAGGGTTTCTGACCCTCACTTGGAGAACCCTGAAGCCAGCCAGCCCCAGGCCACCATGGTGCTTCTGCAGAAAAGAGACAAGCAGCCCAGCTCACTCATGGACCAGTCTCTCACCTGCCATGTTCATCTAAACTGCAGAAGATGGTTGTGAGTCTCTCCCAACTGTTACTTCCACTCGCCTGCTCTGGGTTTCCACCCTCCTCAAGGTCACCCCAGAAGTTCCCTGTTCCTGAACGGCACAGGGATGCAGGTTACCAGGTGAGGATGGTGACATAGAGAGGCACAGCAGAGCCAGGCCCAGCTCCCTGGGAGCATCCGGGCCCGCTGAGCACGGGGTCATCCTAGCACCTGCATTAGCCCCCAACACAGTAAGTCCCCTGGCTCACAGAGCTCAGTCCATCTCTCTTCCACCCTGTCTGCCCCCTCAGGGCCCAACACTTCTTTCCTGCCCATAACAGGCGCTGGAAAAATCCATAGATGAGAGAGCAGTGGCCCGGCTTCCGGCGGGGGCCAGAGATCATCTGCTGGGCCCAGGCTGGCCCTGAAGCCACTGTGGGAACAAAGGCTCATTTGTCTGTGGGGGCACATTCTTCATTGTCTCCCCCAGCTGGCCCACATAGGTCTCTCTAAAGACAAGCCAGGGCAGGCAGTGTCCCCACCACCACAGATGTCAGGGTGCAAATCCAAGTCCCACCGTTCCCCAACCTCTGAGCCTCCAGGTCCTCACCCCTGAGACAGGAGGGCCACCTGCACCCCAGGCTCCATAGCAGGAGAGGATTCACCTGCCAGAGCCCAGACCACAGCACCAGGCAGGAAGGGGACTCCCAGTGTACGCACCATAGGGTGTTAATGAGGCAGCAGGTATGGGACACGCCACCCCAGCTGGCATCAAGAATGTCCCTAGCAGCCCACCGGGGTTGTGGGTGGGTAACAGGTTTTTGACTCGTCTCTTTGAAGGTCTTAAAATTACAGCCATGGAACCAGCACTAAACTGAAGGTTCCCTCCCTCTGTCCAAGGAGGAAAGGCTATGTGGGTCTCCTTCGCTCTTCTGTCCACAGGCCCCTGCACAGCTGCCTGCTCTTGGTGGGCACCCAGTATCTGCCGGATAAGAGATCTGATCCGGGCAGATAATGGTGAGCATCACCCCCTAGGAAGGAACTTTCTCTCCTAAGGGCATGGATCAATGTTGGGATCATCCCACTCTGCTCCTGGATTGGCCATGAGATGCTCAGCTCCCTCCCAATAAGAGCCCTGGGGTTGGTGAGAACCTTACAGAGCACTAACGCTTCACCCCAACTCATGAGAAACTAGGGGAGTGTCAGGACCCTGGCTGCTGCCTCAGCACCAGCCCAAATCTCAGCCTGAGCAGGAGTCAGAAGCAACTTTCAACATTGTTAGCCTTGGTGGGAAGGACAAAGATCCCTTCTGGGAAAGTGGAAGTGGGGGAAGGTCACGTGGGTGCAGGGCTGCCTCCCAGGCACAGGTGACAGGGGTGAGGAAGAACATTTGCTAAGCGCCTATGAAGAGTAAGGAAGGATATCAGACCTCCATGCCTCAGGGAAGCCCATCAATCCCATTTTACAGGCAAAGAAATTGAGGTGACTCTCCCAAGGTCATGGGCTTATAGTGGTAGAACTGGGATTCGAACTCTCATCCGCTGGGCCCTTGCTCCTCTGTGCCAGGGTCTGCTGGCCCCCATCAGTCCTCCTCTCTCAGTTCCTGGCCCCCCCAGCACACCCAGGAGGAGGAGGGAGAAAAGCAAGTGTTGTGATCTTCCCCTGCGCCCAAGTCCCATCCCCTAAGTCTCACACACATACACACACACCCCCAACAAACACACCCACCAACAAACACACGTGCACGCACGTGGTTCTAAGCCAGCCAGGAAGACTGTCTGAGATTGAATGGGAGAATGACAACACTCACAAACACAGGCCTTTGTCCTATTCAGCCCCAAAGGAATGTTCTGTCCTCCTGTCCCTGAGGGAATAAATCACCCAGTGTTCTGGAGAGAGAACCCGTGCCGTGTCTTCTACGCTTTCCCAAAGAGAGGGCACAAGGAACCCAGAACATCAGAACCGCATGGTACACTGTTCGTCCTCTTGCCCGAGAGCAAAGTGCCCGTGTCGGGGCTCAGCAGAGGACCCTGGCTGGGACAAGGCTGGCAACACAAACACAACTCCTCCACCATCCAGAGCCCCACCCCCCAGCTCGTCCACAGTTCAGGACCGTGCCACGGAAGACCCTGCCTCCAGGGCCTGATTCAGACAAGGGGAGGAGAAGACAAAAGCCTGGCTGCACACACCACTTTCCTCTCACCTGCTCTGGAAGAGTCTAGAAAGCTGCTCTCTCACGTCTATAGGTGATGGCAGGGATGGGGGTGGTCATAAACAGCCTTCGCATCTTACCCATGCCCTCTATGCATTTTTCACACGTGTTTTCTCATTAAATACACGCAACAAGCGCTGCAGAGATGAGAAAGCTGAGGCCGAGAGATGGGACTTCATCCAAGGCCGCACAGCTGGAAGAGTGGGCAGGATCTGAACCAACCTGGGATCGCAATGTCTGCACCCAAAGCCTGTTCTCTTTAACACCCCATTTCACATTCTGTGCAGAGCAGAAGAGGCGAAGGAAACCTTTCTCTGCAACATGCACTGTGACTTTCTAAAGGGGGGATGCAAGTCAGACTCCCCCACATTTATTTCACTGCAGAACACCTGTATCTCCCCAGCGTCCCCAAGGACTAGTAATCCGTGCGGCACAGGTTGAGTTACACTACTAAACAGAATGGAGAAATAATACCTGCTGCTCCCATCCTCCTAAAACAGGCACCTGTCCCCCAAACTGCAGGCTTGTGTGTCTTTGTGAGGACGTGCACCAACAACGGAAACTCCTCAGCACACACAGCACCTCCTCCTTCCTGCTGCCCGCCATACACACGACCTGCAAACCCTGCTCTCTTCTTTGCAGCACGACCACAGTTACAAATATCTGTGGAACAGCTGCCTCCCCAGCCAGACCGCCAATTCCCAGAGGGGAAAGGCTGGCTCTCCAATAGACAGAGTCTGGCCCGGAGGATGCGCTTAGAGATTTACAGTCTACACTGCCTGTATGCTGGCGAGTAGCAAACATGGCACCTACCGCAACGGTCTACATCGTCTGTAAGACGTCAAGTGGGGAAATAAGACCTAACACTAAGCATGCCTTGGAGATTTCATCTCTGGCTGTCAACCCTGGCTTGGAGCTTTACAAACCGTGACAGACTCTGTTGGTTGGCATCCCAAACATCTGTTGTTCCCCTTCTTTTCCAGAATAGAATTCCAACTGCTACACTACACTCAGCAGTGAAGAAACGCTCCCCTTGCTTCCCCGACTCCCTTGTAACCAAGGACGGTCAGGAGGTTCAGTTCTGGACAATGAGATGCCAGCAGAAATTCCTGCAGCTTCAAGGAGGGTTTTTTTAAAAAGGGTCAAACTTGGCCTTTTGCTTCTTGTCCTTTCACCCTCCCACCTGCATCCTACCTGGAACACGGATGAGATGCTCGGGGGGGTTGGTGACCATCCTACCAATCTGAGGATCAAAGCCGCATATACTCGGGTGACAACAGGAAGCTGGAAGGACTAACTCCAGCTGGGCTGGGTGACGTTCATAGCCTGGGGTGCTAGCTTTCTAGGTTGGTGAGAATAGCAAACATTTCCTTGTTACAGCACTGTTTGTTGAGCAATAGTTATCCTAATGATATAACCAACGTGTGCCCCTGGCCAAGTTATCAGCCTTCTCTGACAATGCCTGCCACCCATTGTAAGCTGAGGTCAATAACAAGGCCTTCTGCTCCATTGAGCTGCTCCCAAAACGAAACCCATGGTACAGACCTGAACGCGTTTTGCAAAGTGCAGGGTTTCACTCCATGTCAGCTGTTATGGGCAACCACTCCAGAGATGATTAGAGTGAAGCTGCCAGGGCCAGCCCCATTGGCTTAAGTCAACTCTCTGGATGATCCAGAGGGTCTCTGGAGGCCAGCTGTGACTGTGCTCCCCCTTTCCCCAGTAATCCCCTCCTTCCCAGAAGGCCCTGGGCAGATGCCGTCCGTACTGGGCTTTAAGAGGATGACCGAATACCCAAGCTCTAAGTCAGCTGGTGGGTTGGGCAACCCCTCCCTTGGTCTAGCAAGCCTTGGGGTCCAGGCATGGCGGTACAGTTAGGGAGCCCTCTAGAACAGCAGGCCAGAAAGCTGACTGGCTCATCAACATAAATTCAAGGCCGATGGTGGCAAGAAAGACAAATCATGGGAATGGAGGCTCAAGAGAAAATGTCAGGGGCCTCCCCTCCCCCACCAGCTTTTCATAAAATGATATACTCCTCCCCCCTAAATTTTCCTGGTTCATCTCCTATGCCCTTGGAGGAGGAGGGGAAGCGACAGCCGTACCATTCCCTTTAATAATCCATTCCACTAAGAAAGAAACACAGGCCAGGGATGGTGGCTCACACCTGTAACTGTGAGTTTGAGACCAGCCTCTGCAACATAGTGAGACCTCCTCTCTACAAAAAATAAAATTAGCCAGGCATGGTGGATCATGCCTACAGTCCCAGCTGCTAGGGAGGCTGAGGTGGGAGGATCCCTTGAGCCTGGGAGGTCACAGTTACAGTGAGCTGAGACTGCACTACTACACTCTAGCCTGGGTGACAGAGGAGACCCTGTCTTAAAAAAAAAAAAAAAAAAAGAGTAAGGTGCACATAAAGTACCAGAGTACCAGAGACAACCAGGGAGGTGTGTGTAGCCAGGAGGGACTTGATAAAAAGACAGCCACACGCTTACTGAGCAAGTCCAATCAGCCAGCTTTGCTCCTGTACTATCACGGCAGCCACTGAACAGAGAGCCTTTGGGGCTGAAGTACAGGTGCTCAATGAGGTAACAGAGTTAAGATCCAAGACAGACAGGTCCTTGGGCTTCCAAAGCCATGATTCCTCTACAAGCCCCACACAATGGAA
Organism: Ateles fusciceps; assembly: GCA_036589455.1. Lineage (NCBI taxonomy): Eukaryota > Metazoa > Chordata > Mammalia > Primates > Atelidae > Ateles > Ateles fusciceps. The sequence continues at coordinate 1,945,512 of JAZHEH010000113.1, read as the reverse complement.
GATAAGACCTTCGAGGTGAGGGTTAAGCTGGGCCTGTCCCTTCTCGATTCATTCCCCAGACTTTTATGTTGACATTGGGTCGAGAGAATTAAACAAAGTTACATAGTCAGAGAAGCTGCTGCTATGGGCAGAGGGTGTTGGCCTGGGAATACGGCATGTAACTGGAACCTACACTGAAGACCTCAATTCTCCAGGGAAAAAAGAACCTGGAAGAACATCTTTGTTGGATTAGGGTAGAGAGATGGAGCAGACCCCATCATCCATGGAGCAGGGGAAGGCGACAAAGACCTGTGAGCTGAGCCCGCTGCTGTGTGCATTCAATGTCTGCAGCGCGCTCAGGGACAGCAATGCTCCCCACTGTTTCACAGATTAGGAAACTAAGCCCTGGGGAGGTCAAGCGAGTGGCCAAGGACACGCGGGTAGCAAATGACAGGGCTGGGTCTGCCCTCGCTTCCACTCACTGCACCCTTTCTGGGACACCAGGGGATGAATGAGGTCAGCCTGGCAGGGCCTGGCCTGGGCGCACCTCGGGGGCCGCGCATGAGCCCCTCTCCCATTCCACTGGAGGGTGCTCCTAGGAAACCCACAGCAGAGTTGCAGAGAGGCACGCTGTGTTTATTTTGCAAAGCCTCATTTTGCGCTGATCCAGATGAGTGTTCCTGCCATCTGTCACTCTAAGGGTTTGCTCTAAGTCCCAATGGCTTTGCTAGGAAGTAGGGCTGGGGGAGGGGGAGGATGGGAAATGAGGATTTCGAGGCTTCTGTCTGAGTTCTGCCCACCTGCAGTCATGGGGCATGAAAACAAGAAGCAACTGTGTGGAAAGAGAGAAATTAGCAAAAGGTCACCATTTCCATTTTCCCTGTGAGCTGGTCTGCTTCCAAGAAAGGGGAGAAAAACAGCTCCCCCTGAATGGGATCACAGTCCCCGAGATCAGCTCAGCTCTACTGAACAAGAGGCCTCTCGGCAGAACTGGAAGCCAGACCTCTGGAGCCCCTGCCCGGCCCCCGTGGTGCACCAGCCCCCTCCACTGCCCCACATGGAGGCCTGTGGGTAACATCAGCTCATTTCCCAGGGAGCCCTGGTGAGCACACAAACACAGATTCCCATGGAAACCAAATCAAATCTAATCATCTGAATACTCAAGATCCAGGTGGAGGGAATTACTGGCAGCAAATCCAATAGAAAAAGCAATTTGAAGCCACAGAAAGTCACCCGGCTCACAAGGTACAATTTAGGGGTGGTGAAGTCAACTCTGCTGTCCCTTCCCCAAAACTCGTTAAATGAACTGAACTTTGGCTCCAGACATGGGGATTGAATCAGCTTTTGCCATCTATCTCGGCAGGGCATAACACTGGGCAAATCCCTTAAGACTTTTCTGGGCCTCGTATCTTGAACATAAAACAAGGATGGCAAGGATACCTCCCTCGAAAGGTTTTGTGAGGCTCACACGAGCGGATGCAGGCAAACAGCCCAGTGTGGTTTCTGACGTACAGCAGAGCTCGAGAGGCCAGGCATTGTGACTTCCCTAACTATAGCATTTTTCAGAAGCAGATGCATCTAAATCTATGACTATCTCAGCAGTACCCTTTGGGAAATTCCCTAACACCTTTAAATGGGTCTCTCATCGGCAACAGAAGCCAACACCCCTGACCTTGGCAGGGAAGCCCTGAGACAATGAGTGAGTATGCAAATACTCATTCTTCCTTCTCTTCCCTCCCCCAAGTGGCCTTCCACAAAGCTCCCTATCTGGAGCAGAAGTCTTGGACTCTAGAATTCTAGCCAAAGAAAATAAGCTGGAACCCAAAATACTCCCACCCTCCCTATTCATGAAATCTAAAAACTCAACTGCCTAAAACCTGATGCCAAAGCCTTTTCAGCAGAGTCAGATCAGATCGCATCCTTCCTACAACCCCGACACCTAGGCCAGCAGCCCGCCCACCCCATGCTCTGAGAGTTCCGGAATCTTTCCAGGAAGCGGGGAGCCAAGCAGGGGCCTGACGGTGCTGGCAGAACCTCACATACAAATCACCAGTCACTTTGCCCCGAACATCACCCGGGACAAAACAAAGAGACCACCCAAAGGCGATGCCAGTGATGGAGAGATAAAGCCTGATGCCATCTGCTCTGGTGGGCGAGCTTTTTCCCGAGACAGACCACCCAGCATCTCGACGCAGACTCAGCCAGCAGCTTCTCAGTGCCAAGCTCTGGGCTCAGCGTGTGTGTTCTGATTAAAAAAAAAAAAAAATGCCTAAATTATTGACTACATTGGGAAAAGGAGTGGGAATCTGCCTGAGTTAGTCAAAGTGCTGAAGCGGTAATTATTTTTCAAAGAATAACATCGGCTGCTGCTTTCACATAACACACAATAAAACAGCTCAGACTCCTCAGACTGGACCCCAAAGACCTGGCCAGGAGGAAGCCCTATTTTAACAAGCAGGTAAGAAACCAACTAAATGAACAGACAAAATCCATTTGCCATTAAGGCACATCAATTCTGGAGTCCTACAACAACTCATTGTCAGTAGGCTAAACATAAGCCCAGTGAAGTGTTGTTTAGATGATCTGCTTGGCCAGATTTTTTGACAAGCAGACGTGGCAAAGATGAACCAGAATCTAGTCCACAAGGGCTTGATCAGCCTTTCCAGGAACAGGGCCGCACTCAAGTATCACGGCTGAGAACTGTCTGGGTCAGACAGCCCTGGGCTTAATGTGGCCCACTTCACAGCTGCCGCCCCTGGGAGAGCCTCAGCTTCCTTATCTGTAAAGTAAGGACAATGGTACAGGTCCCCAAAGACTCAGCAAGAGCACGTGGGAGGCCCTCAGTGCTGGCCTGGCTCATCAGAAGACACCAAAGTCCATGGCAGGCAGGTGCTGTCCTGTCGCTTTGCTGGAACTCCCGTGTGAATCTGAGGTCAGGCCCTGGCCCTGTCACCCATCCGGCCCCAGTCAGCTTCTGCTGTCACACTGCACGGCATCTTCTGAAGGAAATTCTACAGCAACTCTCCACCCAAGAAATTGGAGACTGCTAAAAATCTGGGGGACACTCTGATCAATCTCATGAGTCAACTGGATCTAGAAACCGAATCTAAATGAATACAGACTTATACAAAAGATTTTTTTTTTGGTAGCAACCTTGACAAAGTATCATTCAACACTCAGATTCAGCTCAAATATTGTGACTTACCGGGAACACTGAGCCTGTTAACAGCTTACGGGAATAATGCATTTCTGCCCCTGGAAATTTCAGAATCCAGATCAGAAAGGCCTTTGCCTGTGCTGCTACCTCTGCCTGGAATGATCTATCCCCAGGCTTCTCTTTGTCATGTGACTGGCTCCATCTATCTTTCAGGGTTTCAGTGCAATGTCACCACTTAAAAAAGCCTCAACCTAAGAAGACAGCACCCCAGCCATGCCCCATCCCATCACCTGGCTCCATCTCACCCTTCACTATCATCTTCAAAGCACCTACAGAAGCTGGAATTCTCACATTAGCTTGTCTGTATGTTTGCCTCTTTTCTTCTAGGGAATCAGGACTGGTTTCAAAAATGCACCCTGGAAGCACATGGCTTGAGGTCCCCTTTCCAGCTCTGTACTCTCAGGCAAGTTCATTAACCTCTCTGGGCTTCAGGTTCTCTCTCTGTAGGATGGGGACAGGATCACATGGGGCACATTCAGCAAGCTGCCAGGCACACATTCTGCGCTCAGCAGTGCTGAGCTATTATTCCAGAATTTAGGTTCCTGAAAACACGGGTCACTGCCCGTCACACTCATCACTATATCCCCAGCACCTAAACTAATGCCAGGCACAAAGTGGGCATTTGTTAAAGAAACAAAGGAAGGCACAATAGGGAAAAATGCCCCAACCTCACAGGACAGTTCTGGGGATTAACTCAGAGGGCTCAGCCCAGGCTGGTGCACGATACTGGGAGACCTTATCCTGACCTCGGCTACCGTCCTTCCAAAGGCTTCTCTGTGTGGTCTCCACTTTAATGATGTCCTAAGGGGCAGCTCCTTAGCTGACCCTGGCTTGAGCAACACAGGCTGACCTTCCCTGGGAGTAGGGGTGAGATCTATTCTCTGTTCTCTCAGTTTCCTGTGTCCTGAGACGGGAGAATAGGAGGGAGATGGAAGAACAGTTTTGATTCATTAAAAAAAAAAAAAGCCTAAATTATTGACTACATTGGGAAAGGAAGCAGGAATCTGCCTGAGTTAGTCAAAGTGCCGAAGCAGTATTTATTTTTCAAAGAATAACATCGGCTGCTTTCACATACACACAATAAAGCAGCTCAGACTCCTTAGACTGGACCCCAAAAACCTGGCCAGGAGGGAGCCCTATTTTAACAAGCAGGTAAGAGCCCAAATAAATGAACAGATAAAATCCATTTGCATTAAGGCACATAAAAGTGTTTTGCAGACTTTCCAGAGAAACACGAATGTGAGGAATTATCTTCACAGGGAACAGATAAACTATGCTTTCCAGGTTTCCCGGAATTGATAACCAAGATTTTAAAATCCAAAATAACCACATGATCCAGTGATAGGGTTTGGCTGTGTCCCCACCCAAATCTCATCTTGAACTGTAGCTCCCATAATCCCCACATGTTGTGGGAGGGACCTGTTGGGAAGTAATTGATTCATGGGGGCAAGCTTTGCCCATGCTGGTCACATGATAGCAAGTAAGTCTTATGAGACCTGATGGTTTTATAAAGGCAGTTCCCCTGCACACCCTCTCCTGCCTGCCGCCCCGTAAGACGTGCCTTTGCTCTCCCTTCACCTCCTGCATGAATGTGAGGCCTCCAGCCATGTGAAACTATGAGTCCATTAAACCTCTTTTTCTTTACAACCCAGTCTCTGATATGTCCTTACAGCAGCTTGGAAACAGATGAATACCTCCAGCAATTCCACTTCTGGGAATATGCCCCCAAAAATGGAAAGCAGGATCTCAAAGAGGTATCTGTATGTGCATATTCACAGCATTATTCACAATAGCCCAAAGCGTCCACCAATGGACAAATAGAGAAGCAAAATGTGGGGCATACATACAATAGAATATGATTCAGTCGTAAAAAGGAAGGAAATTCTGACACATGCTACAACAGGGATGAACCCTGAGGACGTGATGCTAAGTTATACCAGCCAGACACTAAAGAACAAATCAATGCAAATTAATACAGTTTTATAATAATAAAACAGTATATGATTGCACTTACATGAGGTACTCAGATTAATCAAAATCACAGAGACAGAAAATAGAAGGGTGACTGGCTGAAGCTAGAATGAGGAATTGTTTAATGGGACAGAGTTTCAGTTCTGCAAGTTTTAGAGTTCTGGAGATGGCTGGGTGCGGGGGCTCATGCCTATAATCCCAACACTTTGGGAGGCTGAGGTGGGCAGATCACTTGAGGTCAGGAGAGGGAGACCAGACTGGCCAACATGGAAAAAACCCGTCTCTACTAAAAATGCAAAAACTAGCCCAGTATGGTGGCGGGCACCTGTAATCCCAGCTACTCAAGAGGCTGAGGCATGAGAGTTGCCTGAACCCAGGAAGCAGAGGTTGCAGTGAGCCAAGATCGCACCACTGCATTCCAGCCTGGATGACAGAGCAAGACGCTGTCTGAAAAAAATAAAAGATAAAATAAAATAAATAAATAAAGTTCAGAAGATGGAGAGTGATGGTTGCATGGCAATATGAATGTACTTAATACTACTGAACAGTACCTTTAAAAGTAGTTAAGATGGTAAATTTGATGTTACATGTATTTTTCCACAACAAAAATTATTGGGGAAGCAGCCCACGACAGTTAGTGGATAGGGTGCGTGATGTCTGGCCCAGCACTAACGCGGGAAGCATCACATCGTTGTCCCTGTCAGTATCCTCTCTCCACACCACTTAACAAGGCTGGAGCACCGTCCCCCATTTCACAGATGGGGAAACTGAGGCTGCAAGGAGGTGAAGCAACTGGCATTGGGCCCATCACCAGGAAGGGCACCAAAGGGGCTTGTGGTTCACTCTTTCTGGCCCTGGAATGGGGCCTTCATCTGAGGAAGACGGACGACCACATCCCCACTGCAGGAAGACACAACCTCAGTGCCAGCAAGCTGCTTCCCTGGGGGGGGGATACCAGGAGCTGACATTTCAGCCACAGAGGAGGTTGGCAACAGTAGTTGAGGGAGGCTGGTGTGGCCTGGCCCATCCCTGAATGCGCAGATGACCCCTGTGGCTAACTTCCAGCTGTTCTCAGCTCAGAGAACCAGTCAAATAACCAAGGCCATGGTGCTGGTGCCGCAGCCAGGGTATCTGTTGCAGCTCTCACTGCCCTGGGGCACATTTTCCTCCCTTCTCAAGAGGGTGAAAAGAGGATCTGCTATCATAATTCTTAGTTGCCCCACTATGCCACCCTAAACGAGTAACTTCTCCTTTTCTCTGTCCCTGGGTTCCCCAGCTGTAAAATGAAGGCTTGGACTTGATAAACCTCAAGAGAGTATGTTCACCCCCCCCACCTTCCGGGAGCACCTCGCGTGCCAGGCATCCTGCGACACAGAGAACAGGATGGAGCTCTGGCCAGGGTGTGGGAAAAGCCTGGACCTGAGCACACGAGTGGTGCAGGAAGAACATGGGCTTCCTTCCTGGTCAGGCAGACCTGGGTGTGGCTCCCAGTCCCTCCACTCTGGCCTCAGTCTACCCATGTAGAAAATAAGGCTAATGGTGTCTCTCATGTTATCACTGGGGCATTACTTGAGATACTGGTTGGGAAGCCCTCAGCACAGCACCTGCCAGGTAGGAAGCCCTCACCAGCATCATTAAAACCTTCGCAGGCAGCACGGGAAGCTCTCAGGGCTGGAAGGGCGAGGCCCAGAGTCTGACACCACTTCTGCAATCACTGCTAAGTGACCTCACACAAGTCACTTTCCAGTGCTTCCTCTCCTTCTTCTTCTTTTCTTTTTCTTTTTTTTTGAGACAGAGTTTCACTTTAGTTGCCCAGGCTGGAGTGCAATGGTGCAGTCTCGGCTCACTGCCACCTCTGCCTCCTGGGTTCAAGAGATTCTCCTGTCTCCGCCTCCCAAGTAGCTGGGATTACAGGCGCCCGCCACTACACCCAACTAATTTTTCTAGTTTTAGCAGAGACGGGGTTTTACCATATTGGCCAGGCTGGTCTCAAACTTCTGACCTCAGGTGATCCACCTGCCTTGGCCTCCCAAAGTGTTGGGATTACAGGCATGAGCCACTGCACCTGGCCAGCATGACATCTTAGTTATGGCAAAGTGGCATGATATCATGGCCTGACCTCAGGCAAGTTTTATTGACTGGGTGGCTGAATTTCATCATTCATCAAATGGGGAGAAGCCAGTCCTGGTCCGAATTCACTGACCACAGACACGTTTACACTGTGAGGCTGGGACAGCCGTGCCACTATAAACATAGGGCTGACTAGTCAGGGAGACGCTCCTGGGAGCAGAAGGGTCAAGAATGCCTAACCTCTTGGAGCCTCAGTTCCTCAGCTTAAAGAATGGAGGCAATGATCTCTGCTTTCTAAGGCTGCCATGGTTAAGAGTCATGTCCTTTGTAGCGGACAGGTACCTGTGTTCAGAGCCTGGTCCACAGGGAGGGCTGAATAAGTACGTGGGGGATGTGTTGTGCTCAGAAGAAACCAAATACCCAGACAGAAAGCCATACCTTAGGCACACCCCAATGGTTCCACAGAGCCCCTGAGGTCAGGGTGATCTCTAGGGACACCTGACACAACCAGGATGGTGTGAAAATACACACATTGGGGGTGGTATCGAAAACGTCCATGATCTACCAGCCAATGCTTCCAGCCCCTCTCCCAGCCTTTCCCTTCCTTCCAAAGACAATGCAAGATTCCTCACCTGGGGACGGATGGGGGAGCATTCGTGAAATAAAAAAGATTCAAGAGGAAAGGTGGAGTTGTTTTGGGGTAAGGAGACAGAATAGAGGAGTAAGATGTAGAGCACAGAATGGGTCCCAAACTGGGGGACACCTGTGCACCACATGGGTAGAGGTTCAGGTGAGACCATCTCAGCCGCCTTCGGCTGGTCCAGGAGTGCGCCTCTCCTTAGGGAGACCACAAGCTCGCCATATGCTTAGGCTTCCTGCCCCACCCTCCAGGACACAGCACTTCATGGGACCCACCCAACCTTGGGGCTAATGAGTCCAGGACTCAGAGTTCCTGAAGTTCTGACCCAGCCCTCAGCTAAGAGAGCCCAGCCTGTTTTCCTGAGAGCCTGTTCTTGGACACAGCTGAGCTGCACCCCCTGGCACGCCCTGAAGCCCTGAGTAGAGATGGACATACTTCAGTTCTGGGCCAGTAAACCACAGAGAAGGTTTCAGTTTCCCAAGCGGAGCCAAGAACACCAAGCCTTTGCTTCCGTTCCCTACCCTCACAGGGTCCCAAGCCCGCCCAGCGCCACAGCGTTTTCCCCACACACGCCCCACCATTCTGGCCAGCTCTTTGGGGCTGACACAGACGGTGTCTCTGTCCCTCTTTCATGGGAGGTGACTGGTTCCTCCTTCTCTGGACAGCACTCAAGCCAGCTTCCATCTGGGAGCAGCTGCTGAGGGTGAGGACCTGGCTGAGACCACTGCCTTCTCTCCCCTTGCCCCCAATGTTTGCATAATGATCTACTTAAACCAATGGAAAGAAGAAGGAAAAGAGAAGATGGGATGAGGAAGGGGAAGGAAAACCACATCCTCTACTTGCCTGGACATCAAACTCTTGCAGGAGGCCGGTGATGCTCTGTGGAAAGACAAAAAAGATCATTCATTTCATCTGTTTCCCCTATAAGAGAAAGAATGTTGGAACACATGGGCCTTTCTACACCCTGAATCTATACCTACGCTCCCTCCTTTGTGGGGTCTCCCTAAGTTCTCATAAAGGCAAACTTTCTTTTCATCTCAAAATAGAAGTCCTGCAGAAAAGCAGACACATTAACTGGGCTCCTGACAATAGCCCTGATAGATAAAAATCTGAAGGTCTAAGCTGACCACAAGCTTGAGAGATACAGAAATTGGATAACTGGTTATTAACTGGTCTCCCTGGTTCTACCAATGTGCTATATTTTTAAAACTCAAACCTGACCACATATGCTCCTCCTTACATTTTTTTCCATGGCTGCTGTCATCTGGACCTGGATTAAATTTCAATCTCTGTGAGTAGAAGAGGAGAGTGGAGACTTCCAAAAATTCTGAGTTTCACGCCAGGCACGGTGGCTCACACCTGTAATCCCAACACTTTGGGAGGCTGAGGTGGGCAGATCACCTGAGGTCAGGAGTTCAACCAGCCTGACCAACATGGAGAAATCCTGTCTCTACTAAAAATACAAAATTAGCTGGGGGTGGTGGCACGTGCCTGTAATGCCAGCTACTTGGGAGGCTGAGGCAGGAGAATCGCTTGAACCTGGGAGGCAGAAGTTGCAGTGAGCCGAGATTCTGCCATCGCACTCCAGCCTGGGCAACAACAGCGAAACTCCGCCTCAAAAAAAATTCTGAGTTTCAGTCAAAATTCCATCTTTTACTAGAGCTGTCCATGGCAGGACAGGCCCAGGAAGACAGAGAAAAGGCCCATGTCCCCTGTGGACTGGTGAAAGTGTGACTTGGAGGACCAACCGGAACCCTGGCTGGCCAGCATTTCTAAGGGATGTTGTTGGCATGTTTTCCTCCTGACTCAGAGACGGAGTCCCAACACTCTGTGACTGAGCCCCAGCCTGACCCACCACAAACCCCCAGAAAAGAAGACAGCTCAGCAGAGCAAAATGCAAAAGTGGCGAGGGGAACAGGATGATGGAATGGAGCCCCCATCGGATGGCAGGGACCGAAGACTAGATGGAAGCAGAGGCCATGGTGCTCGGGATCCTAAAAGCTCCACATCCCCTGGGCTGCGGGCAAGAGCATCGGGGGAGTTTGGGTAAATTCAAGCGGAAGCAAACGTGGTTGGCACCTACACCATTGCCCTGTGTGTGTATATTTGTATGTGAGTGTGTACTGGCGAGAAAGAATGGGGAAACCCCTTCTGCACAACACCAACCTTCACAACGTCAGCAGAGTGTAGTGGCAACCTAGATTGAGGACAGACACGAGGAAGAACTTCCCAATAATTAAGCCTCACTCCAAACACTTTGCTGAGTCAATCTAAGGAATTGAAAAAAAATGTATTTCCATCTGAACCTTGAGAGAAAGGGTAAATATTCACTGAGAGATGGACTGGCACATAACCCTGACTTGACAAGCTCTTAGAGATGTGTTTCACACATAACATATTCTAAGATTTCTAGTAGGCTGCCTGAAACAAATAAATAAGGTTGTGTTAAATGCGTTTACCCTTGGACCCAGCGATGCCACTTCTGAGAACTTTTTCTAGGGGTGCACCTGTACATGTATGGAATGACTCACATGAAACATACAAGGGTGTACATTTCTTACAGCGCTGTTTGTAACAGCAAAAGGCTGGAAAGACACATGTGTCCACATACTGGGCACTGGACAAATACATTTGGTGGAATACTATGTACGTAAAAAGAGAAAAGCAAGTGGACTATGGGCTGATGTTGGAAAGATCTCACAGAAATGCGAAGTGAATAACGCAAAGTGTGGGATACTATTTTCACAGGGTTTTAAAAGGGAGAAATAAGAATATGGTGATATGTATTCGTTCTACATAGAAGTTTTTGTTTGATTGTTTCGTAAGACTGTGTCACAGAGCCAGAGTTAAGCAGACATGGATTTAGAACCTGCATAGTATAGTAAGAGTCGGCACACTACAATCTGCCTCACCACGTTTAAATTTTTCCTGGAATACAGCAAGTACATTCCCTCACATACTGCCTATGGCTGCTTTCTTGCTGTAACAGCAAAGCTGAGTGGTTGTAACAGAGACCACGTGGCCTTCGATGCCTAAGAGATTTACTATCTGACCCTTTGCAGAAAAGGTCTGCAGACCCCTAGTGTGGAATGATGAGCAAGCATTCTGCAGCTTCCCCAGGCTTGGTTTCTAACTCTAGTTGTACCAGCCATCTGAATGAACTTGGCCAATCTCCTTCCTGTCTGGGACCAGTTTTTCTTCTAATCTGCAGAACTGGGAAAAGAGAGAGCTGCCTCACACATTTGTAAAGAAAAGTCCATGAAATTATGGACCTAAAACAGAACAGCTACATGTAGAGTCATAAGAAAATTAAATGAACAGTCTATTCACCAAAGTCAGCTGCCCTGGGTTTGATTCCACGTCCCACACTTTGTAACTTGCAAGGACGTGGATGGAGCTGGAGGCCATTATCCTTAGCAAACTAACACAGGAACAAAAAACCAAATACTGCATGTTCTCACTTATAAGTGGAAGCTAAATGATGAGAACACATGGACACAGAAAGGGGGACAACACTCACTGTGGCCTATCAGAAGGTGTAAGGTGGGGAGGAGGGGAGAGGATCTGGAAAAATAACTAATGGGTATTAGGCTTAATACCTGAGTGATGGAGTGATCTGTATAGCAAACCCCAATGACACGAATTTACCTATGTAACGAACCTGCACATGTACCCATAAACTTAAAATGAAAGTTAATTAAAAAGGAAAAAGTAAACTATGGAATGAAGACAAATGAACCTCCCTAAGACTCAACTTCCTCCTCTACAAAATGAGGACAATCACAGAACCTGGGACCTGCGTGAAATAAAGCTGAAATACAGTTGGCCGAGAGGCAGGCGTGCAGGATGTGGTCGGTACATGGTTATCATTTTTAAAAGCATTTATTTGGCCTTAGACTAACTTCACTTTTGGACCCAAGCTTCTGCATTTTGTTATCAGAGGCAGTTACGAGGCTCAGGGAGAATTGGGATGTGATTTTGTTTTAAGGCTACAATGTCAACTGTGCAAATGTAAAGGTCCATTCATCATCAGAACAATCGGCCCAGGACGGGCCCTGCTAGCCCAGGCTATAGGACAGGGGCTTCTGTTTCCAACAGGAAGGGCTCTGTTGACAGAAGACATTAGCCCAAAAAGATAATAATAGCAAGTGAAAAAGCGACTATGCGTTGCCCTCTCCTCCACGGCGAAGTTCTAACTGCTCCCTATGACTTAAGTCACTCCCTCCTCACTCGGCCCCATGAAATAAGTCCTAATGTCACCACTTTACAGATGAAGAACTAGAACATGAAAAGACTGAGAGATTTGCGTGTGGATACCAAGCTGCAAAGTGTCACAGCTGGGATTTAAACCCAGGCAATGCAGCTTTAATCAGAGCTGAGGCAGGCAGTCCCCACGGGCAACTGGGCTCCATGATGCATGTTCTATAACCACAGAATGCTAGGTAGAGATGGGACTGCTGAGATAACCTCTGGTTCAATGTCCTCACTTTACAAAGCAGAGCACAAAGGCCCAGAGAAGTGGGCAAGGGGCCCAGTGCCCGATCCTATGGGACTTGAACCTGAGCCTCTCACAGCTTTGCATTCAGGGAAGCAGTGGACACGTGTTATGTGTGCATGCACGTGTGTCTGTGCATGCTGTGTACCTGTGCATGCAGGTTTGTATGCTGTGCGGATCCTGTGTACATGTGTATTTGTACAGTGTTTGCACGCCCATGAGTGCAAGTGTGTACTCTGGTGTGCCTGTGTGTGTCTATGGTTACATGTGCATGTAAGGGGGTAGCCAGGAAGATCTCCACTCACCTCCCCTTTCTCCACCAAAGGCTTCACCTCAGCCAGGTCTACGTCCTGCATCTCCCGAGACATGTCCCTGCTGTCACCTGCCTGCAAGGAGACAAAGGCCACAAGGTCAACACTTCCTGCTGAGAGGTTTCCTGAAGGAAGCAAATTCAAGGCCAATGGCAAGAAGGCCAGGCCTGCACGCTGCCTAGCGGCTTCACCTCCCTCGTGGAACACTGCAGGGGACAGGGCAGCCCCTTGTACACACGGCCCAGGGACCCAACCCAGTCTTCCCACTGGGCTGGGGCAGTAGATTTACTGGGAGAGGACACTGAGCCTCATGGACACTACCTTCCCAATGAGATGGATGGATCAGGCTCACAAACATGTCCCCCACACCAAGTTCAGGCCTACCCACCATACCCAGGATGCAGCTCACTGCATTCTAGAAGGGGACCTGTATTGCTGATCCCAAAGTCAGGCAGCCCCAGAGTGACAACAGAATGGGAGCACAAGGTCACACGATGCTTATCATGTACAGGCATCGTACGAGCTTCAGCCTCACAGCTAGCCCTCACAGAAGGCTGGTGATGCAGACAAACAGAAGCGCGCGCGCCACACACCGCACGCGCACACACACACACACACACACACACACACACACACACACACACCCCCACACAGCGTAGGTCTCTCAGCTACCCGCTGAAAGGGAAGAGGGGCAGAGGAAAACCTTAAGCCAAGGAATGTGGCAGGCACTGAACACATAGCACAGTTCTGTAAGAAAAAGGACCTTCAAGGCAAAAAGTACTTCCTGGACCAAAGCAGGGGATGGGCCAGAGGGGTTATCTGTGCTCTAACACAGGGCAGGTGCAGAAGTGTAGGCTGCAAAACCAGACTGAAGCAGAGCTCAGGAAGACTTGGAATGCTGCCATTGATTCCCTGGGGTGCCAGGCTCGGGCAGGTGGTGCTATCTATTAAGCATACTTCCAGGAGCTGAATCTAGGAACCAGAAGTATAAGCATGTATTCCTATAGATCAACAGTCAAGTTAGAAAAATTAAATGCCCACCAATCCCTGGGGTGAAGCATAATAAATGAAGAATAAGATCAAGTATTACAGGCAGCAGCAGAGGACCGGGTGAGAAGGAGTCAGTGACAAGAGGGAAGGGCCCAGGCCACCCACCTGGTGCACAGATCCAGACCTTCTGAATGGAAAATGCCATGAGAAACAGCCTGACCAAAGCCCTCACACGGCAGCTAGCTTCAGGATGGGAACCTGGGCCCCGCACTGCCCAAGACCCCTCTCTACCACTGCCATGGTAGAGGGAATGCAAGTCTCTGAAACTTCTGCCGAGGGCTCCTCTGAAGACCCAGGAACTCCCAAGAACCTGGTGAAACACCTCTTAGAGGTCAGCTGGCAAGTGCGGGCCACCCCAAATCCACCCTGCATCCATTCCTTCTGCCAACACATGGCATTCCGTGGGCGGATCCCACTCTCCACTGGGATGCTCTGGTCTGGGGCCCCAGTAGATACCCAGCCCCCACAAGAATGCCTTTATGTAGACTTTGGAGTCTATGCTCCAGAACATTCTGAAAACAAAGTCAGTTTTATATTTGTGAGCATTCCTGGGCGGCTGCCAGCTTGGAGGCAGGAGGCATGAAAGGCCTGGGTCTGTTAGTCTTGCTAATTCAGCAGGTTCATGGTCCCAAGACCCTGGCCTGTGGGATACCTCGCCTACATGACCTAGGGAGCCTTCCAGAAACCCAGGGCCCTGCCAACACCACCCCTCATTCTGAGAGTCAAAGGACTTCTCATTTCACAGGAGCTTCTTAGCATACCCTGCTCAGCAAAGCACTCCAGGGCGAAGTCAAACAGCCCTCCCTCTGAGCTTCACCAGGCAGGTAGCCTGCCTGTCTTGTTCTTTTCTCTACCTGTAGCTCCCAGCGTGAGACTCTCCTAGGCGCAGAGTCAGGTTGCAGCTTCCTCTGAATAAATGGGCAATGCAGCTCACCAGCCACGCTTTCAGTGAAATTCACTTTTAAACTGTCGCTAAACCTGAAGAATGCAATGTCTTGAAAACAAATTCTGCATTTATAAGGACACAACAAATGCTGTGGTTCAGTCCAGTTTGGTCAGTTCTCTTTGGCTTCCAGAAACCGTGATCACATTAGGATATGGTGTCAGCTTCCACCAGCTCTCTCCTCCTCCAGAACAGAACAGGGAGAAATGTCCACCTTCCTCGTTTCTTTAGCTGGTGAAACCCCTTTACCCTACAACTTAGCTTCCCAGACTACACGAGGCAATGGGTTGAAAACTCGCTGTGTCTCCTAGAGATACCAAGTTCTTGAGCATCTGCTGCTGGGAGCTGGTGGGGCCTTCTCTGACCCAGCCACCTCAGTGCTAAAGGCCTTTGGGAAGTCCAGAGATAAAGCTGCTGAGGATGATCACAGGGTGCATCTAAACTAGGGGGGGATTTTATCCCCCAAGGGATAGTTGGCAATGTCTGGTGACATTATTTACTGTCCCCCAAATGATTAGATGATTGTGAACCATTTGGGAAGTGTCCCAGACTGCACTAGTCTGGGGAGACTGTGGGGGCTGCAGGCTTCGGGGCAGGCTGCATGTTGGTCACGCCCTGCAATTCCAGCGCTGCCTGAACTGAGGAATGCAGAAGGTGCTTTCTGCACGTTGAACCCGCCAGCTGCTGGCGGTCTACCATCTGGCCAGCCTGCAGGGCAGGAGGAGAACGGCTCCCCCACCTCAGTTCCCCCAAGTTGGGCTGGTCAAGCAGCCCTCACCTTGTCCCTGATGTCTCAACTTCTCAAACTTTTCCCTTTTTTGCAGGAGCTTTGTTCAAAGGAAATCAGGTAAGAAAGTTCAACATATAAAAGTGTTAAAAAATAAAAATAATTAAAAAAAAAAAAAAGCCAACGTGATTCGGCTGAAGCCAGGGCAGAGGGCCTGAGCCCCGCTCCAACCTAGGACTCAGCTGCCTACAATCTGCCCACCCTCAGCCCCCATGCCTCCAGGTTGGCCTTCAAGAACATCTGAGTTCCGGGAAGCAGGTTGGAAAACTCAGGATTTATTCAAAAGTTCCTTCCCACATAGGTTCTATGTGCCCAACACGGAGCTAAGAACAAAAATAACAGCAGCTACGGTGCCAAGACCAGCCATGGGACCTGTCTGGGGATCAGGAGCAGACACAGCTCCTGCCCCATGGAGCTCACAGTCCCAGGGGACAGGCGCTCCCTCGGGTTCGCTCATGAGGCTGCGTCCTGGCTGTATCCACTGTCCTGTCTGTCCCCCCTGGAGGGCAGGGCAGATGTTGTCTTCACCGCCACTGCACCTCTTGGACAGAGATCTCAGCTCAGCACTACTGACATTTGGGCTCCATAAGAAGCCTCTGCTCTAGGGGCTGCCTGAGCATGGAAGGAGGCTCTACAGCGTCCCTGGCCTCTGCCCACCACTTGCCTACAGCATACCTCCCAGGCTGTGACCAACAAAAGAATCCGCAAACGTTGCCAACATCCCCTGGTGCAACATCCACCCACCTTTGGAACAGCTGATTTTAGTAATTCCTAGTATGTAACAGTATCCAGAAATGTCAGCTGGATGCATTCTTAATCTAGGGCACACACACACACTCAAATGCACTCACACATTCTCTCACACACTGACACACTTGCAAACTCACTTTCATACACCAGTCTCACATTCACTTTCTCACACTTATTCTCACACACTGATACACTCTCACTTTCATGGACTCTCACAGTCACTGAGACTTACACACATTCACTCACACAAGCACATTCGCACACGCATTGACACGCACACGCGTGCACCCCACCACCTTCATTCACGGAGGAGGAGGCTGGACCCAAGCGGCAGCCAGCTGTCCTGAGTTCACCCAGCTGGCTGCAGCACAGAAGCTGGAGAGGGGCCAGATCTAATGCTCATACTCTTCCTTCACTCCACTAGTCCCCAAAACACTTTTTCTGGGATTCGAAGTCACCACCGAGTGGAAGGACCCAGTTCTAGCAGAAGACTCTGCATTCTGGTGTCTGAGATCTCCGTCTGCCAGCAGGAAGTGGCAGGTGATACGTGACCTGGTTTGGGGGCTCTGGCTGGTACCTCCACTCCTGCTCCCTCCCCGCAGGGCACCCGAAGCCCTCATGGCTTAGCAGGTGTGGCAGACGGAGCCTATCCCTGGGCTTGAGGTACTTGCTGAACTCCAGTGCCCCCTGCCTCATGCAAAGTCCTAATCACTGAACGCTGCGACCCACTACAAAGCATTAAATTGGTCCTCTAGCAGGTGCGGTGGCAGGGCAGGGCCACACGCAGCATGCCAGGGGACCTGGGGCTGACTCCTAGCCCACCTGCCCTGCCTCTGCAGTGGCTTGGGACTGACAAACCGTGTCTCCATCTCCGAGGCCATCTTTGCTACCTAAGAAGCACAGAGGAAACCCTTCCAGCAGGTTTCCTTCAGCTAAAACCCGGCTTAGCGCCAAAAACAGGGCTCCAGGTCACAGCACCAGCTGCCAGCCTGACTTGTATCTCTACTTCTTCCTTCTCCATCCACCTGCCTGGAAGGAATTCTGAGAAGGCCAATGCCAGAGAAGTGGTAGTGGTAGCCAGGAGCCAGGGGGGAGGCTGGCAGGCCAGATGCTGGGGTCACCATTTATTAGCTCTGTGATCCTGCACAATTTACCGAATCTCTTTTAAAACTTTATTATTTTTTAGAAAGACAGGGTCTTGCTAGGTTCCCAGACTGGGCTCAAACTCCTGGGCTCAAACGATCCTCCTACTTCGGCCTCCTGAGCAGCTGAGATCACAGGCATGTGCCACCATGCCTGGGCTATCTAACCTCTTTGTGTCAGTTTACTGGTCTGTCAAATGCGCAATGATTAACAGTGGGGCTTAAATTCAAGAATGGCATATAGAACCTGGCAAACAGCTGCTTAATTCATCAGCGTACTTTCCTTTCAGGGGTGACTTGGAGATGCCAGGACATCTGTGAGGATGCAGCCTGGGGTTCAGTCCCAGAGTCCCAGCAAGGAGAGGGACATGTGGAAGATGTCCAGCAAATGCCACCAGGGTTTCTGGCTATCAGACCCAATGCACACCACTGGAGCCCTCCTCTCCACCAGCACTGTCAATGAGTAATGAGGGCCCAAGAGGGGCTACGCAAATACCTTTCCGGTCCAGCAGACCCAGGAGAGTCAGCGGAGAGCTGGATCATAGGTTCCAGGCAAAGCCAAGGTCAGGATCTGCCCGAGGAAAAAAGAATGTGACCCATGACGCTGGGGCCTGGGAGGGCAGTTGGCAGAGGCATCTTGGGTAATCTGAGGCCACTTGAGAACTGTTCAACAGCCCCTGGGGGACTGAGGGGACACACAGAGCCTGTGTTTCCCAAAAGCCTTAGTGGGGCAGCAGGAGCGCTGGCCTGGGAATCAGGGCCTGGGGACCCTGCCACCTTCCTGTTCCGTGACTCTGAGCAAGTCACTTCCTCTCTGGGCCTTGGTTTCTCCATCTGTAAAGCAGGTACAGTGCATGTTTATGGAGATCACGCTATCCACAACAAACCTGCAGGCAAATGGAAACCCAGGCAAGAAGGTGCTTCACAAAGCCACGGGGTCTTACCAAGGCCCTGCTGGGCTCAGCTCTGGCCAGATTAAGCCCTGCACCTTGGACCAAGCCCCCCACTTCTGCCAGCCTCAGACTCCTGTCTGGTAAGACTAGAGCCTATCCACCCATCTGTACACCCTCTTGAGCAAACTCTCCCGGGCCCCCCCCCGAACTCCCACGGGGTGGGGCTGAAAGGGTATCCAGTAAAGCAACATCCATGATCTGTCCTAGGATTTCCAGGTTCCACCCACCAGGAAGAGCAGCCACAGGAAAGCAACAATGAAACCCTACACAGACACACCCCAAAAACAGCACCAGGAGAGTACCTGCGGCACTAACTGGGCTCTGAACCCTGTATTTCCTTTAAGCCTCACAGAAACCCTAGGAGGGAGGTGCCAGCATGTCACCATTTAACAGATGGGGAAACTGAGGCACCAAGAGGTTAAGATGTGTGCCCCAAGTCAGCAAGCATCAAGCTGGCACAGGTTAAAGCAACCTTAAAGGGAACACGGACAGCAACTTTGCATTGCCCTAAATATACCCACCATCCTTACCACCACCCATGACCCAGGGGCAACGCTGTGAGGTGGGCTGCACGTGACCATGAGGCTTCTGGTGTGTGGACGTCAGTCAGGGCAGTCACATGCCTCTCCTCCACCTGCACAGTCGCCACTGAGCCGCCATGAGTAGGCTGGAGCTTTTGGCAAAACTGGCATCTTGAACTTTACTCCCTTCATAACATCCAGAAGGTTCCGTTTTCAGCTCCCCCACAGGACCTTCCTAAGACAGCCAACTCAATGCTTGGGAAAAGTGCTCACTCCGCACATTGTTTCCCTGGCTCCTCAAGGAGGCTCCCATGGGAGAGTTTGGGTATTCTCACGCCCAGTTCACAGATGGGTAACCTGAGGCTCAAAAACAAAGGCCCACGTGACTTCCAAAGGCCACAGGCCTAGACTCCCCCACTGAGGGAAACATGAAAAACTCACTGTTTTGTCGTGGCTGCAGGTGTGGCGCTGGCTGGGGGGGGGGGGGAAGACAACAGTCCCCTGGAGGCCTTTAGGGAAGCAGAGAAAGGGAGGCCGGAGGATTGCTGACAAGTGTAGCACTGATTGCCACCGTCAGCAACTGGCCCAGATTCTACCCCTCCATAACATGCCTGGTTTCGAAGCCACATGAAGCCAGCGTTCTTTCCAGCACACTGGGCTCTGAACAGAACAGATTTTAAAAGGAGGCAAAAAAAATCAATGTGTGCTGCTGCTGTTTGCTATGCAATTTCCCCAGAAAATTGCCGAGAACAGCACCGTTTCTGCCTGAACCTCAAGGAAAACCACCTTGAGATAAGCCCTGGATAGCCCTGCCTTACTGTGGATATATTCCTTTGTCATTTCTTTGCCAAAAGAGATTTTGAAGACAAGCTACAAAGCAGTTCACGGGCTCACCGGGTGTTTTCTGGACCTTTTGAAACTCAAGGCTCTGGGCACGGGGAGGAAGTTGGCAGTCCTCACTCACTGTCTTCCTTATCTAATCAACTCAGCAAACAATATGGGTGGATTCACTGGACCTTCCCTAGTTTAGGGAAATGTTTCAGGGCAATCAAAATCAAGAAAACAGTACAAATGTCACACAGAGTACAAATGTCACACTAGGAAATCCTCGAGGGCCCCATGCTTTGCAGTTGACCCTGAAACCCAGGAGGCGTCGGTGAAGTGTGTGGTAAGTAAGGAATGAAAAAGGGATCACTAAGAAGGTGAACCCCACAGTCTCCCTCTCAAACAAGCCAGAGCTGCATTCACTCCCTGGCTGTGGGTATGGAAGGGCTGGAGCCGAAACTGAACTTCTGTGTGTTCAATGTGAGCACAGCACCAGGAAGGTCAGCGAGTGTCCCCAAACACAACAGCAGGCAGAGGGGTGTTGGGAATCTCATCAGGGCCCACCTCTTTTCTGCAATACACCTGAGATCTTCCTGGAGATTCTCAGTGGAGTTTTGGCAGCTCGAGTAATTTGTTTGGCAGAGAGAAGATGACCGTCTGAGGGGACGGGGTGAGTAACTGGAAGTTCAAAGGAGGACACTGGTCTCCTTAGAGGATTATTCTGTGAATCTGTGGGACAGGCATGAGCTGCGCTGAACGGTCTGAGATAATTTGTGGAAATTGCACAAACGGAGCCAGTGTTAGCAGAGGACGAGGATATGGATTCTTCATACTGAACCCTCTGTCCCGAGATGGGATGCTCACCACACTAACAGGATCCTTCCCTAAAATGGTCTTGCAGCTTCCACCCTCTGGAATGGGCCTCCAGTCTTGTCTATGCAAGGTGGTCCAAGCCACTTCCTTAATCAATGGAGGCATCCTTTCCACCACCACGAACACAATACCTACTCAGGACAGGCACTCAGGTTTCATAGGGTATGTGGGCTGGTCCAAGGAAGGACCCAACCTAGCCTCCCCCTCCAGCAGGGAACAGCCTTGGAGGCTTTTCTGGAGAAAGGAGGAGAGTTCTGTGAATAAAAAGGAGGAGGGAGAGGTAAGCATTCCTAGCTGAGAGGGGCCACAGACCCACCTCTTAAATGGTCCTCTCACATCCATATTTGAAGAGGGTTACTCAGAACCTTCTTAGGTTCCATGGCGGTGGGGCTGAGGGTGAAGACAGGAGAACAGGATAGAGACCTGGCATCCTATCCACCTCCCTTTAAACAGAGCTCTATGCAGGTTTAAAATGTATAGCTGCAGAAAGGTTCCTGCAGATTTAAAGAAAGGGAAGATTCAACTGCTGGGCCCGGCATTCAAGGCCCCCGGGCTGTTAAGGAGCCTTACTTTCTACCACCTCAGCTGCAAGAACTGCTGGACTCAACAGGTCAGACATGGAGCCCAGGCAGGCAGGGGGCACGCAGGTCTGCAAACAATCTTAGGTGGGAAAGTCAAAGATCTGGGTCAAAAAGAGACCTGCTTATGGCCCCAATTGTGTAATTCATTCCCATTCTGCAGTGCCAGAGCTGACGCCCCACCCAAGGGGCCCAGGTTTCTTTTCACATGGCACCCATCCTGAGAACTCAGCTCTAGGCCAGCACCCATTTGTGACCCTGTACTTCTGCAGCTGCCTTCCTGTGAGGCCTCAGTGTCCCCAGCACTTCTGCACACCTGCCTGGGCCAAGTTCTCAGTCGAGACCACCATCTAGCCAGCCTTTTGGTCTCCAAGTTGAAAGATAAAAAGCAAGTGGACACGCAGGCCTTCTACCACACTGTCATCAGACAGACAGCAACAGCAGCCTGGGGTGGAGCCAGGAAACCAAGCATTCTCAAAAGGCGGGCCCAGAGTGGGTGGGCGGCCTCCAAGGGCAATGCTGGCATGTAGAAAGGGCTCAGGAGGCTCCCCTTGGCTAGAACCCCACTCACTGGACTCTGGACAGTAGAGTCACCTGCCTGAGCCTCAGTTTTCAGACGGAAGTGGTGTAAATGAATGTCTTCTACCTAAATTAGATGATGTGATGCATTGAACCTCCAAGGCACTGTAGCAGACAAGAGCTATTTACTGAGCACTCACTAATTCCCAGGCCCTGAGGACACAGGGTGGCCTAGAAGGAACAGAATGTATGATCACACCTTCCTTTCTTCTCTCCCATGTCATTCCAGAGCAGAGGTTCTCAACTCTGGCTGCCTGCAGGATACCCCACTTCCAGCCCAGCCAAGGGAGCTTTGAAACAATAGTGTATCCCCTGATGGAGACAGAATCGCAGGAGACTGAGCCTCAAAATGTGCATTTCAGACAAGGTTCTCATGACACTATTAGGCAGCCTACATAAGCTTAGCGAAAAGCAAAACCTAGGTCAAGCATTTGCAGGCACTTTCACAGCCTTGGGTAGGTTTAGGACAAAGGGCCCCAGACTCTGCTTGCCAAGAAGATGCCTTGAGAATGTCTTCTGTGGGTGTTACCGACTGCAAACACCTACACGATGTTTTCCATGTGCTGGGTGCTGGTCTCAGTTTACACAGATGAAGAGTTATACATCCTGATGACAGCATGTCTGTTACTATCATTTTACAGAAGGAAACTGAGGCATGGAGCTCCTGATTGCCTTTTCATTCAACAAGCCTGATTTCTTCAGCCACCCCAATATATTGTCATGAAAAAAAAGGCTCTTAAGTCCAACTGTCCAGGTTCAAAATCTGGCTCTCCCCCGCTGAGCCACACAGCTACAGGCAAATCCTGAAACTCTCCTGGCCTCAGCTGCCTCATCCACTGAATGGAGCAATACGGTCCAGGCAGCGTTCTTGCAAGGATGAAGGCGGATGAAGGGAGACAGCAAATGCTCTGGAAGGAGAGAGATGCCGTGTCCCTCGCTGTCTTTCCATCCAGGCTGAGTCCAACCTGAACCCTGCGAGTCTTGGATGCTGAGTCATCATGCTTTCTCTCCCGAGACAGGGCCACTGAGTCACGTCTAGAATAGGATTCTCTGGGGTTGAGTCCCAAGAAGAACTGAAGCTTCGAGTCATCGGAAAAACACAATGCCATCTTTCTTCCAGGTTCATGTGGAGGCAAGTTCACACCAAAGGGTTTCAATGTACCCTGGGGGGGGGGGACCCCCAGCTCAGTTGAGATCTGCCTTCCATCTTGGGGGTGGCCCCTTTCAGTCAAAAGCTGCCTCAGCGGGCTGCAGCCTCTAAGCACCTGCTCTTTAGGCTGGTTTTGTTAATCTCTCAAGAACACCTGATTTACACTTTAAAAAAATCATCCCACTCTTCCTCTTTGGCCTCAAAAGTTTCCTCACCTGAAACTCAGTGAAGATGCAATTTCCTTTTGCCCCTCCATAGCAGGCAGGCAAAATCCTGTCAGGAACCCTCTCCACTGCCTTCAGTCCCACCCAGGAGACTCCCGCAAAGGGGTCTGGAGACGGAGTTCCAGCTCCAGCTCAGCTGACCGGGCACATCCCTCCCATCTCTGCGCCTCACTTTCCAGCTGTAAAATGGGAAGAAGCTGGACTAGGTCCTGCATGAGTTTTTTATTCCACTCAAATGATCAAACCTTATTGCTCCAAAAGAACTTCTTCAGGAGAAGAGACCCAAACAGACACTCCAGGGTCCTTTGAAAGCCAAACCCAGCACCTCCACCATGCCGGGTCTCGCCAGGGACTCAACCTGCTGGTTCACAGGAGAATGACGCAGAAGGCACAGAACCAGCCAATTCAACCCACGTGTATATTTCAACTCCTACCTGCCAGGTGCTGGGCCAGGGCCAGGTTACAGGGCGAGGAAGGCAAATCCTCTTCCTCGCCAAGGTGCAGGTTACATTCTTGGGGGAGACACGGTTCCGCAAAGCTAGTAAGTCACAGGTCAGGGGAACCTCCCATTTTCCATCACACTCCCGAAACCCTCTCTCTCCCTCACACCCTCCTTCATCCCCCACCTTGCGCCGCCTCAGCCTGGGGCTGGCTCTGCCACCACACACACCACACAGAACCAGTCTGCGCCTCCAGCTGCGTGTCTTCCCCACCGAAAGGCAGTCCCTCCAAGACAGGCGCTGGGGGGTCTGCCCTCTCCACACCTTGCTTATTTCAAATCACATTTGTGAACTCAGTGAGAACGCCAGAATTTCTATGCAGGAAGACTCTAGACGGAAAAAAATCGCCTTGAAACTGCATTTCTGTAGCAAGAACGGGGGTTGTATTTAGATATGTTCATTTGAGGCAGCTTAAGAGAGGGTCCCGTGCAGTTAATGAGTAATATAAGGATGTCTACCGCCCTCCTGCCTGGCCAAGGGCTGACCTCTGAATCTTAGATCTTTCCCAGTAGCTTAAAGGGACCAAGCAAACTGAAGTGCCCCAGGGCAGTGAGGAAGGGTTGTTCTTGGGTAGGCATAAAATAACCAAGGGCCCCGACTCCCCCACCCGCTGCTGGGCACCTCCCACTTAAGCCACAGAGGCGTGCCCTTCAGGACCCCCAGGGACAGCGGGGACAATCCGCAGGGGAAGTGGGGGAGGGGTGAGAGTAAGGAACCAACCCACTAAATCCCAGCTTCAGCTACTAATTTGACAGAGACGTGACAGCGTGTTTTCCCCAGAACCAGCCGCATTCCCCATGCCCTGCCCGAATCTCCTCCCGAGGCTGAATCAGAGACCGCGGCGGATCCCCCAGGAACGCCGGAGTAATTCCAGCTGTTTTCCCCCCTGGAGAGCAGGAGCGGCCAGCACCGGAGACAGGGAAGGGGAGGAAAGTGGGGGGAGGGTGGGAGGAGGCGAAAATGACGCCACTCCTAGCTCCAGCCAGCTCTGGGGCTGCCAAGTGTCCCCGAGACCCCTCTCGCCCAGGCCACTTCTCCCACGCTGCGGCCGCTGCGCCAACCCCGGGGGCGCACCCTGCCCAGGGGCGCTCGCAGGCACTTGGCTCCCGCTCGCGGGTCGCGCTGTGACACACCCTGGACCCTCCCCCCACACACACTCTTACACTCACAGCACACCCACACCGCCCTGTGTGCGCCTCGGGACTGAAGCGCCACCAGCCTCTCGGATCCACACCCGTTCCGGACCCAGTCTACGAGCCAGACACACCCACGCCCCCTTCTCCAGCCTCCTCGCCAGGGCCGCTCGCCGCTACCAACCCCTCACCTACACACTCGGCGCGCTATCTCTCCGTCCCCCCCCCCCCCCCACACACACCTCCAGTCCCTTCTGCGCCCCACGTCCAGCGTGCACCCCTGCCAGCGGCGCCAGCTGGGATTCCGAGAAGACGCCAGGAAACGCGATCCAGGTGTTTTCGGGCCGTCTCGTCGCCCCCTTCCGGACCCCAGAACCCCATATCCCCAGCGAGGGGGAAGATAAATGGGAACCTGCCTTTTTTTTCTCCCTTTCCCTAATTGAAGCGCCCTTTTCAGTGGTCCCGGCACCCAAAGGCGCCTCACGCCCGCGCCCCGGGGTGGCCGCGCACTTGCTGCTCCGGGGCGCTCGCTACTGGAGCCCATGGCGCTACAAAGGGCGGTCCCCGGGCTCCAGCGGCACCGCACGGGCGGCCCCTTTCCGCTCCGCGTCGCGCACGGGAGAGGAGGGCGCGGACTTACCTAACGTGAGGGAGGAAGGAAAGGACTGTGCCGAGGCCGGCGGCGCGGCGCCCGCGGGAGCCGAGGGCGGAAGGCGAGCTGGTGAAGCTGCAGCGCGAGCGCAAACCAGGCGAGGTTTGTTTACGTCCCGGCGGAGGCCGAGTTTATAGGCCCGCGGCCCCGCCCCCGCGCCTCGCCCCTCCCAGACCCCGCGGTCCCGCACGCAGCCCGGACACACCCCTTCCCCGCTCCCTCCTCCCGGGCGCGCCGGGCCCGGCTGGGGCCGCGCTCCGCGGGCGCCCACTGGAGCCGCCGCCTGTTGCGCAAGCGTTCGCAGGGGCGCGGCCGGGAGGGGCCTCGGGGCCCGGGTGGTGGGTCGGCTCTGCAGCCCCTCCGAGTCCCGGGCCTCGGCCTGTGTGCGGGCGCGTGTGCCCTGCCCGGAGGCGGCTGTGTGCTCGTGCGTGTTCCTGTGCGCGCTCGTGCGTGTGCCTGCGGACTTCCTTGTGTTTCGTGAGGCCGGAGGGCCCCATCTCGGCCTCGGAGTTTCTCTCCGAGTCTCGTCGCGCCACGCCCTGGGCGACTCCCTGCACTTCCTCCCGGTCTCACCCGCTCGGCTCCCCAGCCGGATTCCGCTGCCTGCCCGCAACAGCCGCCTTCGCTTTCGCCCAACCGGCTCCCTCCTTTGTCGCCGAAGCTCTCCGCTGAAATCCTCACTCCCGTTGAATCTCGTCCATCTTGCCCACCGCCGTCCACCGCCCAGCGCCTCCCCCTCACCCTCATCTTCCCAGATCTAAGCACACTCGCTGGACCTTGCCCGCTGGGTCTTCTCTCCTGCCCCACAGGCCCAGAAGGGAGGAGTCTCACCCCTTCCCCTTCTGATTTCCCGAACTTTCATGACCTTCCAGCCTTTGCACTGTCCTGCTCTGCTGCCCTGTTTGTGTGTGACTATTGCCTGCATGTTCTCATTTGGCCACAGGAACCAGCAATTCTAAACCCTTACTGCGCATGAGAAGCCCCAGAGGAGCCGCCAAAAAAAAAAAAAAAAATAGAATGAGAGAGGGACAGCTTAATCAGAACCTCAGGGAGTGCAAACCAACTGGGCATTGGGGTTTTTACAGAGCTACCCAGGTGGCTCCTAACATGCAGCCAGGTTGAGAAGCACTGCATGGTGGAACATGACCTTATGAATAAAGGAACACTGACAGCTGGCACCGTCATTGTCCTCAGGCCACCTGCCCAGCCTTGAATTTGCCACTGAGCCCAAAACCAGACTTAGGGCAAGCTCAGGTGACCCTCGCTGTTCCCCCAACCCTCGCCACACACACACACACACACTCACACACTCACACACTCTCACACACTTCCTGCTGAATTGTAAACCTCGTTTCTGTGCCAACCTATGCTGTCTCAAGGCAGGGGGCATGGCTTTCCTTTCTGCATCCCATTTGCCTCCCTAGGCCCTGACATTTATTCTGTCATTCCACAAATGACAGAATTGAGCTGGTATTGTGAGCTGGGTCCTGTGCTCCACCACTGGGAAACGACTGAAAAGGCAAAGACCTTTTCTACGGGGGCATAGCATAGCGCAGCCCCAAGACGCAGTTTCTCCATCCATACAGCATGGTTGAGCTGAACTCATTCATTCCGTAACTATGTTAAGGACCTGCTATGCCCAGGTACCATTCTAGACCCTGGGGACATGATCATCAACAAAAATTGTCCATCTTTGGGAGCCATCCTGTTGTCTAAAGATCCTTCAAGCAGTCTGTGTGTCTATTTGCTTTTACCCAGCTTACACTTACCCGTTTTTCCGTGGGCTCCCCCATTGTGGTGATTTTTTGAGAGAGCACCTTTTTTTTTTTTTTTTAATCTGCAAAAGCTACAAGAGTGCCAAGTTCAAAAGTGCGAAGTGTCAAGATAAGGAGTGTCAGGTTCAAAAGTGCAGCAAAGGCGGCCCACTTCTTCAGTAACAAATGGAACTCCAAGTGCGTGGAAGAAGAAGGGCATTTTGCCAGGGGATGCCCTTGCCTGCCTCTTTGAGGGGGTCCTCAGGGTGGAGCACAAAGAGCAGCCCAGACTTGCAGCTTGAAACGCTGAGGAGGTTGCCTGGTGGGAGGCTGGGCTTGTGCAGGAAGCCTAACCTTCTGGAAGACCATTAGCATTGAACAAATCAGAGGACAGGGAAAGGAGAGTGGAGTGAGGAGAAAAGAGCAGAGAGGGGAGGCAAGAATTTGAGCAGTGGCTGGGCCAGGCATGGTGGCTCATGCCTGTAATCCCAGCACTTGATCCAGTCAAGGCAGGCAGATCACGAGGTCAAGAGTTCGAGACCAGACTGGACAACATAGTGAAACCCCATCTCTATTAAAAATACAAAAATCAGCTGGGTGTGGTGTTGAGTGCTTGTAATCCCAGCTACTCAGGAGGCTGAGGCAGGAGAACGCATGAACCTGGGAGGTGGAGGTTGCAGTGAGCCAAGATCACGCTATTGCACTCCAGCCTGGTGACAGAGTGAGACTCTGTTTCAAAAAAAAAGAAAAAAGAAAAGAAAAGAATTTAAGCAGTGGAACACAATTTTCCAAGTGATGGCATTCTAAAATCAGAGTCCACATCACCTTGGAGAAATCCTGAGGAAGACACCGTTTGGATTCCATACTCCCCCTCTCAGTAAGCCCAACACATTTTGCAAAGGATGTTTTCTTCCACTGAGCACCACATGAAGTTTTATCATGTTTAGCTAAGTGTCACGCCGCAGGAGAAAGACCGACTTTAGTACAGGCCTGGATGCACATAAAGCATAGAGGACGCCCACCCTCTTCCGGTGCCCCTCACCGGGACCTGGGAACTGCATGCACCTCCACGTCCCCCACCCCAGCCAGCTGAGGGCGGCAGAAGCTCGCAGAGCCGAATGTGGGTGCAATTGCACTGAACTGTTTACATGATTCCTCTTTCTCGCTGGTCAGCAGTAGAATCAGATTTGCTTAGTAAATGCACACGCGCTGCAAATCCATCACAGGATGAGACTGGATTTTCTGGACTAATGTCTGCTGGAAATTTCTACTTAACAACACCTTAGATTTTATACTAGAATATTCTAACTAAATGTTCCAAAAAGGACCATAGGAATCTATTCGCAATTGTCTTTCTTAGAATTCGTGGGTTCTTGGGTTTAGGAGAGACCAGGAGGCAGCAGGCATTCATGGGGAAAAACCCAGTGGGCTGCGGTCCCAACTCCAACTTTACCACTTATGAGCTGTAGTGTCTGGGGCAAATTACTCCACCTCTCTGTGCGTGGAGGAAATGAGTGAGAGAAACCATCAGGACTTCCAATCACAATTTAAGGGTCTACTGCTGCAGACTCATAGTCTTTTTTGTCTGTCAAAATGAAAAAGTGTCCCTAAAAAGCGAGTATCTTCCCAGCTCCAGTCCTGGACTCCCTCTGGACCCCCTCTCTCCTCCAGCATCCATCTCTCCCTCTCTTCTGGATCAAACTAATCAACAAGTAAACATTCACTGCAATCAATGACCCACCCTAAACCAATCCTCTGTTAATCCTAAGTTCCCCTGCTATATCCCAACCCAATTCCTCTCACCCCTTCCTCCCTAAACTTTTCAAAACAGGCAGCTGTCCCCAAAGTCCCATTTCTTCATTTCCTCTTCCCTTAGCTTTGCAGTGTTTATCAAGTTTCTCTTGAACCTGGTCAAGTAAGTCTTCAAAACTTGTTAGGAAAAACAACAGCCTTTATCCCCCCACTTTCCCACTTCCCTATTCCCAAAAGTCACCACTGTCCTCTCTTGGAGAATTATTTGTATCTTATCTCAGTCACTTGCAGGCTCTATGCTCTTGGGCAAGTTATTTGATTTCCTGCCTCTGCCTCCTCATGTATAAGATACACATAACAATGTAAGGGCCTTGTGATAAATATATGTGTATAATGTATGTAAAGTGCCTGGAACAATCCCTGGCACATAGGAAGCTCTCATTAAAGTGTTAGTCATCATCCTCATCGTCTTCATCATCATCATCATCATCATCTCATCTCATCCCTCCTGGCATCTTGCACACCTAACCCTAGAGAAGTTCAGTACATGTTGGTTGAAGAACTGAGCAGATGCAAATGTTTCTCTTTGAACTCACTCTCTCTTATTCAGTCTTACTGCTTGGACTCTGTTAGGAGGGAAAGAGGATTCTACCTGCTTCATGATCCCAGGCGGAGGGACCGCCATCTGGGATTTTCAACGAAGTAAAAGTAACTTATCCATGTTCTCTGCAAGCATGCTTGGCCTATAATATCAAGTTGTAAGCAATGAAATTTTAAAAAAATAAAAGTATTGTGAAAGGAAAACTATTCCAAATGAGGGTAAAGGCTAGGCTACGTTCAGACTATGTAATAACTCCTTTACTTTGAACATAAATTAAGAGTGGTGCAGTGTTTGGCCCTTAGAAAATCCGTTTCTCCTCACCCCTGGTTTGGATGAATTTCCCAGGACTGTCATAAGAAATCATCACAAACTGGGTGGCATAAGACGGCAGCTCTGTGTTCTCCCGCAGTTCCGGAGGCTAGAAGTAAAAAATCCAGATGTGGACAGGGCTCTGCTCCCTCTAAAGTCTCGGGGAAGAATCCTCCCTTGCCTCTTCCTGGCTTCTGCTGGTTACTGGCAATCCCTGCTGTTCCTCGGCTTATACACGCATCACTTCAGTCTCGGCCTCGCATCACTTCAGTCTCGGCCTCGGTCAGCATATTCTCCTCTCGTGTCTCTGTACCCTCTCATCTTAACCTACCTAATTATATCTGCAAACACCCTATTTCCAAATAGGGTAATTTTTGTTTGTTTGTTCTCTAGAGATGGAATCTTGCTATGTTACTCCAGGCTGGCCTTCAACTCCTGGGCTCAAAACATCTTCTGATGTCAGCCTCCCAAGTAGCTTGGTGCTACAGATGCCTCCCACCACACCCGGCTCTTTTGAAGTTTTGCGTGGACATGAATTTTTGGAAAGAAACAGTTCAACTCGATACATGGCTGACATGGATTTAGCAAGTATTTGTAGCATATTTGCAGAGAGATGCACTCAGGTACTGCTCAGAGCAGCCCTGACAACACTGCTCCCGTAGGATCCCGCAGCAGCCCCGTTTTGTTCTCTGCCCCTCCCATGCACTTCATCACATGGCCGGCTCCACTGTCATTTGACCAATCTAAATCACAGGTCCTTTGTTATTAAGCCTTTCATTGCTCATGTTGCCTGCCAAGTTCTCCATGCCATCCCTGGTGTGGCAATAGGGATATCCTTTCACGAGTCCTGGCTTGTGTCTGCCTCCCCCACACTCTCCTCCAGCTAGAGTCACTCACTGCTTTTCCTGAAAATACCCATCATCACCTACATCTCTGAACTTTTGACTAATCTGCTTTCTCCCCCTAGAGCCTTCCCCACCCCCTTCACCTATGGTGACTTCACTCATTCATTCATTTGGGAAACACAGCAGGGTTGATCACCACCCATTTCCGTTCCCCTTCTTCCTGCCCCTCCCTCCTTGAAGTCTGGCATGTCTTGGTGACTTGTGCTGTCAATGGATGGTGAGTGCAAGTGACCTGTGTCACTGCTGGGGTGGGAACTTTTGTAGCCACCGTGTGTATCAGCTGTTCTTCTGACTCCTGCCGCTGTGACTAGCCACACAACAAATGATGGAGGTTCTATTCCCTGGGGCTTAGAGGAAGGAAACACAAAGCAGAGCCTGCAACTGACCTAAAATGGACATGTAATGTGGCAATTGCAAAGGCAGGAATGTGTGTGTCCCCCACCACCCCATAGATTCACATGTTGAAAGCCACCCCCCAGTGTGATGGTGTTAGGAGGTGGGGCCTCTGGGAGGGAATCAGGTCATGAGGGTGAAGCCCTCCTGGATGAGATCAGTGCCCTTATCAAAGAGACCCCAGAGAGAAGCTTTTACCCTCCTGCCTTGTGAGATTATAGTCAAAAGATGACTGTCTATGAAGAGCAGGCCCTCACCAGGTGCCAGGGCCTTGATCTGGGACTTCCCAGCCTCCAGAACTATGAGAAATAAATTTCTGCTATTTATAAGCTGCTCTATTTATAATATTCTGTAATAGTAGACAGGAAAGAAAGAAAACATGTTGCCATGTGCTGCTAAGATTCTGAGGGAGGTTGTTATTGCAGCCTAGCATAGCCCATCCTGACTGATCCACCACCCTCCAGGGCCCATGCAAAATACCAGCTCCCCCAGGAAACCACTCTCATTCCCCCTCCATTGAAATTCTTTTTTAAAAATTCAGTACACACTTGTTGAGAATTTATATCCCACTAGGCACTGTATGAGATACTAAGAATAAACAGACAACAAAAAAGCATATTCCCTACCCTCATGAGAGCCACATCAGACAAAAACAATGGCATGGTTATATAACTGCAGCTGTTGCAAGTGAAGAGTATATAACTCACGAATCTCACCTACTCTGGAAGGTCAGGAAAAGCCCGCATGGATGAGCATGACCTTAACATCAGATCTCCTGAGTATTGTGTATTTTTCTTCTTATTAGTTAGAACTCTTTAATTCAGCTGGGTGTGGTGGCTCACATCTGTAATTCTAGCACTTTGGGAGGCTGAGGCAGGCAGGTCACTTGAAGTCAGGAGTTTGAGATCAGCCTGACCAACATGGCAAAACTCCATCTCTACAAGAAGTATAAAAATTAGCTGGGCTGGTGTTACAGGCCCATAATCCTAGCTACTTGGGAGGCTAAGGCAGGAGAATTGCTTGAACCTGGGAGGCGGAGATTGCAGTGAGCCAAGATTGCACCACTGCACTCCAACCTGGGTGACAGAGTGAGACTCCATCTCCAAAAAAAGAAAAGAACTTTTTAATGTATTCCTGGCATTAATATAATTTTGAATGTATTCAGCAATAGAGGGGGGCAGGAATAAAGTAGTTATGGCCTCATGCAGCAGTAAGGTCCAGAGGAGAGGTGGCTTCAGGATGAAGGATCCAGGGCTGGTATCACCAGGCCTTTCTCCAGATCTCAGCATCACCCAAGTTAGTCTTACTTGGTTTTGGCTTTGTTCTCTGACAATTTCTAGATTAAATCACAAGGTTGTCCGTTTGTATTAGGTCAATCAGGGAGTTCATATCTGAGGAAAGCAGATCTCTGAAAATTTTCCTTCATTTTTTGAAGAGGTTTTGAGGAGCTTTGATATGCCTTCTTACATGCTTGGCAGCCACTTGTTCTGAAGCCACTGGCCCTTCACACTCTGCCCACATTTCTTGCCTCACCTGATCATCTGCCACCACTGCCATCACTACCAACTGCACCTTCCAGCCAAACCTGCCTGCCCGCCCCATTCCATCAGGCCAGCTGGCTTCACGTCTCTGTGCGTTTGCTTTTGCCTCTGCAGGTGAAACTCACTGAGGGGCAATGGCTCCTCTACCTTGGAAACACAACGCCTTACATAGGATGGATAAGACTGAAGGAATCTTTGTTAACTAAAGGAAAGGGAAGGAGAGAGGAGGGAAGAAGAAGAGAGAAAGAGATGGAAGAAAGAAAGGGAACAGAAGAAAGAAGGAAAAGAGAGGATGAAGAGAGGAAGGGAGAAAGGGGGAAGGGGAGGGAGAGAGAGGAAGGAAGGAAGGAAGGAAGGAAGATTTCAGTATAATATACAGACAATTGGCTTAAAACTAGCCTCATTCATTCAAGTTTAGAAGATAGGATGGTTCTTTGGCATTTTCTAAGCTTTAACCTACCTCCAAGACTGCATTTACCTTATTAATAGAGGGGCTCACTGACTTTCTGAAAGAAAATGATTGTCTTTACTGATAGAAAAGTTAGACTTAGCCTCACTGGATCTCCCCTCCTGGCTCTTGACTGATGATTCCCTGCCACCATCACCTGGTGATGGGATTTGGCTGAAGAATTGCAAAAGGGTTTTGTAGCCGTCATTCAACCTATTCCCCAACCTGATTGCAGGATAAATGACACCTGGCTTTGCATTTTTTGCACATAATTAAATTTCAAGTAGGCCATTCCTTTGCTAGACATGGAGGTACATTCCACCTTGGTCAAAAAATTATTCTGCTCAATGTTATTAGAATTAGAAATGCAAATGTAAAGCCTTTCCTTTTTTTCACATGCAATGCTTTCTGAAACTAAATCTCAATGACTCTTTGATTCATTAATGACTAGCAGCCTACTAACCCACAACTCAGCAACAGCACTGATTCTGTAGGAGCCTGTTGCTCCCTCTTTCTGGAAAGTGACTGAAACATTCACCTAAGCCTGCATTCCAGCAATGTGTAATTTTGACTCCCACCAGGACCAGATGCAAGAAGAGAGGGTAAATTCACCCCCATTTCTAGGCAACACAGGGAAGACTCTTCACCCTGTATACTGCAAAAATTCAGACATATGCAGAGGAAATGAGGGGCTGCAGCACGGGAAGAGTTGATGTTACCTTCAAGTTACAAGATGGACCAAAGCACTGCTGCCCTGTTCTTAAGCAAAAAGGAAGGTGACGTAGAGGAGAAACCAACAGGCTTTTGTGAAAATTGTCAGAATCAAAATGGAGTCAATTGTGTTTAAAAAAAAAAAACAAAACTTAAAAAATGGATAAATGGATTGTGGGAAGGCCATAAGGACAAGGTGCTCATGCAAAAATGCCTGATAGCAAAAAGTATCACAAAACACTACAAAAAGCACAACGTCACACAGGCCATTGCAACCTTAACACACACACATAAACACCTCTGCAAGGGTATTCTCCAGCAAGTCCCTGTCCAACCTTGGACTGATGCCATCCCTGTTATTAATCCTTGTAGCCAAGAATAATTATCAAAAACAATTATGTGATCCTCCTCATTTTTCCTTTAAAAGCCTCTGGCTTTTTTTTTAAACCTTTCTAAATATGCATATAGTTTAGTATTACACATATATTCCCATTGCAATGTTCATTCTCAAAGAAATATCATTTTCTTTAAGAGAGTCTCCCTCTCTATTATTTAGGATAACATAACTGGTGTCAGAAGTGGGATTGGAAGTATGATAATCTTTGGAGAAAGTATGTGATTCTTGGAACTGGTGTGCAGGCAGCACGTTTGAGTCCTTTGAGCTCTTTTCTTCCACGGCTCACCGTTTCATCCCTGGCGAGGCTTCTCTTAGGCCAAGACCCCATTTTTTGGTAAAAGCTCTTTGACTTTGAGATCTGATTTGGGCAAGGCCAACTTAAATAAAAGAGCTTACATTCCTCCTGGGAAAATAAAAGACTTTTTTGTTTTTTTTTCTGACAAGTCCCTTCTAGTACAAAGTGATCTTGTCTTTCTGATGGGTATTCTTTTCTGGTTTCCATGGAACTTATGTTCTGCCAGTGAGGCGTGTCTTTTCTGGTGCATTCACTATTGATTCCTTCTGCATACCTGGTTTAATATTTTGCTTGATCTGCATGCCTGGCTTAAAATTTTTGTAAACACTTTGGTTTATTTTAGTTTGGCTATGCATGTCTATATATAATTTGGATTCTTTTCCCCCATGCTTGTTTCTGAGCATTTTCTGAGAACAAAAATAAGCATTCTAAATGGTGGCTGTGAAATGACCAATTAAAAGCCACTGGGGAGGTTGCCATCATCTAAAACACTGGCCTAAATTCTTGACATTCCCTGACAGGATTTATAGGGTTTACTTTGATTTCAAGAGAATAAGAAATGAAATGGGATTCTCAAATATTAAGGTATCCCAAGTTTTCTGGGACTCCATCCAGCTACCTGGCTTTTCCTCATGTGCATTTTTAAATCAGTGGCCATCATAGGGATCATTAGAACTCCCCAAGCTTGTTTTTCTGGATACCAAATTTTAGAATTGCAACTATAAGGTTAAAATAAAATGCCAGCATGTAAAAGCTCCTAATTTTATCTATCTCCTTTATTTTCCTTTTCTTCCTCCTCTCTGATTGCTTTAAATCTGCTCTCTTTTTCATTATTATTAAGATAATCTGTTGTTAATTTCAAAAACACTAAAAAGTTTTTCTTAGGGCACTTCAGCCAAGACTTAAAAAAGAGAGAGTGCTTTCAAATTACAACAGCTCCATGATAACCAACAACCTAACCTTCCACACTGGAGAGTCATCCCTTTTGGAAATGTAAATTTAGGTTTACTGTGCTATAATCACTTAGTGTGATGGAACAGTTAATTAAAAGATTGATAGTTTAAAAGAGAAAGAACAGGATAGCATGTTTATAAAAGTTACATTCTTGGGTCAAACAGGTCAAAGTCTTGAGATCAGAACAATAATATAAGGTTTCTCTGTCCAGCATAAAAATTTTGCTTTGTCTGCCACACGTACACCAGCAAAAGCCAAGGAAAAAACCTCAAAGCTAGAAATATCTTTTTCTAAAATGTTCCCTGCCCACATCAACTAATCAAGCAAACTGGACCCATAAACAAAAAGATAAATTTGTTGCTAAAATTCAAGGCCACCTGGATAGTTTTTTCCTTGTACAATTTAGCCAGTCATAACTAAAATACAAACATTTAAATATTTAACTCCTGAACTCATTTAAGCTGAAAAGTAATAAAAAGAAGTTTTAAAAAGTTGACAGGGTGCAGTAGCTCACGTCTGTAATCTCAGCACTTTGGGAGGCTGAGGTGGGCGGATCACCTGAGGTCAGGAGTTAGAAACCAGCCTGACCAACATGGAGAAACCCTGTCTCTACTAAAAATACAAAATTACCCAAGCATGGTGGCACATGCCTGTAATCCCAGCAATTTTTAATTTCTTATGCCTATCCTTTTCATGCTATACCTAGATAAATTCCTCAGCAAAAGCTGAGACCCAATACAAATATTTTTTTTTAAAAAAAGCAGGTCACATGGTTATGATAGGTCTCATCTAATTCTCCATGGCCATTTGATTTATTCGAATGGTTTCCTTTCAGCCTTTTTCTACCCCTAAGATGGAGTCTTGCTATGTTACCCAGGCTGGAGTGCAGTGGTGCAATCTCGGCTCACTGCAACCTCTGCCTCCCATGTTCAAGCAATTCTCCCACCTCAACCTGTCAATTAGCTGGGATTACAGGCATGTACCACCACGCCTGGATAATTTTTGAATTTTTAATAGGGACAGGGTTTCACTATGTTGGCCAGGTCTTGAACTCCTGACCTCGTGATCCACCTGCCTCAGCTTCCCAAAGTGCTGGTATTACAGGCGTGAGCCACCACACCTGGCCACCTTTAAGCCTATTTTTATAGTTCAAAACTATTATACAAACTGGGGTTGTCATATTATTGTTTATGTTACTTTGTATTTTTCTTTGAAACTTTGTACCTGTTGCTTGTGAAATTTCTGCAAAAGTATGATTCCTGTCAAAATGATGTTGTCCCTGCACTTTGAGATAATGGCCAAAACACTACAGAACAGAAAAAAATTAAACAACAGTAGACTTCAGGTAGACTTAGCCTAAATGTCACTTCCTCTAAACCTTAGATGCCTTGTTGCTCAAATGTGGATAAGAGAGTTTTGACACTGACTTCTAGTCACCAATCATTCCCTTCAGACCAACATCCCAGGACAAGTCCATCACAGCACTGAGGAGCCATCAGATCATAACTGCAGGATGACTCATCAGGACTTTTTTTCATCAGCCTTTTTTCTGGACACTTTGGAAAAAACATTTGTTTTGAGACAGGGTCTCTCTCTTATTGCCCAGGCTGGAGTGCAGTGGTGCAATCACAGCTCACTGCAGCGTTGACCTCCTGGGCTCAAGCGATCCTCCCTCTTCAGCCTCCTGAGTCACTGGGACCACAGGCATGTGTTACCATGCCTAGCTATTTTTTATTTTTTCATAGAGACAGTCTCATCATGTTGCCCAGGCTGGTCTTGAACTTCCGGGCTCAAGCAATCCTCCTACTTCAGCCTCCCAAAGTGCAAATGTTCCAGGCATGAGCCACTGCACCCAACTTTGAAAAAAGATTTTAATCAAAAGTGAGAAATATAAAAGTTGTCAGAATCAAAATGGAGTCACTTGTGTTAAACTCTTAAAAAGTAGAGCTGAGGAAGACTGTAAAGAAAGGGTTCTCACACACAAATGTCTGATAAGAAAAACTATCACAAAAGACTACAAAAACACAACTTATCCAAAGCCATTGCAATGTTACCAAAAAGAACGCTTCTGCTAGGACATCTGTCCAGCAACTGCCTGTCCAACCCTGCCTGGACTGATACCACCCTTCTTACTGATCCTTGTAGTCAAGAATAATTATCTTAAAACAATTATGTAATCTTCCTCATTCTTTATTCTTTTAAAAACTTTCATCTTTCTTTGCCTCCCTGAATCCTCACATACTTTACTATGACACATGTATCCCCATCACAATGCTGAGTCCCAAGTAAATGATATTTTATTTTAGTCTCCCTCTCTGTGTGTTATTCGAATTGATGTCCTTACCTTAAACCTAGGCAGGTTCAAAGAGTTCACCTGAGTAGGTGGGGGAGGTTGCATCTAATAATCTTCCCTACAAGTGCAGAGCACAGGGAGTTTTCAGAGGGAATTCCCATCTGTCCTGTCATTCCAAATATGAGGAAGATGAGGAAGCCAAAGCCACACTTGACTAATACCAAAAAGAAATCCAACTCCTAGCCTAGGCTTGGGAAAGGGGTTCCAATGACAGGGCCTGCATAATGCTGGACAGGATCTGGTGACATGGGCAATCTATTGGACCTCAAGGAAACATCCAACCAGTGGCTGTCACCATGGAGGCGGAGGTAAAGCCAGGAAGCACCAGGAGCAGAGAAAACATGGTGACAGCTACCCAGACAGCCTGCTGGATGACACTGAGGACCGGGTGGGTCTGGGATGCACATCTGTCTAAAACAAATGGGCCATCCATAGTTTATAGCAGGTCAATATATATTTGCCCAGGAAGACAGTGACTTTATCTTCAGCACATGAACATCTAGTGTAAGTAGACCAATTTTTTTTTTAAGAGACAGGATGGGATCTCACTATGTTGCCCAGAATGGAGTGCACTGGTTATTCATTGGCACAACCATATCATACTACAGCCTCAAATTCCTGGGCTCAAGCGATCCTCCTGCCTCAGCCTCCTCGGTAACTGAGACTGATTGCAGGCACCCACCACCATACCCAACTATTAGACTTTGTTTTCTCTTGAGCTATAATAAACTAAGAAATGCTATAGAAATGATTGTTACTCTCATAATAACTATCTTAAGCTTTTAGAAATAAATGTTTCATGTACAACTATTAGAAAATTCAGATAAGCACTAAATACATACACATATATGCATATACGTACATGCATCAGAAAAAGGAATTAAAATAAAACAAACTACCACTCAGAAATAATCACTATTAGTATTTTGATGCTTATCATTTCACACTTTATTCTATGAGTGTGCACGTGTGTGTAAATATATATTTAAAATTTTTGATAGTATTCAAGTATAAATAGGTCTTTTGATGACAGAATGCTCTCATACTATACTGACTTTTTAATAACCTGCTTTTTTTTTCTATAACCATACATGGTGAACATCTTTGCATTAAAAAAAAATCTGACCACACTTTTTAAAAACTTTCTTATTAAAAAATACAACATGCATAAAACTGAAGTATACAGTATAATGGAATAATTATAAAATGAACACTCAAGGATACAGCAGCTACCTGGGATAAGATGAAGAACATGGCCACCTCACAGGGGCTCCCTCCAGGACCACCACCACCACCTATAAGGCCACATGATGTTTCCTAAAAACACACGATATTTGCTCCATCACAAGCATGAACCACAGTTCATTCAAATTGATGGACATTTTGAGTGTTTCTGCTTTCTGCTGGAGTGAATATCCTGTAGGTACTTCCACATACCCATTTATATCTTTCAATGATTTCTTTGGTTAAAGTCATGGAAGGGAAATCTCTTGTTCAAAGGTGTGCATATTTTTAAGGCTTTTAATACACTGTTACAAGTTGCCTTTTTACAGACAGTAGGAGGGTTGGGTCTCACCAGCCCTTCAGCATGGTGGATGTTTGCTCATCTGATAGGTGAAAGTTAGTATCTCATTGTCTTAATGCATTTGCATGTCTTTTTTGTTGATGAGAGGACATCATTTATGTCATGTAATTATACTTGTCCTCCAAGAATTACCAGTGAGAGATCCTATAATTAAAACATTTAATCTCAAGAGCTTGTCCTATCTCTGTGTCCATCCACAAGTCATAAAAATCCCATCCCATCCCTTCTCTTCCCCACTCCACGTCTGGAGCCATTTATCAGCTCCCAGACTTGAAACCAAACCTAGCTTCATTGCAGAGTCCTTGGCTGTGCTAATCAGCAGCTACTGGGAACTGGGGTAAGTCACTCCTCTCTCTAAGCCTCATGGTCCTCAGCTGACAAGGGCTTAGCACATGAGAGAAAAATGGAAGTGGAATAAAATTATGAACTCTAACTTTAATAAACTAATACATGTTGAACATGTATTATATGCCAGGTACTGTGCTAAATACATGCTTCCTTTCTGAATTTTGCAACAACAGTGTGAATCAAATATTATAATCTCCATTTTACACAGGTGGAAACTGAGGCTCAGAGAGGTGAAGTGTCTTGCTCACAGTCTCACAGCTGGGAAGACTACCAGGCCTGGCTGCTTCTCAAGAATCTGTTCTTTCTGGGAGGACCCAGTGCCATCAACATCTCTGGACAGGCATATGGAATGATGATCATTAAATGGTGTCTAGAGCACGTCTTATTAGAAAAGTTCTTGGAGAATCCCCTTTTCCCCCTATGGTGGTGCCATTGCTGTTTGCCCCATGCACCCCTCCAGAATGCGGTGAAGACTGTTCCTCGCTGGAAGACCTCCCCAGGACTCAGGGCCCACTTTAGTTAAGCTCTGCAAGAATGAGAGGAGGCTCATTCCTCCTTTGGCTCATTCTTTGTTTTGACCTCCTGTTACCACCAGCTTCCCCACCTTCTCTTGGCTTCTCAGAGTCTCACCTGTCCAGGAAGCCCTCCATGATGAAAACTTAGAATTAACCTGAAGGCCTTTCAGAAGAAAAGAACAAGAAGAGAGGGCTTGCCATAACTAAATGCCAACCCTACACAGGGACTTCACCTACATCATCTCATGCAATTAGCAGTCCGGCTGTAGGAATTATTATATCCCCCATTTTGAGTGGGGAAGCTGAGCTTCAGACAGGTAAAGTTCTGGACCAAGGATTCATGGCTAATGAGAAGAACTAATACTTATTTAGCTTATAAGTACCAGCGATGGTTATAAACCACTTGCATGTAATAATCATAATCTTTACCACATCCCCCAAAAGGTAGGGTACTGTTTTTATCATCCCCACTGTATAAATGGAAATACCAAGGCAGAAAAAAAATTAAGTAATTTGCCAAAGATGTCCCAGGTAGTAAGTAGAGTTGGGATTGGAACCCAGGCAGTCAGCCAAGTTTGTCTCTAACCACCGTGTCTGGATGACCCCAAACCTCCATGGTTTCTTTTTCCTAAGCAACCGAGTGCTTGGGAAATGCAGAGGTTGGTGGGGGAAATGCTTGAAATCAACATTCTCCCTGTGTAGTTTGAGGAACCTGACACCCAGAGAGAGTGTTCCTGGCTCTTCCCAGGTCTTATGATTGCAGATCCAGTCTTACCACAATCCAGCCCACACTGCCTCTCCTCAGAGGGAGAAAGGGCGTTGCAGCTGATCTCACCTCCTCCCTTCCCCCTCGGTGGTGGTGGGCCAGGACTCTCTGAAAGAGTGATCATGTGTTTAATTATTAGGTGAGTAACCATGGGAGGCTTCCTGGCAGATTATTAATAGAAGCTGAGGAAGGTGTGCGTGTTTAGCAACAGGCCAGCAGTTTGGGATGCCAGGCTGGCTTGGTCTCTCGGTTTCTGGAGTCACCTGAATGACCTGACTCATCTCCTGGCTGAGGACTTGGCTTCTCACTTCTGAGACACCCCATTCCCAAGGCAAATTGCTGTCTTGCCTCTCTCCTTACACTCATTTACATCCTCTGTTGTCAGGCTGCCAGCCCGAACTGAAGCTTCTAGACAACGAGACCTGGGTTTAACCCTTGCAGACTTTAGCTACATTGTCTAACCTGTTGGGACTTCAGTCTCCTCATCTTTGAAATGGGCATGCTAATATCAAATTCGTCATGAGGACTTACGGAGATGATTGCACAGCAGGCACTCAGGAAGCTGCCACCATTGCGACTAGTATCATTCGGAGGCTGCCACGCTGGAACCTGCTGGCCACAGGCCCTGACAAAACTGTTCCTTTTCTGCAAATGTCTTTTCCAGGTCTTTCTCCCTCTTTTTCCACGTGGTAAGTGATGGGCCTATGAGGAAGGATAATGTATTGCAATATTAGAGGGTGAGGCTCTTCTTTTTATTTTTTTCAGCAGAGCTCTTGGGAAGAAACCTGGCCATTTGAGCCCACTTGACCTGCAGTTTAGGGTTACTGGGTCCAAGGCAAGACACAGTCATTGCTGGCTTCTGTTTTGATAAAACTTACGGCATGAAAGAGTTGCATCAAGAATCTCAGAAGGGAAGGAGAGAAACTTAGAGGTAGAGAAAGAAGAACACTTTGCTTGCTTGAATTGGGACCAAGTTCTGGGGTTCTGTTAGCAGCAGGCCCCTTGCTCTTGCCCTGGGGAGGAAGAGAGGGTACTATGTCCTCAACCCACCTTTCTGGAGAGCCTGGTGCCCAGGCAGCAGCCCCTGCTCCAAAGAAACCCTGAGTTCCCCAAAGACTGTCACTCTATAACATAACCCGTGAAACTTTGCCTGACGCTGGTGCAGAGGAGCTGGGTGTCCACTCATGACAGAGACTGAATTTCCCACTAAGCCAGCAGAATGGGGGCTGTAAGTCCCTATGGATTTTTTAAAAAGTAAGGAAAATGGATATTTCTTGTACACCTGAACACGTGGCCTCAGATCCCTGCCCACCACCCCTGTGTCGGGACCCCTGCATTACTGCAAGGGCCAGAGCGCCAGTGCATGAAGCTCCCGCGTAGAAAACAGGTCTTGAGAATAAACGTCCACGGTAACAGAGTGGCTGCAGTCCCACGAAGGAGCAGCCCCCAACGGCTAGACCTGTGCCGTCTAATACAACAGCCGGTAGCCACCACGGGTCTGTGTTTAAATTTGTTCAAAGGAAATGAAATTTAAAATGAGCCACGTTTCAAGTGCTCGGTAACCCAGGTGACCAATGGCTACTGAGACTGGCCAGCGCACAGTTCTGTCAATGTAGACATTCTATTAGTCTATTGGTTTGTCTAGACAATTCTATCTAGAGTAAGTAACACAGGACAATTTCCCCAAAAAAACTTCCTTTACTCCTCTGGACAACAGGTGAAGACTATTTCTGTTTTCAGGTACAGTTTAAACGATTTCTAACAGTCAATATAGAGGAAGAGGACTACAGTTACGCATGGGGGTGGATATACTTTGTGTGGGGGAAGAATGTGTGTGCAGATAGCTTTTACCTGGCAGGCGCGGGAAGTGTGTGTACGTTTTGTTCTTCAAAACACATCTGTAAGCCCCTCCTTTGGAGGCCTTCCAGGCTGGCCTCTCCCGCCAAGTATCCATCGCCCATGTGTCCTAGCCTCTCAGGAGGACTCTGAAAAAGGTATTTTGGAAGAGCAATGTCACATGTAAGCCCCATTTTCTATTTGCAGGCGTGTCTCTCCTCTGTGGGGGTTAGCTCTTTGAGAAACATTTCCTGGTCTCCGGTGTGTCCCCAGCATCCAGAGCTTGGCTGTACACAGTAGAGGCTTAGTAAGTGTTGATGAGCTGAGTGGGCATGTTGGCAGATGGCAGGCTGACTTGGGGTGGCTGCCTTTGACCTCCAGCAAAACTGTGTGTAAACTTCATCTTCTCCAGACGTCTTTGTGGCCCCAACCCCCAACTCTGGGCACAGCGGGATTCCTAGATTCCATGATTGCTTTCCTAGGTTCCCAGAATGGTTCTGGTATAATAGGTGGAAGAGCTGAGGGATCCATAACCGGAAAACGGGGAGGGTTGGGAAGGGGAGGGCTCAGGTAGAAACTAGTAGACAAAGCGGAAGAGGAAAGCCTCATGTGGGACATTGGGGTGGACAGGCCCTCTGTCCAGTGATTTCCCCAGCAGTGGTGGGAAGCAAATACCAGCCAACACCTCTCTGTGTGGCTCAGAATCTTTAAAAATTTGTGCAGGGGGAATACAATGGAATATTTCACATGTGTCTTATATCCAAGCAACAGAAATTCCATTTCCGATAGGTGCTGGAGAAGCCTTTTATGAAGTTCCCTAGGGCAAGGTAGGAGGAGGAGCCAGGCCCAGGAGTCAGTCCCAGGCCTGGAGGGTAGGCCCTGTTCTGGGTGACGCCCCAGGCAGCCAGGTGACATCGCATCCACGAGCCTTGCTCAGCCCCCATCAGCTCTGCTGGAGGCATCTGGGGGCTTCTCTGCAGAACGCTGGTGCAGGGCATTGTCCTCCCGGGTGGCCCAGCCCGACAGGTGTCTCCCTGGCTTCTCCGACGGCTTTGCCACCTTGCACCTGCTTGCCCGCTTGCTCAGTCACGTCCTCCTCGTCGGCCACGTTCTCCAGGCAGCTGCGTCAGCCTTCCAAGATGCAGGTAAGCCTTTGGCCTGGGGCCAGCGTCTCTGGCCTGGCTTACCTCCTGTGGGAGTGACTGTTAGCATTGCTGCCTCCTCCCCAAAAGAAATCCCCCCATTTTCACCGTTGGACACTCGAGTACTTTATCCACTACCAACAATTTCATCTCTGCCTTTAAGCATTTACAGTTAAGATATCCACTGGTGTTGATTGAAATGCTTGTTTCAGTAAACTTGTAAGGCTGCGTTCATTCATTTATCATGCATTTAGTCAGCTCAGGCCTGGTTTGTCCAACAGTGTGACCTACTAGGAGCACAGTGTCAATTCCACTCAATGCTAGAGGTAGGGGCAAAGACAGGAACCTCCGCCTTTGAGATCTGGGGAGGAGGTGGGCGGGTACTCACCATTGTAATTGTAGCTTATGCTTAATGAGAGCAAATCCTGTGCCCCGCCCTGTACTCAGTGCTCTCCATACTGACAGCCTCAGAACAGTCCTCTGAGGGAGATGTTACTATGCTACTAGCAGTTTTGTAAATGAGGAAAGCGAGCACAGAGCTTAAGTGAGAAAAGTGTCATATCGCGGAGCTTGTAGTAGTTTGCTAGGGCTGCCATAATGCAGAGTGTGGGCTCAAACAACAGAAATGGATTCTCCCACAGGTCCAGAGGCCGGAAGTCCGAGATCAAGATGTCGGCAGGATTGGTTTCTTCTGAGGCCTGTATTTGGCTTGTAGATGACTGTCTCTTCTGTATGTCTTCACATGGCCTTCCCTCTGTACCTATGGCCAGGTTCTCTGCTAAGGACACTAGTCACATTGGATTAGGTCA
Source organism: Ateles fusciceps (assembly GCA_036589455.1). Lineage (NCBI taxonomy): Eukaryota > Metazoa > Chordata > Mammalia > Primates > Atelidae > Ateles > Ateles fusciceps. The sequence goes on along the minus strand of JAZHEH010000113.1, from coordinate 1,900,755 downwards.
CCCTAGTTATCTCATTTTAACTTGAGGACCTCTGTAAAGACCTGTCTTCCAATACAGTCATATCCTGAGGTGATAGGGGTTAGGATATCATCCTATGAATTTGTGGGACACAATTTAGTCCATACTATAAGCTAGTAGGTGACAGAGCCAGGATTTAAATTCAGGCTGACGGGCTCTGAATCCACGTGCTGCCTCTCTGAGAGACTTCCCATCCTGGATAAAAGGGCTGCAGTGATTCTCTTCCCTAGCATGGCAGAACATTTCCCAGAGTCAGGGTAGTGTGTGGAGTGAGTGGGAGACTGCTGATGCCCTCCAACCTCCCTTGACAGCCCTCCAAGCCCTGGGCACCCCACACTCCCTGGACGTCCCAAAGCCCCAAATGCATTCTCCTTACATGACCAGGGGGATTTCCTTCTTCTTTAGAAGAAACAGGGAGACCTATAAAGAAAAGACTCCCTTCTCTGCCAGGCACCTCTCGGGGCACTTCCCCATGGGACTCACCCATTTTAAATGATAACCCTGGGAGTTAGTGGTTGTTATCCCCGGGGAGGAAATGGAACCAAGTGCTTTATCATCCTACCTTTCTCCTAAATCTCAGAGACATCTCATCAGGGAATAGTCTAGCTAGAAGGTCCTTATCAGAAAAAACCAATGCTCAGAGAAGGATGTGGTTTATTGGAGTCATAAACCGGATTAAAGTCAGAGCCATGACTTTAACTGTGTGACTATGAGCTGTAAGAATATGGCAGCAGACACTGTCTATCTTAGTTACCCTGGGTCCCCCAGGATAGAGAATCAGATGAACACAAAGGAAACCCTTTCTACATAATAGTTTTAAGAATTAATAAATAAATTGCTCATCAATGAATACATTAATTCCCAGCCCAAGCCCTTGTTTTGGCCTCAAATAAAGAAATAATGAGTTGTGTTCAGTCTCCTCTTCATCTTTCATAATAGAACACCAAATTTTAACAGATAACTAGCCCAAATAAATAAGATATTTCCCAGTTTCCCTTGCATGTGACTATGCTTTGGCCAATGCAATCTAATTAGAAGTGGTTGAAACCTTCTAGAAAATATGCTTAAAGAAAAAGCATGCACAAGTTAATTTGTTTCTTCCTTTACACTGGCAAGAGTGAAATGCAATGGCTGGAGCTCCAGCAGTTACCATGGACCATGAGGTGACCTTAGGCATGAAACCAATGCAGCACAGAACAACAGAGAGAAGGAACATGATTCATTGACACTCAGGCACCAGACCAGCCCAGACAGCTCCTCAGAATGTCTGGGACACAACAGAGAAGTACACGTCTATGCTGCTTAAACTGATGTTATTTGTGTTTTTTTTTTTTTTGTATTACTCATAATTAGACATAATCTAACTAATACAAGTCTCTAATGAAGGTGCCCTTTAGAGGCCACATAGGTTAGTCAAGAGCTCAGAACATAAATCCAGATGCACTTGCTAAGGGTATGACCTTATACAAGCGACTTCACCATCTGGAATCTCAATTTACTCATCTGTAAAGTGGAGTTAGTAATAGCATTTATCCTCCTCCTCGGTGCTGCCTATGGAGGTGGCAGCCATCTCTTCCTCAGCATCATGGCCACTCTCAGATCCCTTGTGAAGCCCAAGATCATCAAAAAGAACTAAGCAGTTCATCCGGCACCAGTCAGACCGATATGTCGAAATTAAGTATGATTGGCAGGGACCCGGAGGTATTGACAACAGGGTTAGTAAAAGGCTCAAAGGCCAGATCTTGATGCCCAGCACTGGTTATGGGAGCAACAGAAAAACAAAGCACATGCTTCCCAGTGGCTTCTGGAAGTTCCTGGTCCACAACGTCAAGGAGTTGGAAGTGCTACTGATTTGCAAAAAATCTTACTGTGCTGAGACGGCTCATGATGTTTCCTCCAAGAACCACAAAGCCATCATAGAAAGATTCGCCCAGCTGGCCATCAGAGTCACCAACTCCAATGCCAGGCTGCGCAGCAAAGAAAATGAGTAGATAGCTCGTGTGCATGTTTTGTGTTTAAATAAAGCTATAAAAACTGCCCCAAAGAAATAATAATAGCATATATCCCATGAGGTTGGTATAATCCACGGTGTGGATAAGGGAGATACATCATATAAATTACAAGCACATAGCTCGCTGTGAGGCCCAGGTAGTGGTGCGCTCAGGTGAGATCCCGTCTTTAGCACCCAGGCCCCAGAATAGGACTAGGTTGGGATCAGTGTTTGTCAGATGATGATGATGATGGGGATGCTTTACTTACTGTCAGAAGTGGCTGTGAGTCAGCTTGGCCTTGACTGAGAGGCAGCCTGGGAGTCCTGGCTGAACCTTCATCAATGAATCAGAGGGCTGCCAGGCAGAAAAAGGCGCAGTGGGAACTTCCTTGATGATCCACCCTTTACCAGCTTGGAGTGTTTTGTGAAAAGGTGGGTAGTTCCATAGGGATGTGGGCTGACCGTTCCACCATGCGGCAGAAATGAGAACAAAACAAAACGAGCTGTTAAGTGTGAAACCGTGTCCATCCAAATTAAAGAGTTCTACCACTCTATGCCCCCAACTATGTTCCAGCACTTCAAGTTAAGAATAAACAGAAATCAGATCCAGACACGTTTTGTTTGGGAGCGTTGTCTGCCTCATAACTGTTGTTTAAACAGGCAAGAAATTTACTCAGTCAGCTTACTAGCTCTGCGACCTTGGGAAGAAGCCATTTAAACTCTCTGAGCCTTAATTTTACCGCTGTGCAATGGGGGTGGTAGCATCTACCTCAAAAGACAGGTAAAAGAAGGGATTAAATAGATTGTCTAAGCAAACAGTCCATACTTAACAAACATCTCCGTCCCTTCCCTTTCCCCCAGAGCCCCCACAGCAGAGCCTAGAGAACCAGTGCCAAGTGAACTGGATACACAGAATTTATTTCAAGTGTATAAATGTAGGCTGGGTACAGTGGTTCATACATGTAATCCTGTAATCCCAGCACTTTGAGAAGCCAAGGCAGGAGGAAAAGTTGATTCCAGGAGTTTGAGACCAGCCTATGGGACCCCATCGCTACAAAAAATACAGAAATTAGCTGGAAGTAGTGGCGCATGCCTGTAGTCCCAGCTACTCGGGAGGCTGAGGAGGGAGGATCACTTGAGCCTGTGAATTTAAGGCTGCAGTGAGCTGTGATTGTGCCACTGCACTCCAGCCTAGGTGACAGAGCAAGATCCTGTCGCCAAAATAAAGTAATAAAATAAAAAGTGCAAATGCAGGAGAATATTTGTGGGTCCTACAGAATCTTCTGATGAAAGGTGAGCCAGGCAGAGGTCGAGGTCCTGCCAGGTTAGAGTCCCCTCCAGGTACAGCGGGACCTTGTGGGAAAGCTCTGACTGTGACCTGGTCCACCTCACACCAAAGACAAATGTTTTGATGTTAATTAAATAATGTAAAAGTGGTCATCTATTTTAATGTTCTTTAAAATTAAATATTGAAAGTATTTTTTATTGTCATTTTTGATAGAATCTGAGAAATCAGAGGAAGCAAGATTGTGGTGGGGCTTTAGAAACCTATCTAGAATTGCTAAGTGGATTTCACCTCTCCTGCATGACGGCCAAGGGACAATGGCTGTCTGGAGCATGCCATTGAGAAGAATTCTCCATGTCATAGGGTAGACTAGTGATGTCTAGGGTAGAATAGCAATGTCTACCCTAAGCATAGAGTAGAAATGCGACATGTACACATGGTTAGGGTATTTGCCATTCCTGAGCTAGTCCTTTTGCCCCATCTGGCTCAACCTAGACTATATGAACATAACCAGTTATCTAATGAGGCTAGGTAATAGCTAGGTAGTTGCTCAGAGATCTCTCCTTGGTGGAAGTCTCCACTAGGCAGAGCTGAAAGTGAAAGATATATTAACACATGGAGCCCACGTGATTACCCTGAACTAAGCACAAAATGCCAGGCACTTTACATGCATTATTTCTAATCTTCCCAAGAATTATCTAAGTTGGGCACAAGTGTACCTATTCCATAGATTAGGAAACTGAGTTCTCATGAACTTCAGTGATTTGCCTGGAGTTACCCTTAACTGTCGAGCGTCAGAGCTAGAAGCTGCTCCCTTATCTAACACAGAAACCCACACTGTCTTTCCTTGGGCTACACTGTGTTCCCAGGAAGGAAAGGGAGTGGACCGTCTGACTAGGTGATGGCTGACGGAAGGTCTCTGTTCCTCTGCTGTGCTGGGTTGTCTGGACAATCTCCTCGGGTCTCTATTTGGCTTTGACTCTGGGACACAACTTTGGCTTTTGCCACAGACACCTGGGTGTGTCCTCCAGTTGGGCAAGGTTGGTAAAGACTACGTCTTGCCCCAGACAGGTCAGCTCAGGCCAGAAGCACGTTCTTCATGGACTCACCTTGAGAAAGTCACTTCTCCGCAGGCAGAGGCAGGGCCGGGTGCTGACTCAGGGCTGCCTGCATGGTCTGGGGTTGCTCATTCTTGCAGAGCTGTGAGCGTCGGCCAGCCCTTCCCCTGTGAGCAGAGACTCTGAGGTGCCTTCTCCAGGCTCCACCATGGAGCGCAGGAGCCATTCCTTCCCTCTGCACGCCTCCATCTCCATAGTGACTTTGAGCTAACTTAGCAAAGGTTTCAGTGTTTATCAAGTAACTTTGAATAACAAATACATTTCAATAGCTTACAAAATAAGCAATATCAAAAGGGGCACAGGAAAAGTTCTTATTCCCATTTTTGCCCCCATACACTGAGTTCCCCACACCCCTGTAATAACCACCTTTATTACCTTCCTGAGATTCCTACAGAAAACAAACATGTATGAAGGCGTACACTTATCACCACCCACTTCCGTCACACAAAGTAGCATACCGTAAACATCTCTTGCATCCCATGTCAAGTACCAATATATCCCGAATCTCCTATAATATATAAAAATATTTTTATTTTTTTGGCATCTGCATATGTTCCATTGAATAGATATACTAGGATTATTTAATTAGTCTCTTCTTGATGGATGTTATGTATGTTTCCAACTTTTTACTACAAGCAATACTGCAATAATTTGTCACTTAGTAACTGAGCAAGTTTATCAGTTGGATAAATTCCCAGAAGCAAGATTGATGGCTCAAAGGGTATATATACTTTTATGGTTTTGCTAGTATTCCAAAATTGCCCTCCATAGAGTTTGTGCCAATTTACACTCTCACCAGCCATTTACCAGTTTCCACCCAAACCTCACAAACAGAATGTATTATCAATGTTTAACTTTTTTACCAACCTGATAGATGAAAAATGGTATCTCAGTATTGTTCTAATTTGATTATTTCTTATGTGTGTCCTTCTGTATTTTAAAAACCATTTATGTTTTCTACTGTGAACTTTCTATTCATATCTTCTGCCTATTTTTCTTTTTAGTTAATTACTCTTTTTATTATATCTGGGAGCTCTTTACATATTATGAAGATTAAAAGCCTCAGCTGTAATATGACTTGCAAATATTTTGTCTACTTTGATTTTGTCTTTTGATTTTGCTAATGGTTTTATTTTGCCAGCTAGAAATTTTTAAAACTTGTATATAGTAAAATTTATTAATCAATTCTTTTATGAATATTGGATTCTGAACCATTAAATAAACCTTTATACTCCACATTTTCTTCTAATATTTTTATAGTTTGAAATTTTGTATTTAACTACTTTATTTATTTGGAGTTTATTCCAGTGTATTGAACTACTTTATCTATTTGGAGTTTATTCTAGTGTATGAAGTGAGCTATGTTTAGACAGATATTCAGTTGACCTACTATCCTTTATTAAACACCTTTCTCTGCTGACTTAAGATACCACTTTTATCTTATTTTGTTCTATATTACACAATGTATCTTATTGTATCAATGAACTTTCTCTCCTGTTCCACTGGACTATTTATGTAACAGTGCAATACTAATTTAATTAATGGTTAATTAAATTCATTAATTATTGAACTCTGTGACATATTTTAATATCTGATATGACTGGACCCCTGGTCACTGTTCTTTTTGTTTAGATTTGTCCTTGTTTTCAATATGAACTTTAGAATCATCTAGTCTACTTTTTTTTGTTGTTTTTAAGACAGGGTCTCACTCTGATCACCCAGGCTGGAGGGCAATAGTGCAGTCTCGGCTCACTGTAACCTCCACCTCCCAGGTTCAAGCAATTCTTCTGCCTCAGTCTCCAGAGTAGCTGGGATTACAGGAGCCTGCAACCACACCTGGCTAATTTTTGATTCCTGTACAGGAATGCTTTTAGTAGAAACCGGGTTTTGCCATGTTGGACAGGCTGGTCTCAAACTCCTGATCTCAGGTGATCCACTCACCTCGGCCTCCCAGAGTGCTGGGATTACAGGCGTGAGCCACGGTGCCCAGCCCATCTAGTCTACTTCTAAAACCAAAACCCAAACTTAATAATTTTGTTAAGATTACACTAAATTTAAAAACCAGCCTAGAGAGATTTGACATTGTTACACAATTGAATTTCCCTAACCAAGAACAGATTACATCATTTCCTTTGTTCAAGTATACCTTTGTGTTTTATATAATTAATGTAATAAATTATATTAATAGATTTTATAATATTAAACACATTCTTGAATTCCTGCATAAATTCAATCGGGTCATAATGTTTAATTCTCTTAGTGTCATGCTAGATTTTATTTGTTGATATATTATTTAAAATTTGTGATTTAACATCTATTGGGGGAGACTTTTTTTTTTCTTTTTTTGTGATATCCTTCTCAAGATTTGGTGTTGATGTGTTTTTCACTTCATGAAAGAATTATTGAATTTCCCTTTTCTCTATCTAAGGAATAATAGAAATGGCATTGGAATTATTTACCTTTTAAGGATTTGGCAGGCGTCCTCTGTGAAAACATCTTTTTCTTTTGGCTGGGAAGTGGGAAAGAAGAGATGGTTAACTTTCTGGCAACTTTTTATATTTATTCGCTGGTGATTATAGAGTTTGAATTTTCATTTTCTGGGGTCAATTTTCATAATTTTTTTTTCTAGAAAGGTTTTTATTTCACCGGACTTCCAAACATTTTTTTCAAGTTTATTTGTATTATGAAAAATTTTAGGCATAAATAAAGTTAGGAAAGAACAGTATTCCGATCTCCAGGCACTCAGGACCCAGCAACTATTGGTTCAAGGTACTCCTATTGCATCTGGAATCCCACCTTACTTCCCCACCCTCCTCCTGAGTCTGGAGTATTTTGAAGCAATCCTGGGATATTGCATTCTTTTGCTTGGAGAACTTTCAGGCTGTGTCACTAAATCATAAGTATTATTTTTTAAACAGGAAATAATTCAGTTATTTTTTTAAAAAAGGGTCTAAATAAGCTCCAGGCAATTACACCTGCTGGATATGTGTCTTAAATCTCTTCATTTACAGATTTTCCTATAAATCTCACCTCCTCCTCAAACTTTATTTGTTAAATAAACAAGATCATCTTCCTGATAGATTTTTTTTTTTTTTTTTTTTTTGAGATGGAATTTCACTCTTGTCACTCAGACTGGATTACAGTGGCATGATCTTGGCTCACTGCAGCCTCCACCTCCCAGGTTCAAGCGATTCTTCTGCCTCAGCCTCCTGAGTAGCGAGGACTACAGGTGCATGCCACAATGCCTGGATAATTTTTGTATTTTTAGTAGAGATAGAGTTTCGCCTTGTGGGCCAGGCTGGTCTTGAACTCCTGACTTCAAGTGATCCACCTGCCTTGGCCTCCCAAAGTGCTAGGATTACAGGCATGAGCCACCACACCCGACCTTCCTGGTAGACTTTCTATAGTCTGAAATGTACTGATTTTCTCTCTAGGTATCATTTAGCATGTTCTTATTTCCCCTGTATTGGTCCATCTGGAGGCTAGATCAAATTCAGGTTCTGTTTTTTTTTTTTTTGTTTGGTTTTTTAATTGGCTAAGAGTACATTATAAGTGGTGGTGTGTCAAATTTATTTGAAAGTTGAGCAATGTGGTCTCCTGATTCTTTAAATTTTCTCTCTTTTCATGATTATTTCCTACTTATAATTTCCTATTTATTGAATATTTTTTTCTATTTTTTCTTAAGCAGTTTGGATTACAGTTTATCTTATTGTTTTTCAAATCAGTACATATTAGTTTCACTTATTAGTTTGCTTTCTGCTTTTATCCTTAAAGTTACTTCTCTCTACTCATATATTTCAATGTTCTTTTTCTAACTTTTGAGTCTAATGCATACTTTATTTTATTTAATTTTACAGAATTATTTAAGTCTATGAATTTTCTTCTGAGCACTATTTATCTCTATTTGTATGTTTGGCTGCATTATTCCTTAGACATTTGGAATGTCTTTTCCTTTTTGACCAAAGAGTTATTTTGAAGAGAATTTTTTAGAGTTTCCAAGTAAAGGAGGTTATAGTTTTATTATTAATTTCTAGTTTTATTGCTTTATCGTCAGAAAATGGTTTATAATATTCTGACATTTTGGAATTTATTAAGTTTCATTTGTGGCCCAGGATGTTCAGTTTTAGATATTTTAAAAACATCTAAAAAGGGAGGCTGAGACAGGAGAATTGCTTGAACCCAGAGGCAGAGGTTGCAGTGAGCCAAGATTGCACCACTGCATTCCAGCCCGGGCAACAAGAGCGAAACTCTGTTTCAAAGAAACAGAACAAACAAACAAACGAACAAAAAACCCTAAAAACTAAAAAAGAAATATATTCTGTTTTTAGGGTACAGCATTTGAAATATGCCAATTAGTTTATACATTATATTTTTAATTCTCTATTTGAATTTTTGGATCTACTATCAGGGGTTTAAATAAAAATGAATTAAATTCTCCTAATAACCAGCGTGGTTTTGTTTCTTCCTCCTTTTAGCTCCTATAATTTGTACTTTACAGCTATTATTACTATTATACTTAATTATTGATACTTATAACTTTAATTTTTATCATGAATTATACCCTTTAGTATTCCAATTTTGTCTTGTTTAATGCTTTTTTTTGCAAGAATTCCGCTTTGTCTGATATTTAGATCGTGACCACTGCTTTCTCTTGGTTGCTTTTGCCTGCAAATATTGTACATCCTTGTATTTTCAACTTGTATGAAACACTTAATTTTAGATATGTCTAAATGTGATACATTATACATTGAGTTTTTCTTGCAGTTTAATTTGGAAATGTTTTTCTTTAATAGACAAACTAAACTCATTTATAGTGACTGATATGACAAATAATATTTAGTTTTTTAAATATGATTTTATGTCTTGTTTTCTATTTTAATCATTTAAATATTGAACATGTGGACTGTGTGTTTGTGTTTGTGTGTGTGTTTGTGAGTGATTCTAATAAAATTTGGAAAGTTAATATTTTTATTATAACACCCATCTGCATACTTATACCTTGGTCTATTTCTTTTTTATATTATTATTATACTTTAGGTTCTGGGGTGCATGTGCAGATCCTGCAGGATTGTTACATAGGTATACACATGCCATGGTGCTTTGCTGCATCCATCCCCCCCATCCTTGGTCTATTTCTTTAGTTTCTTTTTGTTCACTCCCATAAGTAATAATAAAATTCACATTCCCCCATCAGATTTCAGTTAAGACAATCAGTTTTCTTAGCAGTACCTTTTAATTATTAAATGTGCTTAGACCTCTACTATTTAATGTGTCAACTGTAAATGACAATTCTTAGAGCTCCAGTTATTGCAGATGAAGACAACGGCAAAATTACCATGCCTCCCGTCCACTTTTTGTTAACTGTGTTTGTGTCCAGCTCTGTCACCTAAACTCCATTTTTGTTTTAGCCTCAATTTACCAGTTAAAATATTCCATGCTCACAATCAATCTTCGTCAGAGTTCTTCATGACATTTTGGTGAGCTGAAATGAATTTCATCTTTCAGTTCTTCCTTCCTACGAAAAGGACTCATGAGAACATTTCCTGAGTTCTCGCAAATTTACACCTGTTTGTCTTTAAGACCAATCTTGCTGGGTATAAATCCTTGTCTCACACATTCTTTTCTTGAAGGTATTATGGTGTTGTGTTGTTTAGCTTTATATTCTGGTATTGAATCTTCTGATAGTGAGTTGCTGTGGCCTGTAGGAAATCAGCCTGATTTTTAACCCCTCATTATATGTGACTTGAGCTTTTTACCTGGCTGGTCAAATAATTGTTTCTTTATCTTTAGTTTTTCAATAAATTTATAGGCATATATCATCAGTATTTACTACTTTGGGTCAGTTTTCTCTGATATAGAGTATCCTTTGAATATATAGATTCAAGTCTTCTTTTATTTGAGAAAAATAAATAAGTTGGTCTCAATATTCACAAACTGCATTTAATAGTTTCTACCAAATAAGATGGTTGTGAAGATTCCTGAGCTAATGCATGGGAACCACATGTTTCAGTGTCTAATTTCATCTTGAGAAGTAAAATTATTGTCATTATTAGTAGTAGTATTTAAAAGGTATTGAATGAGTACCTTCTCTTGGTTAAGCACAAAGTAATGCCAAAAATAGGTAATTCACACCCATTATCCTTAAATACTGATGTGTGGTCATGATGTGGTGTGTGCTTTCACTGTGTAAACACATAATGCCAAAGATCCCCGAGGAAGGACGCAGGAAGTAAGAGGATCAAAGACATTTTCATGAAAGTAGAGACTTTAATTAAATTGAAGGTTGAATGTTATTAAATTTTATATGGGAGTGAGATGATGAAATCAAGTGAAAAGTTGGCAGGCGAATTTTGGGAAAAAGAACTGCATGAACCAAGACTTGGAGGTGTGAGAGACCACGGTATGTTTGAGAAAGTACCTATGGCTATAGGAAGGAAGAGTGATGGGTGGAAAAGTGAGAGAAGCAGGTGGAGGGACGCTGTGTCTTGCAAAGTCCTGGGAGCCAGGGAGGAGCTGGGCTTCATGATACAGGGTGTGAGGGGCTTCTGCAAGACTATAAACAGAATATCCTGGGTACGTGGTGGCTTTTCATTGCTCACTCTGGTTACAGGAGGGGCAATGAATTGTGAAGAGTGGCAAGACCAGGAAGGATAGGGAGGGGACAGACAGTTCCACTCATCTAGGTGAGATGTGCTGTTATTCTGGCCTTCAGTTGCATCTGTGTTAGTTTCTCCCATTGCTAAAAATATTTGAGACTGGGCAATTTATAAAGAGAAGTTTAATTTGCTCATAGTTCTGCATGCTGTACAGGAAGCATAGCAACTCCTGCTTCTGGGGAGGCTGCAGGAAACTTAACAAGCATGGTGGAAGGGGAAGGGGAAACAGTCATATCTTCCATGGCCACAGCAGAAGCAAGAGAGAGAGGGGAGGTGCCACACACTTTTAAACCACCACTCAATATCCTAGATACATATTTTGCACATGAAATGAATGAATACACAGAGAATTCTGCCACAGTTCGAAAACAAAGAAACAGAAACTGGCAAAGCAAAGCTATAGTCACAGCCCTCTGTGACTTATGGCTGAGTGTCTTCAAAGACAGAGGCAGAGGCGTGGGAGGTGGCCCATTGACCACAAAGGCCCTGCTAGGAGAGCACAGACTTAGAGCAGGTCTAGATACAAGGCCAAGCTCCTGAGCTCAGAGCCCTGGAGGGAACTGAGAAGAAACTGTGAGAGGAAGATGCACATAGCTTCGGATACCTCAGAAAGTGCTGTCTGCCTGACCTTCTTAGTGTGGAAGAATTTGCAGCTCCGCTCCTGCTTGGTGGAAACTAAAACAGCACCTACAGATAAGTAACTCCATCTCCTTGCTGCTTAGGGAAATACCCAGGTTTGCAGAGGGACAAGACCTGCCCAAGCCACACAGTAAGGAGAGGGAGGGACCAGGATTGCAGAGAAAGTTTAAAATCACATGTAATTGTCAAGTCATTCCTACTGGCCTTTTCATTCACACCCCTTTTACTAAAATTGCAGTATTGTCTTCGCAACAGCCCCTTGAATGCTGCATCCTTCACTCTGCGTGGCTCCAAGCTGTCTCTGAGTCCATGCAGGTTGCTCCAGTGTTGGCTATCAGGAAGCATTCTCCTCTGCCCAACCCTCAACAAGAACTCATTCATTCACAGGTAATTTCCTGAGCATCCCTCCTGTCTGAAGGATGGGAACACGAAGGAATAAGGTGCTGTCCATGACCTTGAGTTCATAGTCCGGCAATGGAGGCAAACATGAGGGACAGCCTCATTCTGATGGCAATAGGTGGAAAGACGTTTGTGCTGTTTCTAACAACCACAGAAATCTTTATAGAGTTAGAGAAACTGAGGCAGTTGGTCTAAAGAAGCTTGTCTGAAATGCTCAAGTCAAAATGAGAAAGCTGAGAAAACACAGCGTGGCCTCTTAGGTGACTTGAGACTCTCTCATTAGGCTGCCCATATGGTTTTCCCTTCGCCTCCAAGGCCCCAGGTAGAATTGGGCTTCCCAGCCCCCTGAAGCCATGTCGCATGACCGGGTGTGGCCAATGGGCCAATGAGATGCGAGCATAAGTGACTGGTGGCACCTGCAGTTGGCACCTCCAGTGTCCGCTCCACAGGCCCCCTTTCTCCCGCGGCAATGCTGAGCAGTAATGCTCCTGATGGTGGTGCCCCCACCAGCTTGGGCCCTGAGGGTAGGACAAGTATGTGAGCCCTTCCCTGCTCCATGACACTTACATAGGGAAAGTGAGAAATAAACTTTTGTTGGTTAAAGTCACCGAGATTTGGATTTTTTTTGAAGCACAATCTCATGTGTCCTGACTGATACCACCCAATCCCAAATGACTTTACTCACAAAGTCCACAATTTGATCCTTAGAAATTTCTTTTTCCAGGGTAAAGATTGATACATTTTATTATATTAGTCAGGCGTAGCTAGTTTATGCAACAACAAAAAATCCCTAACCTAAGATGGATTTATTTCATGCTCAGATCAGAGTCAGATTTGAGTCAAATGGCTCTACTCCATATTGTACCTGTGCCATCAGGACACATAGCCTGCAAGCCTACTGTAACAGGAGAAAAGGGAGGTGGCATATTGACCCGTAACTGACAAAAGCTGCTCTGCTCACAGTCCATTGGCCAGAAATAAACACATGGCCCCAAACTAGCTGAAAGTATCTGGGATGGTCAGTGTTATACATCAACTTGAATGGACCACGAGATGCCCACATTAAACATTCTCTTGGGGCATGTCTGTGAGGATGTTTTAGGATGAGATTAGCATTTGAATCAGCAGACTTAGTGAAGTAGGTGGCCCTCCCAGTGTGGGTGGGCATCATCCAGTCCATCGACGGCCTGAATAGAGCAAGGCAGAGGAATGGAGAGTGTCTCCCCCATTTTTACAGCATTACTGCGTGAGCTGTAATATCACATCTCACCTTCTCCTGCCCTCACAATGGGATTTATATTATTGGTTCCCCCTGGTTCCAGGCCTTTGGACTGGGATGGGATTATACCATGGGATCCACTGAGTCTCCGGCTTGCACATGGCAAATCATGGAACTTCTCACCCTCCATAATCACATGAGCCAATTCCTCACAATAAAGCTCTTTCCTCTCTCTCTCCATATATATGTGTGTATATTAGGTCCCTCTGCTGTGGACCCAGAACATGATCAATTTCAACACTGCTCCTGCAGACAGCAGGTAGGAGCTATTCTTGGGTATTTGTCATGCTGAACTGAATGACTTTTACCTGTGTAACCACAAGAAAGTCCTATTACCTCTCCATGTCTATGTTCCTATATCTGTAAAATGAGAATAATACTGCAATCAATCTGATGGGATTCTTGTGAGGAATCAACAAATTAATATATAGGAAGAATTTAGAGGTATCTGACACAAATTATGCAAGTGCTAGCTATTATTTTTATTATCGTTATTTACCATTATCTACCTGTCTCCTACCAAACCCTGTATGAATCACAGTCTACTACTGTGAGTTACATGGGTGTACCACCCTACCCTGCGTCCGTCATTTGTTTATTGTACAAAAATTACTTCATATCCCACCCTACTTAAAAATGTGTTACTGAAGTCAAGCTAAAGGTATGAAAGAAAAAATGTGCCAGTGGACATTCACGCAAGTAAATCAGTCGTTTATGATGACCTAAGCTCAGAACCTAGCTACATGTTACATAGACACTCAGAAGGGCTTTTGTACACACCGTTAATATTTCCTAAATTTTCTAGAAAGCAACTACAGTGTAAAGTGAGAGAAGCTTGTGCTTTGTTTGGCCTGGAGTTGGTCCAAGAGTGGCTTGCTGTTTGGGAAAATTACAACACTCACGGCAATTCTACTCACAGTCTTTGAATCACCAGCAAAACACACCCAAGTTGGTCTGTGTTTATAACTGGGCATTTACAGGGCTTTCTTATTTATAGGTGTTGGTAATCTACTGTTTCATCACGTCTTCCAGGATAGTTATGCCCAAGCACTTGCATATTTAGAAATGTACTACAAATCATTTTCCTTTATTTCTCCTTTATATATAAAACTGCATTATATCTATTGTCTTAAAATTATGTATGTAAGGAGATCATACGATCTATACTTTGGATTTCAGATAGTAAAGAATATCTAGTTTACAAAGGGAAATGGAGTCATGAGATTTAGTTCTTTTCTAGGAAATGAATGGGTCAGAAAGAAGAAGCTTGCACAGAGGGTGTGGTGGAATTCCAGGTATGTAAACAGCGCTTAGAGAAGTCACCCTATGCTCCTCTATCATTCTTCCCTGGCCTTCTGCACTCTATTTTCTTCCAGCTTCTAAGACACAGGCAGTATCCATGCACCTTTGCCTTTTAAATTATCCAGAAATAATTACATTTCTTGGTTCTTGTACCCCAATGGGTTTGGGGTTTTTTGTTTCTCAGAAGAAACAGCACTGGGTTAGGAGATGGAGGACCTCAGTTTGAGTCTTCTGCTGGTGACATTGGGACACTGCACTTGTCTGGGTCTCTGCTTCTTCATCTGCAAAAGTGAGAGTAATCATCTCGTTTCTGAGCAGGGAGTGTTTTGAGCTCTGTAGGGGCTGCAGGAATACAAGGTAGCAGGCCAGGAGGGTGGAGATCACAGCCCCTGAAGAGAATAAATCAGGCCCACTGGAGAGCAAGGCATGCTGGGAGGAGCTCAGGCTGGCTCTGCTCTGCAGCAGGCCCTGGGACTCAAGTCTGCTCTCTGAGCCTCAGTTTCCCCCATCTGCAAAGCAGGCACAGGGGGCAGAGCTAACTAGATGGACTCTCAGTTTCCTTTGCCCATAGAAGCTCTGTAAAATTAATTTAAAGGTGGATTTGTCCGTGGAAAGGAGAAATATATTTATTCAGAAGAGATAGTTTCTGTGATGGTTTAATTTTGTGTCAGCTTGAGAGGGCCAAGAGGTTAATGCCCTGATTCGCCATTTTTTTTTTCCGGGTGTGTCTGTGCAGATGTTTCTGGATGAGACAAACATTCAAGTCGGGGACTTAGTAAAGCAGATGGCTCCTCCCAACGTGGGTGAAAACCATCCAATCCATCGAGGGCCTGAACAGAGCAAAAAGGCAGAGGAAGGAGGGAGAGATTCATCCCTTTTGCTTCCTGCATGCCTGCTGGAGCTGGGGCGTCTCACCTTCTCTTGTCCTTGCACTGGGACTTACAGCATCAAATTGCCTTGTTCTCAGGCTTTTGGACTCAGGCTGGAATTACACCACTGGCTTTCCTGGGTCTCTAGCTGGTGGGTGGAATATGGTGAGAATTCTCAGCCTCCACAACCACATGGGTCAATTCCTCACAATCTTTTCATTAATTTATATCTATATCTACATATATCTACATGTCTTTCCTATTGGTTCTGGTTTTTTTTTGGAGAGCCATAATACATTCTATTCTAATGATGGAAAGAGCTAAGCCCCAATTGTTCCGCAGGTCTGGGAATCACGTTGGAAGAAATAGTCCCTTAGTGGAAGGTGATAGTGGTCATTTCACATGCTGTGGAAGCTCCCAGGCAAGGGACATTGTGTCTGAAACACAGGCAAAGGGCTGTCACTCATAGCCTGGGTTATCACCAGGGACATGCATGATCTCATTTGACTCACACCTTCTCTAGCCAGGCTCCGTGCTTTGTGCACCACTTAGGCTACTCTAAGTCAATGGAGGAAGCGGGTACAGAGAAAAGCTGAGCCAAGGCTCTGTGCTAACTGTGATGACTGAGATAGCTCAGGCAACTATGAAAGGGAGTATAGAGCAGGTTCTCCTCACCGAGCCAGGGCAAATAGGTGTCAGGGGAAGTGCCAAGGAGGCACAATACTTAAGACAACTCTTCTAGGCAAAGAGAAGGTTTGGAAAGCATGGTAGTTCCAGGCAGTGGGAACAGCCTGTGCAAAAGCATGTAAGCATGAGAAAATGTGGTCGGTTTTAGGAATAATTAATAATCCTATCTGTTGGGTGTAAAATAGGGGATTTGGAAAATCCAGAATTGAGACTGATTGAGAAGATAGGGGCTGGCCAGGAAGACCCTTGTATAGCCTCATGAGAAGTCCTGATTGTCCTTTGGGCAATTGGGAGTCACTGAGGGATTAGACACAGGAGGCTGACATAATCAGATTTGTGTTTTCAAAAGACCTTGATGTCTTCCATTATGTATGGAAGCACCAAGTTAGGAAGACAATGCTAGAAAGAATGAAAATTGAACCATGACTGTGGCCATAGGAATCAATGGAAGACTGACCTGAAAGATACTATAGGAGGAAGAAGAGAAAAGAGAGATTGGAGGGCAGCCCAGGTGGCTGCTGTCAACAAGTCCTTGGGCAGGGAATATTGCCCAGACATGTAGAGGATAAATGTAAGACATCTGAGATATAATATGATGATAAGCAACTGATGTAGGACAATGTCACTTGCATCTTTGTACCAATCTTGAAAGAAGGTTGCTTTGCGATGTTGGATATTCAGAGAGAGGAAGTGACTTGCCCAAGGTCACACCTCTAGGAATCCGGCTGTGATTACAACTGTCCTATGTTAAGTGGGACCTTAAATGACAGAAGCTTGAGAAGCCCTACCAGAAGCTCTCAGTGGCCTGCTGCTGTGCCATTGAAATGTATTTCAGCATCCAAGAGAGACTGCATTGTTCTCCCAGCAAACCTGGACTGGACCTTGTAGCATCATCAGCTACTCAGGGGGAGGAGAGACAAAGTCACTGATCTGAACAGCAGGGTCTTTGGTTGCCATGTGACTGAGGATGGGTGGAGATGTTCTTTTTGTAAACATAATAAAAATCAAAAATAATAAACTGAGATGTGATTTCTTCCATGATAAACCATAAAATGTCTCTCATATTCTCCCCAGTCTGAATGCCTCTCCTTCCATCTCTCTTCTCTTTGGCTTGTGAACTTCTCTTTCCTGCCAATAGGTCAGTTGAGTTTGAAAATTAATTGTTTGATCTGGTGGATGCCAAGGTTCCTGCCTGGCCTTTCTCATCTGACCCAAGTTCACGTGCCCTTCAAAGCCCAGCTAAGATGGCCCCTTCTCTTGGACACCTCCCTGCTGCCCAGCTATGCCCCCACCACACACACACAGCTAGCTGAGGTCAGTCCCTGTCTCTTGAGCCTTCCCCAGCCCTACGGTGACCCTCCTCCTCTCAGCAACTGCTCCCATGGGCTTCCCCCTTAGACTCTGAGGGTCCCATCCTGGGAATGGGGGCCTTGTCTTCTCTGCCTTCATATCTTCCTTCCTAAAATGTGACTGCCGCCAAAATGCTGAATCAATGGACAAATGGATGAATAAATGAGTGGATTTAAAAGATGCTAGTAAGAATAACTGGCGTGAAAACACTATCTCTGAGACATTAAAAATGTTTTAGTAAGTTATTTTTATAAAACACACATACCGAGCCCAAAATATCCTTACAGCGGCCAAGGTTGTAAAGTGAAAAGTGAGTCTTCGTTCCACCTCCCAGGGTCACTCTCCAGATGGTGCTGCCCACAGGTGTCTCCTGTTTTGAGACATTTCCCTTTTATATGCTTTACACAATTGGAGGCATGCTGCACAAACTCTTCAAATAAAATAAATAAAATAAAAAGAAATATTTTTATTTCTTTTAACAATATCATGGAGATTGTACCACATCATTTTCATTTTCTTTCTTCCTTTCTTTTTTTTTTTTTTTTTTTTTTTGAGACAGAGTCTTGCTCTGTCACCCAGGCTGGAGTGCAATGGCGTGATCTCCACTCACCACAACCTCTGCCTCCTGGATTGAAGTGATTCTCCTTTCTCAGCCTCTAGAGTAGCGGGGATTATAGGCATGCACCACCATGCCCAGTTAATATTTTGTATTTTAAGTAGAGACAGGGTTTCACCATGTTGGCCAGGCTGGTCTTAAACTCCTGACCTTGTGATCCACCTGCCTCCACCTCCCAAAGTGCAGGGATTACAGGCGTGACCCACTGCGCCTGGCTGGCCCATTTCTATTCAGAGTTATAGAGTTCCTTTTTACATGTATGTAATAGTTCATTTGGCCAAGCTTCTACTGGAAAACAAGAATACAAGAATGACATGTCAATTAATAATCTCAACTCCAGGGCACGTTAGCCTTCGTCCTCACTAGACTAGGTATCTTATTCATTTTGGACCTTGCTGGTTGACTTCTGGATGAAGGAGATGGTGGTGTCAATGTGCATTCAGTTGTTCTCTTTGCATTGTATTTACTTAATCATTAAGGTTTTTAAATACTTTCGCCCACCACTGCGAAAATACTTCAAAGGCAAGGACAATATCATACACAATTATTGCTCTCGTGTGGCACTAAATACATGTCTGAAATGAATTGGTAAATTAATATCTGGGTGGGCAAATCTGGAGTTGGGAAGGGTTGGCAAATATTTTATAAAGCAAGGTCAGTGGTTAAAAGCCCAACTGATTAAGCCATTTCCTGTGCTATATTCTACCAAATCAATGCAGCAATTCATTTAATCCACTTTCTATTAACGTCTGGTTAAGTTCCTTTTAATTCTTTACTATTCTAAATGATGCTGTGCACTTTTCTGAGTATTCTCCTGTGAAATAGCTCTAGAAAGTTCTAAGTGACAAATTGCTGAATCAAAACATGCACTGTTTTTAGAAGGTTTTGATATATGTGATCAAATTTTTCTGCTAGAAGATTTGCAGAAATTTTCACTCCAACAGGGCCCTCTGAGTCTTTGTCATACCTTGTTCCATCCTTGAGCAGGGAAAAATCATGTGAAAGGTAGACACATGTTTCTTCAATTATTAGTTAGGTTGAATATACTTTTACATGCATGTCGGCCATTTGTATTTCTTATGTGAATTATTTGTACATTTCTGTGGTCCATTTTCCCATTGGGATTCTGCTTTAGTCCTTTCCTGGCAGAATGTCACTTGTGGGGTACCCAATGAACCACATCCCTTGGTGTGTGTGCTCTTCTTCCCTTCCCCTTCAAATCTGGCCAGGCTGTTCAGGTGACCCACTTTAACAGAGAGAACGTGGCGGATGTAACACGGGGACTGTTTCAGGGCTAAGCCTTCAGAAAGCCTGGCAGCATCTGCCTTTGCTCTGTTGGAGGCCAGCTGCCATGTACCAAGTCCAGCCACCTTCACAGCCCCAGACTGTGAGAAGTCTGACCCAGCCACATGGAGAAATCATGAGGGAGAATGCTGGGGTTCCAGCCAGCAGCCTTGCCAGAGCTCCTTCTCGCCACCCATGTGTGCAAGCCGTCTCAGAGGAGGGTCCCCTAGTCACCTGAGCTGCCACCCCCTGTCCAAATCGTAGAATCATGAGCGAATAAGTAAAACAGCGGTTGTTTCAAGCCACTAGTTCGGGGTTGTTTGCTACGCACCAAACTGTCATTAAAAAACCCAAAACACTTCCATTGTGTAAGAATTCCACAGATTAAGATTTATGTATTGAAGGTATTAAGTGTCAGATGTTAACTATCATGGTTCAGTTTTTCCCCAGAGTTTGTTCACCTTTTCATTATAGCTGACTTATTTAGCCAAATCTATTAATTTTTCTCCATACAATTTGTTTTTGATGTCATGTTTAAAGCTCTTCCTCACCTCAATCAGGTATAAAACATTCACTTCTATTTCTGCTACTCTTGTATTTATCTATTGGTTTGTTTTTATATATTATAGTAAAAGTTTTCATCAATCTAAACTTTATATTGATCCAGAGCAGGAACGGAGGAAAAGCCTGTGGCTGCTTTTCCTGGGTTTGAGGGCAGAAGACAGTGGGGTTGCGGGTCAGGGAAATGAGAGGTTGTGTGAGGTCGCACACCTGCTGGAGGAGGGATGGACAGCATCATCCGAGAGCAAGGCTGCTCTGGCAAATCCTTTGCCAAATCTATTCTGTACCACATGCTGGAATCCCCTTCTGGATTCCAGGATCTCTGGGAGCAAGGATGGGTCTTGTTCATAACTGTAACCCCAGAGCTCGGCACAGTATCAGGGGCTGGGGAGGAGCTCAGCAGGTCCTTGTTGAGTAAAGGATGAAGATGTGAATGGCTTCTTGTTTCCTTGTATTCATTTCTGTCCTCTAAAGCTCATGAGGAGGGGAAACCTCTGGTTAGCTGAGATTAGAGTGACGTCACTGGTTGAATATTCTGGAAAGAAGAGATGGAGACCAGTAGGCATGATTTTATTAGGGGGTGTCCTTAGGATACACATTTATGGGCAAGAGGCCAGGGACAGGAGCACATCCTCTGATGTGACAACTCTCAGCTCCCCTCAGATCCTCTGTGGTCCCCACTGTACATGCTACCTCCTTATCTCCTGCAGGGCCAACAGAGTCCCTTTACAACACCACAGGTCAGAGCTGGCTCTGAAAATGACCACGTCCAAGCCCAGCTGGAAGCCAACTGCAAGTGGATGAGGAGGCAGCAGACAATTCTAGAGGAGGAGCCATTCTTCAAGACGGTTGGCTCTCTCCACCAGGACAAAACTACAAAACAATGAAGGTACATCACACACAATGTACTGTATGAATCTTGGTAGCAACTTACCTTGAAAAAAAAGCTATAAAAGTTATTTGGGAGACCATTCTGGACATTGGAATAGAGACTGGGTATTAAATTGGAATAGGGACTTTTTGTTAATTTTCTCAGGTGAGATTACGGGATTGTGGTTATGTGAGGCAATGAGACCTGAGTGTGATAACCCACAATGCGCAGGGTTGTAAGAATGAGACATGAGTACAGCATAGACCTGAAAATACTCACTAAATTTTAGTGGTGCTGGCAAGTCTCACTAATATGATGAGCTATTAGGGAGCCATACAAATAAAAGTGCTACTATGCATTGAATGTTGACTGTATTTCAGCAGTCATGTGAGGCATTATGCTGTTTAATCTTTACAAGGTATGAGATAGTTATTATTATTCTTATTATTTTCCTTTCATAAACAATGAAAATGGGATCTAGAGAAGCATGAAGAACTTACTCAAGGCATAAAGATGAACATGAATTTAATTAACGGAAAGCTGAGATGAAACCAAACCTATCTATCTGTATGTCATAAATTCTTAAGTGTTTGGCTACATTACATTATGGGGCTTATAAATAATTAATAATGCAATAAAAAGTACCCAATATATGAACACAAATTATTCAAGAGATGGTCTGATATTTAGTAAGATTGTGGTAGGTTATGCTGCAACAGCAAATAAATTCCCTAATCCCAGGGCCTTAGCACAACAATTGTAGATTTCTTGCACAAGTGGAGTCTGATGTAGATCAGGCAGCTGTCCAGGAAGACTCTTCTGGGAGGCGATCCAGGCCTCCAGGGTCCCAGGCTCCCTCCAAAATTAGTGTTGCCCCCTGCTTCAACATAATGTCCACTAGGGTCACCACAGCAGGCAAAGAGAGACCTAAGGAGTCCCACAGGAGCTTTTATAGCCAGGCCGCAAAGGGGCCTGTAGAGCCCACAGCTGCAGCCATTGGCCAGAGCTAAGTCACATAACTTCAGCATAACCGCAGGGGAGACTGGGAAATATTGCCTTGTTAGGGGCTAGGAAGAAGAAACAGCACAGTGAACACACAGCATCGTTTCTGCTCTGTGCACCAGAACTACAACTCTGTGCAAAAAGAAAATGAAAACCCGGACTAAAATATTGATTTTGTGTATTATGAGTAATTTCTTTTCTTGTTATTTTGCAGATAATCTATGTGGGAAACATTTTTTAAACAATTTTAAGACAAACCAAAAAGAGATTATATATACTATTTCCTTTGCAACCTAAAATATGCCCATTTAAAGATGATAAAACTACAAAGTAGAGAACTGAAGTGACATCCACCAACTTCCATAGCCAACTATGGCAGGACTTGGAAAAGAACCATGTTCTCTCTGAATTTGACTTTTGGCTGTTAACACCTTCATAACCAATTCATTTGTTTGTTTACACATAAAAACATCACCATGGGACGTACTTTGGCTTTTTTGTTCTTCTTTGTTTGTTTAGGTGGCATTTCCTATCCCCATGCCAGTTATCTGTTCTGGAGAGTGAGTATCAGGGCCCACTGCCGGAAGCAGAATTCTGGAAGGCAAAACGCTTGTGCACAGACAGTCCAGCCTTCAGGCTCCTGGTTACTGCCTGGAATCCTCTAGCTGTGAGGGAAGGAGACAATAAGCTTGGAGTCTCTGGGCTCTTTCCCAGAGGGAAGATGTAGAGCTCATGCTCCTTAGAGGAAAAACTGGGCAGTTCTAATGTCAGACTCCACAGAGACCAAAGGGTGGTACAAGAATCAGCTGAACCCAAGCCTCATGAAAATGAGCCCAGCAAAGCTGCCCTGAACATCCTACTGTTTCCCCCAAAGGTAGTCCTCTGGTCTGGTCTCCCTAAGACTCTAGGGACCATAAGTATGTGAGTGAAAAGAAAGTCTTAGTGTGGTCTTTCATCTCATATGGTCAAGGTAAGTCAATTATATTAATTATATTCATTCACAAAGCACTTGTGCCTGATTCTATGCTACTCTCAGTTTAGCCAGTCCAAGGGTCTTAATTGTTCCAGAAGAGGAGTGAGTTTAATGAGGATATGTCTTTATAGATAAGAAGCTGTATCTCTCATGAAAGCTTAGCACTCTGGGAAAGCAAACAACCATCAGATCTTGGTGGCTTAGAAAAACAAGGCTTTTTTTTGTGCACCTAGCATGAGTTGTCACTGATGGGAAAGGGAAATGCTCTACTCCACATAGTCATTCAGGGACCCAAGCTGATAGAGGTTTCATGCCACATGCTTCCACAGATTCCACAGGGGAAAGGAATCTAAACATGAGCAATGGCTCTTAAGGCTTCTGCACAGAAAAGACATATGTCACTTCTGCTCGCATTTCATCAGCCAAAGCAAGTCACAAGGCTATACCCAATATTAAGGTGGCAGAAAAGTAGAATTCTACCTTGTGCTCAGGAAAAGGCCTGCAAATATTGGATTATAAGCATTAATGCCTATGTGACAGAGGAAGATCATTCCTCATGTTCATTATACAGCCTCTTTAAACAGCCTCTTCCTCTGATGGTTTTTAAGGTTGAGGTTGGGATGTTGGCTGCCTTCAGCCTGAGTTCAGAGGGAAAGCCTGGAATGTCTGGAAAACTACTCCTGGATAGTGGAACATAAACCATGCCTCCCTTCGGTAGTCTGGTATGTCAGGAATGACCCAGAATGGAGTGTCTGATGTTGTTCTGGCCTTAGAGATGAAAGGGAGAAGACTGGGCACTCTGAGCCCTGAGAACACCCAAGTTCTTGAAGCTTCTGTTTTCTCTTTAGTGACTCAATCTGATAGCAGGATGTTAGTTCAGTCTACTTTGGTCCAGGCTCTTGGTGAAATATTCTGTTGTCATTACATCCACCACTTATGTTTTCATGGCACAGGAAAATCCTTGGAGTATAATACAATGTGGGTAAAATGATGGTCAACAGATGAATGCTATGGCTGCAGCTGTTAGGGGTTGAATCACGTTTCCTAAAATTAGTGTGTTGAAGTTCAAATCCCCAGTGCCTCAGAATGTGACTGTATTTGGAGGTAGCATTTTCAAAGGGCTAATTAAATTAAAATGAGATTTATGGATAGCCCTATTCCAACATGAGTGGCGTCCACACAAGAAGAGGAGATTAAGATGCAGATACACAGAGAGATGGCCGTGTGGGGACACGAGAGAGAAGACACCCATCTGGAAGCCACTGTGAGAGGCCTCAGAAGAAAGTCACCTTGCTAAAGCCTTGATTTCGGATGTCTAGCCACCAGAATGGTGAGAAAACATATAAATTTCTGTTGTTTAGGTCTGTGGTACTTTCTTACGGCAGCACAAGCAAACTAATATAGCAGTTAATCCTTAACATACCCCCAGAGTTTAGGAATTCTTATCATTAAATATTATAGCTGAAGGAGGTGAGGTTAGAACCGATTAAGTCACCTGTCCAAGGTCACCTGAGATGGTTTGGCTGTGTCCCCACCCAAATCTCATCTTGAATTCCCATGTGTTGTGTGAGGGACCTGGTTGGAGGTAATTGAATCATGGGCGCAAGTTTTTCTTGTGCTGTTCCTGTGACAGTGAATAAATCTCATGAGATCTCATGGTTTTAAAAAGGCGGTTTCCCTGCACAAGCTCTCTTTACCTGTCACCATCCATGTAAGATGTGACGTGCCCCTCTTGCCTTCCACCATGATTGTGAGGCCTCCCCAGCCATGTGGAACTATAAGTCCATTAAACCTCTTTCTTTTGTAAATTGCCCAGTCTCAGGTATGTCTTTAGCAGCAGCCTATCTGCAAGCCACCATGAGAGGACTCAGAAGAAAGTAACCCTGCCAAAGCCTTAACTTCACACGTCCAGCCTCCAGAATTGTGAGAAAATAAATACATTTCTGTTGTTTAGTCTGTGTTAGGTCTTCTTATGGCAACAGAGGCAAACCAATATATCAGTTAATCTGTGACATATTCCCAGCATTTAGGAATCCTTATTATTAAACGTTATAGGTGAAGAAGGTAAGGTTAGAACAGATTAAGTCGCCTGTCCAAGGTCATCCTATTAGCAAATGGCAGAGCAGATGCTCAGACCAAAAACTGTCTTATTCCAAACTCCACACCAAAATCTCCTCCAAAAAAATGTCAACAGAAACACCAACATATTCAGAATGTCATACGGACTAGGGATAGTGTAAGATTCCTGCCCTCTGCCCCATTTTGTTGTGAAATTTTCTCTGAGCCTGAGAGGACCAATTAGTGACTCTTCCCTCACTCAACACTTCTGTCCTCTCTGGGGCACCTATGTTGGGGTTAAGAACATGGAATTTGGAGTTAAACTGGCCAGGATCTGAGCTCCTGGAGACTTGGCCGTGGGTTTGCTGTGTGAAGTTGGGTGTGTTACTTAACCTCTCTGAGCCTCAGTTTCCTCATGGAGAAGACTCATTTGTTCTCAACCTTGTGAGGTAACTATGGGAACTCAGAAGACAAAAACTGTAGCTCATGACTCAGAGCCTGGCCCCAAGGGGGACAGAGTAACCCAGAAGTCTCAGGGCAGGGGTCCTCAGGGCAGCTCTGCTCTCTGGGCTGGTCTCAGCCGCATCCACCTCTCCCCCAAGAGAGCTCCTGGACACCAAGAGGCCGAGTCTCACTGGATTGTGTACCTTCAGAGCAAAGCCCAGTGCCTGGCTCCTAGCAGGCCCTTGGGAAATATGGGTTGAACAAATTAAAGTGGAAACAGTAAATAGAAAAAGAAATCTGGTTGGAAACTTCCGTGATGCTATTTGTGCTTTTAGATACAATCTCCTGGAATCCTCTTATTATTTTAGTAATTTAGAATTTTATTAAGCTCCTTAAGAAGATGCCAGTTGGCCTTGTGGTACTACAGGGTGCTGGCCCATTCCAGAGCTGAGCTTCAAAGCTGGTTGGTGGCTGCATCCCCCTGGCCTAGGTAGAGCGGGGGAGTGTTCTCCCTCATGGGATCTGAACTCTAGGTCTTGTGATTCATGCAAACATATGCAGGCTGACCCTCAGATGTAATTTAAGAACCGTCTCCAGGGGCCAGGGCCAGCTTTGGCTGGAAGTGCTGTAAGTCCACTAGTGGGGTGGGCTGAAAGAAAAGGGGTGTGTGTGTGTGTGTGTGTGTGTGTGTGTGTGTTTGTGTGTGTGTGTGTGTGTGTGTGTGTGACAAGACATGTGTGTGATGTTTCTGTCCCACTGCAGGAAGCATCAGGGTGCCAAGGCTGGCCCACAGCACCTCTGTGACTTCCCTCCCCTCCTCTGCCAACATCTGGTCCACTGAACACTGTATCATGCGTTTGAAGCCCAGCAATCTTTTTCTAGGGCACAACTTAGAAACTGGGACACAGATCACTATTGATTGGTGAAGACCAAGAGCATTTCCTCACAGGGCAGAAAAGGTCATTGGCAATGCATTTGTTCATTCACCCATGCCTTCACTTACTCAAGAAGCTGGCTCTAATCAAGTGCTTGCTGAGCTGGGGGTTGGAAGATAAATGAGACCTGGTCTCTGTCCTCCGGACACTCCTGGTCAAACACAAACAAGCATGAGCTAAATGCCCACAGTGATGAGTGCTCTGCAGAGCCAGGCATGGCACTGGGGGAGTGGGGGTCAGGATCTCAACCAACCCAGGGTGAGGGAAAGGAAGAATGGGGGTAGGGGGACAGTCTGGTCTACTTAATAAGAGTACTGGTCTTTATCCAGCTTCCTGCTCATGAAAATACAGCACAGGCACCATCATCTAAGTACCCGAAGAAGATCTAATTCTCAGCCCTCGTTTTACAGACAGGGTGTCAAGGTTGAGAGAGTTTGGGTAATTTTTCCTAACAAGAAAATGATGCAGATGGGATCTGAACCCAGATACCCGAACATGAGTCCGGCCATGACCACCAGACAATCAGGAAGGAGCAGACGCAACTAAGACAGAAATTCAAAAGCTGAGAAAGGAAAGAGCAGCACATCAGAGCTGCAGGGAATGTGGCAGAGCAGGGGAAAGGGTGAAATGTGCGGGGGAGCGGGGGAGATTGAGACCTAAGGGGCTCCAGCCTGGAGGCTTTATTAGCCCAGGGTGGGGCAATGCCCAGAGAGGTGAAGGGAATTGTCAAAGATGCATGGCTCTGATGGCAGAGCAAGAATTTGGACTCAGCATTTTCTGCATGAGAACCTGCTACTTTTGGCTGGGTGCGCTGGCTCACGCCTGTAATCCCAGCACTTTGGGAGGCTGAGGTGGGCAGATAACTTGAGACCAGGAGTTCGAGGCCAGCCTGGCCAACACGGTGAAACCCTATCTCTACTAAAAATTCAAAAAATTAGTCAGGTGTGGTGGCACACGCCTGACACTCAGAAAGCTGAGGCACGAGAATCATTTGAACCTGGGAGGCGGAGGTTGCAGAAGAGTCGAGGTTGTGCCACTGCACTCCAGCCTAGGTGACAAAGCAAGACTGCCTCAAAACAAACAAACAAAAAACCTGTGCTTAGTCCCCTGCAAGGGCAGCCTGGCAGGCCCTGGTCAACCTTGGGCCTGAGAGAAGCCAAGGCTAGCTGGGCAGTGAGGTTGGAGTATGGGAGGGGGGAACCAATATCTACTTTTTTGTCTTCTAGTTAAAGAATAACTCAGATAACAAAAGTGGTGCCTAAGCCCTAAGCCCTCATGTGCACAAGGCCATGGTCCAGATGAATTTGCTAGGCTGGTTTGTCGAACTCCTCTGGAGATGGGGCCAAAGCTGGCAAATATTTAACCAGGGAAGGGACGGGTAGGTCCCATGCTTCCCCAGACCTGCACGACTCAGCCCCAGCAATGAGCCCAGGTACTTGGGAAAAGTGCTGTGTGAGATTTCTGCCCGCATCTGCCTCCCCATCCCTACCGCTATGGTCTAGGGGTATCTCCAGGCAGCTGCAAGCCTGAAAGGTGCAGAATCCATCTTTTGCTGGAAACAAAACCTCTCCAGACCCTCAGCACTGAACAGCTGAGGTACAGGAATCTTCTACAATTAGGGCATAAACACTTAGAGGGAAAGTTTATTGTCCCTTCTTTACAGATGGGGAAACTGAGGCTCAGAGATGGGAAGCCCTTGCCTAGTGTCACCACAACAGAATAGGGATGTAAACTCTGTCTCCTGACAGCCAGCTGTGGGCTGTATCCTCCCCGGCTTAGGCAGCCCGGGCTGCTGTAAACAGATACCACAGACTGGGTGGCTTAACGTACAGGCACTAATTTCTCAGAAGTTTGGAGGCTGTGAAGTCCAACATCAAGGCAGTGGCAGATTTGGTGTCTGATGAGGGCTCACTTCTCAGTCTGCAGGTGACCACCTTCTTGCTGTGTCCTCACATGGAGGAGACAGAGATTTCATGTCTCTTCCTCTTTTTTATAAGGACCCTTACATCACAAGGGTCCCAGCCTCATGACCTCCTGTAATCCTAATCACTTCTCAAAGGCCTCACCTCCGAATGCCATCATGTTGGGATTCAGGCTTTCACCTATGAATCTGGGGGGAGGCACAAACATTCAGTCCATTGCACTCCCCAAGACTGGAGTATACCCTGTGCCTCTTTGGTTCTTGACCCAACTGCAAAATCTCCATCCCACCCGTCCTGCCCTATTGTCAAAATCAGTCTGTCTCCTCCATGGGTCCTGAGCACCCTCCTCAGGGGCTCAGGAACCTCTTCATTTCTCTCTGCAACTCTGGAGCTGGCTCAGTGCCTGGCCCAGGGCAGGTGCTAAGGGAATATTTATTAAATCCATTTAACTTTCCCTTTTAATGCATGCCACATCCTGCTTCCAGAGTTATCTTTCTGTTTGTATACGGGAGGGTAAGGCAGGCAGCGGGTTCAGCCTATGCGAAGGCCTCATGGCAGGAGTGTTCATAATCAGTACTAGGAATTGAAGGAGGCCAGTGTGGCTGGAGCAGAGAGAAAGTCTTAGGGCAGTGTGTTAGTCTGCTCAGGTTGCTGTAATGAAGTACCACAGACTGGGGGCTTAAGCAAGAGAAACTTATTTTCTTACAATCCTGGAGGCTGGAAGTGTGAGTCCAAGGTGTCAGCAGGGCTGGTTTTTTCTGAGACCTGTCTCTTTGGCTTGTTTGCCATCTTCTCCCTGTGCCTTCACAAGGTCTTCCCTCTGTTTGTGTGTGTCCCCATATCTTCTTATAAGGACATCACTCATACTGGATTAGGCTCCACACTAGCAGCCTCATTTCATCTTAACTACGTCTTTAAAGACCTCTCTCTAAATGCAGTCACATTCTGAGGTCCTGGGGTTTAGGACTTCAACACAGGAGTTTTTAGGAGGCTCAGTTTATTCAAAACAGGCAGGAGCTTGGAAGGCCTTGCAGAGCTTCAGAGGGAATTTGGACCTTATTCTAAGTTGCTATGAGACCAGCAGAAGACTTTCAGCCAAAAGATAAAGTACTAGAATTACTTTTGAAAAAGATTCCCATGACTGCTGTGTGTTGACTCAATTTCCAGGGGGTGAAGGGTTGAAGCTCTGTTCGATTTTCAGCAATGTCCAACCTTATTTCTCAGTTTTATCTCTCTGAGTCACCAAAGCGAGTTCACATCACACTTGTCCCTTCAGGAATGGAGGTCTCCTGTCCTATCCCTATCCTGTGGCAGGATACCATGGAGTCAGAGACTTGTATTTGCTTTTTTTTTTTTTCCATACAGGGTCTTGCTGTGTCATCCTGGCTGCAGCCTCGACCTTCGGGAGTCAAGAAAACCTCCCACCTCAGCCTCCTGAGTAGCTGGGACTACAGGCGTGCACCAGTGCATCCAGCTAGTTTTTCCATTTGATGTAGAGAAGGGGTTTCTCTATCCTGCTGGTTTTGAGCTCCTGGGCTCAAGCAATCCTCCCACCTCAGTCTCCTAAAGTGCTGGGATTACAGGCATGGGCTGGAGGTTTGAGCCCAGCCCTGGCTCTTACAGACTGTGTGCTCCTGGCTGGTCACATCACCTCTTGGCGTCTTGCTTTCCTCAGACGTAAACAAGATAAGGATAATCATAATCGAATCACAGGCTGCCATGCAGAGTAAACAAGATGAGCTCATACGTACAGTGGTCAGGACCCAATAAAGGGCAGCAATTTTAACATCAAAATCTATCTGTGAGAAAATAGAAGTTACTCAAACTTTGCATGGGAGGCTTCTCACAAGCTTTAGTATGAGGAAAAACAGATTCTGTGGATCTCACAGTTTTATTTCCTAGACCATGCCCATGCCTCCAGTGAAGGGACTAGCTGGATCATTGGTTATGGTTATTGTCTCTGTTAGGGTCCTGGTCATCTTCTCCTCCCTGAGCACATTCTTCATGTGACCAGCGTCTCAGTGTTTCTGTCTGCCATTGTTACTGTGAGTTATGGGTGTCATCAACACCATCCCACATCCCTTCAGAACAACTTCCGCCTGACGCCCACTCACTTCCTGCTGCCCTCAGTCAAGCATTGTGGCCGCCCAGAACAGATTTGACAGGCATCAGGGTCTGCTTGGCCCACGGGCCTCTGCTGAGAGGAAACTCTCTGCCAACTGGGACACACTGGAAGGGGCTGAACTCTAGGTGGTCTCTACCCCACCTTCCCACCATACACCCTTTATGTCTTCCATCCATTCTGCCTTCCCCTTCCCCCGCACCCCACACGAGGCCCTTCCAGACCCACTCACCTGTTACACAGGAAATGACCAACAAGACCACGAAGGCCCGCATATCCCAGAGAGGGGGCCTTACAGGGATGGAGCTGGGGGTGCCTCAACATCATTTTTGAGGCACATGCACGAGGTGTTGAGTAAAATCAAACCGTAGCGGACAAAATTTCTTCCCAGTTCCTTGCATCCTTCGGTTACATCGAGGAGCAGGCCTCAGTTTAGCACTGGGACAGACGCTAACACTTCCTCTGCTCTCCTTTTAACCAGGGAGAGAGCAGCCTCTGGGCTGCGCACCTCCCCCAGGCAGCTGGACCTAGCTGGAAATTAATATCTTGTTTGCTTCTGATTATGTTTATTTTTACCCAGGCCTTCGATTTATGACCAGCCAAACTGCTCCTGTACTCAGAACAGCCATATACTGGTTTTCCTTTAATTTTTATATTTCAATTTATACAAAGGTATCCATTAAATTTTCAAAATTATAGAGAATGAGTTTTACAAAGCACACTTGGATTATGGCAAAAATCGTAATTGTGGTGTGCAAAAAATGACCATTTGAGAAACATTACTTGCACACAAACAGGTATCTAGGCCCTGGAAGGGGCTTCCCCAAAGCTGATACGTGGTGGAGCTGGGCCGATAAAGGGAGTCACATTTTTTATGAACTCCCTACACACTGGCCTTGTACACATCCAAGTAGTCTACATAGCAGCCTGCGAGATGCTGTTTTCTCTGCTGTGATTCTGAAAACGGTTTCAGAGAGGTTGGGTGACTTTTCCAAAGTCATACAGCTAATTAAGGTGGACGCAGGACCAGAAGCCTTGTTTCCTGGGCCTATGTTCTTAGAAAGAATCCTAGCCTAAAGCCTTCTCCCAAAGCCCCTTCTCCCTCTCCTACACATCTGGGGAGCTGAGTATATAAGGCATAAAGGGTAGAACTTCTCCTTGTACTGACCCACAACCAAATGCTGACTCACCTTCCAAACCCACAGGACTCAATTTTCTCCTACAAAAGCCAAGTTCAGCCCAGGCAGAATTCTTGTGCGAAGGACCACCTTCTTGGGGTTAGGGCTTCATTTATATTAAGCTGACCTTGCACACAGCTCGTGTGTTCCCCATTTTAGACCTTAGTATACTGAGGCCCAGACTGGTTCTCTAACTTGTCCAAACTCACCCAGCTAAGAAGAGAAAGAACTGAAATTCCAACTCACGTTGGTCTGGCTCCAATGCTGACATCAGCATCAGTATCCCTGCCCTTGACCTACCATTTCAGAGAAGGCCCAGTCTCCTCTGACCCCACTATCTCTGCAGTAACCTGAGTCTCTCACCCCT
This sequence comes from Ateles fusciceps, assembly GCA_036589455.1. Lineage (NCBI taxonomy): Eukaryota > Metazoa > Chordata > Mammalia > Primates > Atelidae > Ateles > Ateles fusciceps. Next base: position 1,868,830 of record JAZHEH010000113.1, on the reverse strand, counting down.
GATGTCTCTCCTGGGGTTGGAAGCACTGTTTTTGGCAGCATCTATTAAAAAGGCCATGTGGACTCCCACGATGACAGTGGGTTCCTGGGAAGAGGTGACACTGGGGTTCTGAAGGAGGGAGGTAGGCCTGGCTCCTCCCATGAGACATGCGGCCTCTGGATTGTGCACACCCTTGGCCTCAAGGCGCCAGAGCAGAGGGAAGGGTCTGGACTAGGAAGTCAGAAATCTCTCTGCTGGACACTCACTCACTCCCAGTGACCTTGGGCAAGCTGTAGCCCCTCAGTTTACTCATCTGTAAAATGGAAAAGAGCTTCAGGAATTTTGAACTCGCAGGTATCATATGGCCCACAAGCTTGTCCTGATGTTTTTTTTTTTTTTTTTTTTTACAAAAGAAATAATTCTCAATATCTAATCTCTCTAAAGTAAGGTCAGGGGGGAGTCAGAAGAGGATCTATCTAAAAAAGGTACATGTCCCTCCCTCCCTTGCTTCCTTCCTTCCTCCCTTCCTCCCTTCTCCTTCCTTCCTCCCTTCTGTCCCCTCCCTTCTTTATTCCTTCCTTCTCCTTTCTTCTTTCTCTCTCTCTTTATTCCTTTCTTTCTCTTCCTTTTTCTTCCTCCCTTCCTCCTTCCTGTCATGTCCCTCCCTCTCTCCCTCCTCTTCTCTTTCAACTTTGCTTGTTTATTTGTTTGGGGGTAGGGCACACTTGTGCATGTGTGGAAAGGAAAACTCTTTCTGTTAATTTACAGAGTGAATCTGTGACCACAGCTGCACTCCTCATTTTCACGGTCTGCTGCCTGTCCCGGGAGGCTGTGGCTCTGGACTGGAAGGGCTGGAGGTCCCCTCTCTGAGGACAGCGTCTTCAGCAGTTGGCCAAAGGCGTGGCAGCCCCAGGAGTCAGCCACCCGAGGCTGAGTCTGGAATGTCTTGTTTTGTTGTGTCATTAATACAGTGTTCATTTTTAGAGCCTGACTTGTGAACGGGTGCCAAGAGCATTCCTGAGGGGGTCAGAAGGGAGCGTGTTTATTGTCAGGCTGCAGAAGTAACTTCCATCAGTAAGCCCTCAAGTACTCAGCAAACCTTCGTTAGGCACCTACTGCTGTGTACCAATCACTGCACCAGGCCCCAGAGATGCAGAGAGGATCTTACACCCCGGGGGCTGTCCCTTGTTAGGTCAGCCTCTCCCACAGTCCTGGGAAGAGGACAGCCCCCTATCAAGGGACAGCCCGCAGGGGTAAGAACAGTGACGGTGGAAAGTCCAGTGCACTGTAGGGTAGAGGTAGTGACCCAGAGGGGCAGTCTCCAGGCTGCTGAGTGCACCGGCTCTTTATTCTGGGGAATGTGCTAGAAGGACATAGTTACCTCTCCAAGAGGGCCTTTTGCAAAGGTATTCTTTTGCAATTCGCTGACTGCAAGACTCGCTTTTCCTACTTTCAAAAATCTTAAATGTTGTAAAATGTGTGAGTCCAATACTAATCATTCCTCAGAGATAACCAGTGTTGGCTGCGTGCATTTCTTCAGCATTTTCCTCCAGGCGTCAGCATAGCTAACACTCCTGGGGACTTACTGTGCCCCAGACCTCCTAAGAAGTCAGCATGGAACTGCTCACTAAGGTAAGTATCATATACTTGTCCAGCTTACACGCAGAGAAATTGAGACATAATCAGAATGAGTCATGCGGTCCAGATCATGGAGGAAGGAAATAGAAACCAGGACTCAAACCCAGGATATCAGCCTCCCTAGGAGCCCTTAATCCTGAGAGGCAAGAAGTCAAACATGGCTGAGCATGGTGGCTCAGGCTTGTAATCCCAGCATTTTGGGAGGCTGAGGCGGGAGGATTACTTGAGACCAAGAGTTCAAGGCCAGCCTAGGTAACATAGTGAGAGACACCATCTCAACAGAAAAATTTAAAAATTAGCTGGGCATAGTGGTACATGACTGTAGTCCCAGCTACTCAGGGGGCTAAGGCGGAGGATTGCTTGAGCCCAGGAGTTTGAGGCTGTTGTGAGCCATGATTATGTCACTTCTCTCTTGCCTGGGTGACAGAGCAAGACCCTGTCTCAAAAAAAAAAAAACAGTCCAGTAACCTCCCCATCCTCACCGGGCTAGTGTAGGTGCCAAGGTTTGCACCCAGGTGGTTTTATTCCGTAATGCTCGGACTTAACCACACTCTTTGCTGCCTTCAACCTAATGATTAAATACGTACAGTTACATGAAAACATTATTTACCAAAGGGTCTCATGGTGAACGGGATATTCTGCACTTCAAATAAATGTTGTATCACTTTCACGGTTATTACAAGCAAATCTGGCTCCTTCATTTCAAGGTCAATTTGGCAATTCGAATCTCAGCATGCCATTATTGATTTGCTCAATGTCTTCTTTATGAATTTTTGGGGTGGTTCTGATTGTCTGCTCTTGCAAATAGTTCTTCCACAGAGATCTTGGCAGAGGTTGCTGAGAGTTGCAGCAGGACTGATTCCTAGAAGAGGGACAGCTGGGTCAATAGTGTGTTCCTGGGTCATTGGTGTGCACCTGCACGTCCTGGCATACCTGCCTGGAGGCCTCTGCAAAGATTTCCAGGGCTCATTTTCATCACCTAAAGGAAGAATGTCAGAGCTGGATGGTGTTTAAAGGCTTTTGCCCACCGTGGCTGGTGGCAGAACTCCACTGCGCAGTTTTCATACACTGTGCATTTTTATCTGTACTCCTAGATGGCATTGGGAAGGTCATGATCTAAAAATGAAAAAAAAAAAAAATCAATCATGCTGTCAGCAAAAGCCATGGTGCAGTCAGCAGCTGGCATCCCCAGGAGGCTAGGCCTGGTTTGGCAGTTTTTGTGTGTAAGTAACACAGTGGTGCCCCTTCCTCCAGGCAGCCCCAGAGAGCAGAATCCCGGCTGGATTTCAGCTTCTCTGTGCCCCCATGGCTAGGCACCCTTGTGCAGTGCACAGCCTGACCAACCTCACACATTATTCTGGTTAGAGCTGTAAGCTGGATCCCAGCTGCCTGGACTCAAATCCAATCTTTAAATCTTATTAACCATATGCCCTTAGACAAGCTACTTAAACTCTGTGTGTCAATTTCCTAGTGTGAAACAGAAGCTGATTATAATAATAATGCCTCCCTTATAGGGCACAGCAGCAGGAATTAAGTTAAAATATCGAAAGCCCTTAGAAGAGTACCTGGCATGTAATAAACACTCCATAGACGTTTGCTACTAAGCAGTTAATAATCCTACTGTGCCATTATTTAAGGAGGCCCTACCATTACTCCCCAAGGCTTTATTTTTCTCCAGTACAAATACTTTATTAGGCTTTCAAGGTAGTATGTTTTAATGGAAAGATGCTGAGTTTGGGAACTAGAGACAATGGAGCTGGAATTCTGGCTTCTTTCCCTCCCATCCTGTGACTTCAAGCAACTCCCTTTGCCGATCTGATCTTTACTGTGCAGAAGTTTGTTTCTATATTGAAGACCCAGCAGCGTCCCTAGCAAGAAACTGCACAGTGGATTCTCTCCCAATTCAGGGCACTAGGACTCAGCGCAGGATGGAAGGTGAGGGTTTGGATCACCCCCTCCGGGAGGGAGGCGGAGTGGGTGGAAGAATCCAGAAAGAAGCACACGGTTTAGTTGTTCCCAGTGCAGCCAACCTCTCCAAGGCCTGCCCCAGGGCCGCCCCAATGCTAAGCCCCTGGCAGGCTCCCACTTGCCGGGCCAGCATTCCTACACTTCCAACCCTGCTCATTCAAGAGCCAACCCTTGCACCACCTCCTCCTGCAAGCTTAGACCCTTTCTCCAAACTGGGATTATCTCCTCCTAAGATCTCTCACGTCTCTTAACTTGTGCCTTTTTTCAAGGTGCTTTGATTCCACTTGTACTTAATATCTGTGAGCTGCTCCTATTCTCTTCAGGAGACTGGCAACTTCCTAAAGGCAGAGATTGGTGTAATGGGGGTGGGAGCACTAGCAGGTGGGGGTTGGGACATTGGAGTTGTGAGTTTATCAGGGAACAGTTCCAGGGTTCAATTCCTAGTCCCACCTCTCACTAAGCCAGTATCCTTGGGGAAGGCACTTAACATCTCTGCTTTTTATTTCCCTCCTTAGCATGAATTGGGGAATAATTGGCCACCATTATTCTGTGGATCCTCAGAACAAGGAAGCTTGATTCTTCTCCTTCTGCCCATTTTGTAGGGGAGGAAACCGTGGAAACTCAGAGGTGCAGACATTTGCCAAAGGATATACAGATGATAAAGAGCAGAGCTGGTATCAGAACTCAAGCTTGCAAATATGTATGTGGGCCACCATGCCATGTCTGCCGTCTCTCTCACAGCACTGCTGGGGGACAGGAGGGGCATTGGAGGCGGCGGGCTTTGCCCTACGACACATGGCACATGGATTTTAAATAAGGACTTTGATCTGGAAGCAGCATGGGCTATTTATTGCCTCAACTCAGCTTCATATGGGCTCTTCTATCCAACAAATGACACCAACCCTCACCAGGCCTGAAGACCTTGCCTAGAAGAGAAGGAGCAGTGGCGTGAAGTCAAAGAGGTGCCTTCACCTGCCAGCTTTGCCTCTGTCTGTGTTCTGTCCCTGAACCTCAGGAATCACATTTTTGTCTTGTTTTGCTATAAGAATTTGGAAGCAGCATGTGTGAAAACCCTAGCTCGGACTGTCAGACTAGGCACTGGATAGACACCAGCAGCGAAGATCCACTGAGTTTGCGCCAGGGCAGGCAGTGGAACAGGTATGTTAATGCATCCCCAAATCCTCACAGCCACCCAGAGGTAGCTCCTGTTATCGTGGCTGCCCTGAAGTTTAACATGGGGGAGAAATACCAGATATAGGTGATGGGGGGGATGGAGGCAGCAAAGCTCCTTGCCATGTATGTATCTATGCAACAATCCTGCATGATCTGCACATGTATCCCAGAACCTAGAGTACAAAAAAAAAAAAAAAAAAGAAAACTGAAGTTCTGAACAATGCAAGGACTGCACTGTGAGTGGATTTTCCACCCAGGTGAGTCGTTTAGTTCATGACACAGCACCGCCCACGCACGTGGGGTGTTTACATGAGAATTCAGAAGCGCAGACTCAGGGGCAGGCTTTGCCTACATCCATGTCCTTTCCCTTGGGCTGTCTGCCCCGGGGCCGTTTGTAATGTCGCTGGAGTTTACTTATGCCAAGTGAGAAACAGACTGTTCACTAGCACTTGTTTTGTGACTCTCACTTTTAAACCAAGTTGGAGTCTAACTCCCTAAGGCCAGACCCAGTAAACAGCCTGTGGAAGGACAAACATTTCTGTTTACCCCCAGCAACGGCCACCCATGATGCCTCCCACGGGCCGAGCTGAAGCTGCCCCTTTGTAAAAGAGATGGTAGTTAGTTTGGGGGTGACATAAACAAGGTGGAAAGAGTCAATTCCTGTAAAGCTTTTGTTTCTCATCCTGCGGATCCTTCCCTTCTAAGTGGACGGGCATGCTGAAAGAACATTTTACAGTTACAGGTCTCTGGGTGCAGGCTGTGTCACATCAGTCAAGTCACTTACCATCTCTGAGTGTTACCGTCTTCGAGAGGAATCATTACACATATCCCCCTGAATAGTGAGGAGTAATAAGGTAGAAAAAACAAAGACACTGCTGACAGATGGGCAATTCTTGATTTATGTTCATTTTTTCCCCTTTCCTCACTGTTAGGAGTAATTTTATCTGTTTCTTTTTCGGAAATGCGCTTTGAAGAGCTATGCATCCATAAGAGGTTGTTCCTGAGAATGTGATAAAAATCGCTGTGTGCCACCTGGCTTTCTTCTTTGTGAGTCTGTATCTAGGAGCGCACTACATTGATGCTCTGTGGTATTATTCAAACCGACAACATTTATTGAATACCATTATAAGTTTGGTCTGATGGAGCCAGGGGCTGGAGACTTGAGGAAAACCTGGTCCTGCATGAAAGAGTTCACATCCCAGTCGGGGGAGGCAGAAAGCTCTGGTCTGAATAAAGCAGGGATTGAAGGGACAAGCACCATCTGTGGGTGTCCCCCAGGGAGTTATTCCTCCAGACTGTGGGGATCTGAGGGTACTTTCTGGAGGAGGTGGCACGTTCAGAGTCCCCCAAATATGAGCAAGCCTGCTACTGGCAGAGATAGGGAGAAAGGTATCCCCCGGCAGAGGGAACAACAAAGGAATGGCTGTGCCGTGCAATTTGTGGAACAGTCATGGCGACCAGTGGCTCTCAAACTCTGAAATGGAGCCTCTGTCCTACTGGCCCTCAGGTGTTGCCTGGAGGGTGCCTTAAAAACACAGACCACTGCACCCTGTGTCAGCACCAGAGCTCCCGACTTGGGCCGTCTGGAGCAGCCTATGATTTTGCACTCTAACAAGTCCCCAGGTGCTGCTGCTGCTGGTGGTGGTCCACACGGGAAGAAGACAGATGTGGAGGAAGCAGATAGGTTGGGTAGAGCCAAAGCATGGAGGAACGTGAGCACCCACACTGTTGCATCACACGCTGGCTATAGCCATCAATGTGTTCATTCAGTCCTTCACTGAGCAAGCAGCACCTTTGAGCGCTACTGTGTGCTGGTACAGTGATGGACTCCAGGTATACAGCGATGAATACAACAGTCTGGGTTTTGCCATATCTTTATCCTGCTGGGGCTCTCAGAGGAGAATGGTGACATCCCATGTGACGTCACATGCTGATGACCCCCTGAGCATCCAGGCATATTAGGCAGGGGCTCTGGAGGTGAAAGTTGCCTTCGACCTCATGGCCTTTTAACGAAAGGCCTTGTCTGACCCATGTTAAATTCAGTTTAGTTCAAATGTTTCTGCGTATGTAGTGAACTGTCACCTAACTGAATGTGTAAACAGGCTGTAACCAACTCTAGTACCAACCTCTGCGTTTCAGTCAATCAGAGACGGCCAGCTGTCCAGTCCATGTTCAAACAAGGCAAATACCAAGCTGTAATCCATCCAGCTGTTTCTGTACCTTACTTCCGTTTTCTATATGTCACTCTCACTCTCCTTTTTCTGCCCATAAATTATCCTGGGCCATGTGGTAGCCTGGAAGCATCTCTGAACCTCTTCCGTTTCAGGGACTGCCCAATTTCAGAACCATTTTTTGCTCAGTTAAATTCTGTTACATTCAGTTTGTCTAAGGTTTTTCTTTCAATGCCCCAAACACCCTGTGGTGTTTGAGGGGAAGAATTACTGCAGAGCTGACTTTCCTGGTCATGAGGGTGATGCAGGCTATTTGTTGGAATATAGGGTCGGCTGCTCCAACGGAAAGTAAAAACAATGTGATGGCAACAAAAGAGTATTTTATTTCTCTTTCCATGCAGTGGTCTGGGCTTGGGAAGTTCCTGGCAGAAATGTTTGTTTCACAGGGGCCCTGGCTCCTTCCCCTACTTCTCAACCCTCCCTGGGGCGTTGCTTCATCCACAGGGTTGGCGATGATTTAGGGCCAGGTGCCCCAATGCATAATAACTCGTGAGCCTTTTGCATAGAACTCAAGGGGGAGTGGTGCTCTCTGGAGTCCTCCAGCACAATGCTGCTTCTGTGAGGAGAGAAACAAGACAGGAGTGTGAAGAGGACATCCTTCCCTTTAAAACTCACCCTGGAAGCCATGCACCTCACTTCTGCTCACAAACCACAGACCAAAACCATCCTGGGGCCTCAGCCTGCTGTAACGGAGGTTGGGATGTTGATCTTTCTTCTTGGCAGTCCTGTATTCAGCTAAACACCAGCAATGTAATGAATGCAATCTACCCTCCTTTACTTCATTCTTTTAGAGTAAGTTTTGTGTAGTCATTCTCTCTAAGACGTCCTGCTCCATCGCCTTGCCTCCATCCTTTGTTTATGAAGGACTCTGCAGAGATATAGATATTTCCTTGTGGAGAGTTATTTTACCCTATCAAAATTCTCTGCAAACCTTTTAGAATTAGATCCATTATTCTCAATTCTAACTTCTCAGCAGAATCACCAGAGGGGTGAGGGTGAAGATAGGGGAGGCTCTTAATACCGATGTTCCAGTCTTTTTGCCAGAAAAACCAATTTAATTTATCTGTGGCAGGGTTGAGACATCAGGAATTTTGTTAAGCCCCCACTCCTTGCCCAGGCTTGGTTTTTCTTTTCCTGTTAAATATTAAGTTTTGGCTATTGGTCGGTGAGCTGAAAGATGAGCTGTAGTGAACAGGAGGTGTGCAACGGTATGCATTGAAAGGCTGAGTATTGGGTGCACAAAACTGAGCCTGACATAAACACTCAGCATCACCCATAAGTGCTTGCCATGCTGCCTCTGAAATGGAGCCTCTGTCCTACTGGCCCTCAGGTGTCAACTCTTTGATAATTGGTCACCACAGGTCCTGTGACGATTCAATCCACAGCAAGTTTCCCCGTGGTGAGAGGGAAAGGAGGACAGTTTAAACAGCAATGTCAAAAAGAAGAAGGAAAATAATAGATATTCTTCGGTGGTTATCTGGAGCTGTAATTTAACTTTCCTCTACCAAAGGTGGTATGCCCTTAATTATAGGTGGTTTTTCTATATTTACTTATGTATGTATGCACCTGCATTTAATAGACTGTGTTTATAGGTCAGTACTCCAAATGACCCTTTATTGGGAGAAGACAGAATCATTCTTCTGTTCCCCCGCATCCGTGTTCACATCCCTGTTCCTCCAGGGGCCGACCTGCTTGTTCCCTCTTCCTTGAAACATTCCCCTCAGTCACCCCTGTTGTCTCCAGCCCTTGCCTAGGGAGTCATCCTGCCCTGGCTTCCAGTCCTCCCTCCTCTAGCACTGAGGTCATTCCAGCCTTGCCCTCTGGAAAGCATTTCTCTGAGAGCAAGCAACCCTTGGTTTCCCGTCAACTGCCAGACTCTCCCTCTGGATTCAGGATCTCTAAGAGCAAGGACAGGTCTTGTTTATATCTGTAACCCCAGCACTCGGCACAGCATCCGGGGCTGTAGGAGGAGCTCCAAGGTCCCCTGTTGAGTAAGGGATGAAGATGTGATTGGGTTGTTGCTTCTTTGTGTTTGTTTCTGTTCTCTAAAGCTGATGAGAAGGGGAGACCTCCGGTTAGCTGAGGTTCAAGTCATGACACTGGTTAAATTCCCTGGGAAGCAGAGATGGAGATCAGCAGGCAGGAATTTATTAGAGGGTACCCTTGGGATCCACATTTGCACACAAGAGGAAGAGGAAGGAAGCAGGATTGAGCTGGGGAAGAAACTGTGCTGGGATGCAGTCCTAATGCTGGCTAATCCCATGGGGACTCTGAGCGGCCGAGCTGGGCCAGCTTTGGGGAGTGGTGTGGAGTTGGGTTGAGATGGTGAATTTATTTCCCCGGAGCTGCCAAATGAATTGCTTCAAACTGGTTGGTAACAACAGAAATGTATCATCCCACAGTTCTGAAAGCCAGGAGTCTGAGGGCAAGGTGGCGGCAGGGCCAAGCTCCCTCCTAAAACTTGAGAGGAAAATCCTTTCTTGTCTTTTCTAGTTTTTGGTATTTGCTGAAAAACCTTGTATTTCTTGGCATGTGGATACATCACTCCAATCTCTGCCTTTGTGGTCACATGACTGTCTTCTCTGTCTCTGTTTCTGAGTCTCTTCTCATCTTAGAAGGATACCTGTCACATTGAATTCAGGGCGCACCCTGTTTCAGTGTGGTCTCGTCTTAACCAATTCCATCTGCACTGACCCTATTTCCAAATAAGGTCACATTCTGAAGTACTGGGGGGTTGCAACTTAACGTATCTCTCGGGAGGACAGAATTCCACTCATAACAGCTGTTTGGGCACTTAGGCTCCATAAACATTAGCTATTGCATGTGAGTGTGCAGTGGTCTCAAACAAGGGGACGATCTGCCGTCCTGAAGGTGGGGACAGCTAAGGGCTGCCAGAGGCCGGTATTCCCAGCAGATGAGACCTCATGCCTTATATTGAAGGGGAATCTGACAGATAGCACGTGATAAAGCCCACTGTGCACATTAATTGAGACAAATGGACACTGAGTATTGAAATCCACAATGTATACTGTATTGCAGTCTTATATATATATCTCCTAACTCCAAAGCCTGGCATGATGTCTGGCTCATCCTGGTGCCCTGATACAGGAGCTAACAATAAATTATTTAGGCAGATAGTGAGGGTAAGAGAATCTTCAATGGTTTTTTTTTTTTTTTTAAACAAAGAGCAGCCCCCAAATCATTCCCTTTTAACAAACAGCAGCCCCCAAATCATTTCTTTTCTAGCAAAGAGAACCTGAAAAATCGAGCTGCAAACTAGATAAGCAAGCTGGAAGCTTGCACAGGTGAATGCAGACAGCTGTGCTAATAGAAAAGGGCTACCCGGGAGCCAGGTATGTTCAACATGGAGGCTCCATCTTCCCTTTTCTTGTTCACATGTACAGTGAGGAAGCAGACAACATGGCTTTGGCCAGGGAGTGAACCCATCTGCGTAATAAAAGATTAGGGTGGGGCAGCCAGCTTCTTTGCAAGCTATGCAACGGCACACCTAGTTCAAACCAGTTCTTCCCTCGCTATGCAAATGGCATACCTGGTCCGACCAATCTTTTGTGTCCTCTGTAAATCAGACACCACCTTCTCAAGCTCATCCATAAAATCTCTGGCACTTCACCACAGATTGGAAGACCCTCTCGGGAGCTCTTCTCTCTCTGCAGGAGAGAGAGAGCCTTTTCTTTCTTTTGCATATTAAACCTCTGCTCTTAATCTCACTCCTTGTGTGTCTACATCCTTGATTCCTTTGGCGTGAGGCAACAAAACACGGGTTTTATCCCAGATGATGGTGATGCTTCACCCCATTGGATGTGAAAGATGAAGAATGCAGCCCAGATTGCTGCTGGCAGCCGCTTGTGACCAGAGAGAAATGAACCTGTGGATGAAGCCAACACAGTGGAGGGAAGGATGGAGACATGGAAGAAACTGGGTCTTGTCAAAAGTGATGGAGATTCTGAATCAAGACTTTCCTAAAGCCCTTTCTAAGGGCCAAGATTTTCAGGTCTTACACCAACAACATTCCTTCATCATTTATTCTGGTTGTTGCATGTATGTGCTGTTTCTTGTAGCTAAAACCATTGCAGCTTGTGTGAGATATCACAGTAGGTTCTGGAACACAGAAGATACATGATCACATTAGATACATAACACATGACCATGTGTCCTAAAGACTGCCAGGCTCAGAAAACCATGCATGCCACCAACACATCTGTCCCTCAGCATTGTTATGTAGACAAAATCAAGTTAAAATGAAAACGATGGATGGTCTTAAGTAGACACAGAAATCTTTAGCATTATTTAGTATTATGGAGTGGGCTATTATCTCGCCTTTTTTACTTTTTTGAAGGTAGAGCTCTACCTTCAATGAGCTATTGGGGTGGGCAGTCAGTGGTGCTAGTCTGCAAGCTGTCTGCCCTTTTTTTCTTTTCTTTCTTTTTTTCGGCTACTCTCTGTGTCACTGCCCAAGATCGTAGGACATCTTGTTAAAATAGGGGTAATTTACCAAAATTAGTTCTAACTTCACATGGCCCTGAAAGAATGGGGTCAAGTGTGAACCCTGGAGATAGTCATCTCTTCTCAAGAGTCGGCACACTGGTCTGAATACGAGCCTTCACCTTGTCCAAGGGTAGGAAGCATTAGTCTCTTTGTAATGATGATGATTTTTGTTTGAGGGTAGGTGGGGGAATTACTTTTGGTGTCCATATTCTTTTATTGAAAATGAAAATATCTTTTAGTTCATGATAATGCATGATCTTTACCACTCTTTACTGTGAATTATCCCATCTCTATAAAGAGCTTGCACAAGCTTTGAAATCTTGCACAAAAATACCCTGGGGTTATAAATTCATTCACATTTGAATTGATTGTGGCGTAGATGAAGGTGAATTCATACTGGGTCTCTGAATAGCTGTGTGGCCTTGGGAAAGTCACTTTGCTTCTCTGAGCCATCCTTCTTCCTCAGGAATAGGGAAAAGAGTTGTGTTAGGCCAAATAATGGTCCCCCCCCCTCACCAAAGATAATCTGGGTCTTAAGCCCTTAAACTTGTGAATGATACTTCATATGACAAAAGGGATTTTGCAGATGTGGCCAAGCTAAGAATTTTGCGACGGGGGAGATCATTGTGGATTATTCAGGTGTTCCCTAATTGCCATCACAAGTGTCCTTATAACGCAAAGGGGATTTGGCAGAGAAGAAAAGGCAATGTGACCACAGACGCAGAGATCAGAGTGATGCAGCCACATGCCACAGAGTGCCCGCAGCCACAGGAAGCTGCAAGAGGCCAGGAACAGATTCTGCCCTAGACCTTCTGCAGGGAGCACAGCCCTGAAGCCACCTTGATTTTGGCACAGTGAAATTGGTTTGTAAACTTTAGCCTCCAGAACTGTGAGAGAATACATTCTGCAGTTTTAAGTCACACAATTTGTAGTAGTTTGTTACAGCAGCTCTAGAAAACTAATGCAAGCATCACCAAGCATAGTTAGAGTTCATGAGAGAACACCCAGCCTCTACTGCTCTCCTGCTCTGAAGTAGCACCTAGAATGCATGTCCAAAATTCACATTCCTGGGCTCTACCCCAGAAATACAAAACTGGAATCTTTAGGGCATGGGCCTTAAAGTAGTAGCTGCATTTTTAACAAGCTGCTGGGTGATGCATGTGATGGGGGAGCTCCGATTCTATCATCAACATCAAGCTTGGCCCTCTCAGCAGGCCTGGGAGACAATTTCCACTGGAGAACCTAGGGAAGCTGGGAGTAAAGGAAATCTCCAGGGAAGAAGGCTAGATGGAGACAATATCTGGGCATATAAAGTTTTTATCTATATTTTCATCTGCATATGTAGAGTGCAGACACATTGTACACACATTAAAATAATCTAAACAACACCTACTCTATAGAAGAAGAGGAAAGAAAATAATCCACACTTGCCATTTCAATTATGTGGGTGGTTTTGCTTGCTCTTCCTTCCCTCCATGAATGTGTGCCCCTGGTGGGTGTGAAATGGAGACAAGAGCCTGTTCCCTCAGTTTCCAAGTGCTCACATGGTGTGGGACCTTTCAAAACACCAGTGCCACTCCAGGACTTAGCCAAGTGTATTTTGATTAAATGTGGCATAAACCGTTTTTGCTATGTATTGTGTATAACTATATAGAGCCACTGAACACTTCTTCAGTAAATACGTATTGACCATCAAGGATGAGCCAGGCTCTAGTCTAGAGGGAACAAAGTGGCAAAGTCCCTATCCTTAGGGGGCTCACCTTGTAACAGGAAGAGCCAGACAACACAAGGAATAAACAAGGAACTAAACAGCTTCTTAGCCGGAAATTAGTTCAGAGGAAAAATGAAGCAGACTAAGGGAGATCTGGTGAGTCAGGTTGAAGGGAGGTTTCAGTTGTCCATTGCCACATAACAATCCCCAAATGTAATCATGTAAAACAACGCCAATTTATTATTTTTTGCAATTTTGTCATCTGGGCTGGGCTCAGCTGAGTGGTTCTTCTGCTCCATGGGGGAGCCTGCTGGTGCTACACCAACTGAGAAGGCATCTCCTCTCACATGCCTGGCACCTAACCTGAGATGGCTGGAATAGTTGGGGGTTCTCAGGCATCTTTTTTTCAAGTGGCTTCTTCACCAGGCTAGCTACGGCTTCCTCACAGCACAGTGGTCTCAGTAGTGGCAGATTTCTTACATGGCAGTTGGCTTTCAAGAGAAACGAAGGAGAAGCTCTCAATGTGATACATGGGCAGGTGCAGTGCTATTTTCACATGTATGTGCTGGTGGATGGAGTCAAAATCCAGCCCAGAGTCAAAGGATGGGAAAAACCCTGCTGCATGCACATACAGGGATAGAAGGTGTTAGAGGTAGCCAGCCCTTCACAGGGAGGGGCACTCTTTTATATAGCGAAGGTCTCACTGACACAGATGCATATAAGCCAAGGCCAGAAAAAAGTGAAGGAGACAGCAATATGGGTACATGGGAGGAAAGAATTCTAGGCAGGCTGGGCCTGCATGGTGTGGTTTCCCCAGCTGCATAGCACGGGCAACTTACAACCTTTCCTAGGGTAATTTTGACTATACAATACTTCTATATAACCAGTTATAATTTAACTGCTGCATAAGGTACAACTTTGTTGATGCCATATGCTCAGCAATGTCCCCTGGGTCCCATTCTGCCCATCAGCCACAGGTAGAGAATGAGACCGGGTGTGGTGGCTCATGCCTGTAATCCCAACACTTTGGGAGGTCAAAGAGGGCAGACCACTGGAGGTCAGGAGTTTGAGACCAGCCTGCCAACATGGCGAAACCCTGTCTCTACTAAAAAATTACAGAAAAAATTAGCCAGGTGTGGTGGTGCATACCTGTAGTCCCAGCTACTTGGGGGGGTTGAGGTAGGAGAATCACTTGAACCCGGCAGGCAGAGGTTGCAGTGAGCCAGGATTCCACCACTGCACTCCAGCCTGGGCAACAGAGCGAGACTCCATCTCAAAAAATAACAAAAATCTTGGTAAAAGGAATAGCAGGTGCAAAAGGCCCTGAGTCAGAAACATACTTGGCATATATGAGGACCAGCAGGCAGTCCAGTGGAGCTGGAGCAGAAGATGTGAGGCCAAACGCATGGAGAGGAGGTTGGAGAGGATCCAGGTTGGCCGTGGGGCATCGACGGCATCAGTGCATATGAGGTCTTAGGGGTCACAAAAGGACTTGGTTTTAACCCTGAGAAGGTGTGATGTAGAGTGACCAGCTAACCCAGTTTGCACAGGATGGAGAGGATTCCTGGCATGTGGGAATTTCCACACTACCACCAGGAAATAGACACAAGGGAAGAGGCAGGATACCCAAAGTAGGAGGCGTTTGTAGTATTCCAGGCATGGGAAGATGGCAGCTTGGCCCAGAGAGGTAGTCATGAGGCAGTGAGAATGGACATGGGAATCCTTGCATGGTGTGGTTCCCCCAGCTGCATAGCACGGGCAACTTACAAGCTCTTCAAAGGTAATTTTGATTATATAATACTTTGATATAACCAGTAATAATTTAACTGCTGCATAAGGTAGAACTTCCTTGATGCCATATGCTCAGCAATGTCCCCTGGGTCCCATTCTGCCCAGCAGCTGTAGGCAGAGGATGAGGGATTGAGTCCAAGAAGTCCCCATCATGAGGTTTCCCCCTGTCCCATGGCAATGTAGAACTCCTCTGCCAGACTGGTTTCACTTCCTCCCAGGCACGGCTGTCGGGCCTTAAACTCTAGCCTTAAAGAAGACACACAGCACTGCCGGGAAAGCCTGGGAAACCAGCACCGGCTCCTCCCAACTCGGCTATTTCCCTGCTGGTTTGCTTCTCATGCCACATGGGCCATCTGAGGCCGGGTCCCGCAGTCTGCAAGGAGATTCCATGGTTCTTGGACATGCGTGTCTCGGTCCCTGTGGGGGAAGGGACCACCTCCCCGGTGGGAGCTGTGGGGGCCCCCTGCTCTCTGTGTCCATGGGTTACTTTGGCAGCAGTTCCCGAGCACTGGCCTAGGGACTGGACATTCAGAGAGAACTGGGACAGCCCGCCCCGCCCCTAGGAAGAGAGACGCAGCCCGCAGGGAGGGAGACATCACCCATACTTCATTTCAGTTGCAGGGAGCCAAAGTTCTGACAGAAGGAGGCCTAAGGGGCTGGGGAGTCTCAGAGGAGGCCCGGGTTCCTTCCTGGAGGAAGTGGTAGGCAGAGGAGGACTAACCAGGGGCAGAAGGGGAGAAGACGTATCCCAGGCAGCCCAACAGCTGGAGTGGGAACAGGAGGCCCCATGGCTGTGGTGTGGGGGTAAAGAGGCACAGAATTTTGGTTTTGCCACAGTGAGGTGAGAAGGGAAGGGGCAGAAGGAGAGGAAGAGAGGAGAGGAAGTTGGCCTCCTCCCTATAGCAGGGAGCGTGTAGAAGTTTCTATGCCAGGCAGAGACAGGGGCAGCTTTCCCTGAACCATCCGCCAACCCCAAGCCTTTGGCCACCCAGGCACCCAGCGGGGGCCCCTCCCACCTGCCCTCACACAGCATATAAGCGCCCTGCACCCGCCTCTCAGCACTTTGCACCCTCCCTCCGTGCTCCACCCTACCTTCGAGGAAGCAAAATGCACTTCTCCTTCCTCCCATGACCCACTGACTTGATAACCTTGGCCATAGATACCCTGCCCACAATAACATGTTTGCTCACACCCGGATTCCAGCAGGGCAGGGCCCGATAACTGGAGTGATCTACACCACAGTGCCTCAGATGGGAAAGGAAAGGGTCCATCCTCAAGGTCCCTCAGGTCCCACCAGGCCTGGAAGTCAGGTTTCCACACTGACTCCCCCATCACTAAAGATAACCAAGGACCGGCCTGGAAAGATAGAGATGGTTGGGGAGAATTGGGACCAGCCAGCCTCCAGTCCCCGTCCTCATAGGGTCTAATGCCCAAATTCTCGTGTCTACCTCCTTGTTTACTCACTGCCAATCAGTCTGCAAGTATTCGCTGAGTGCCCCTCGGTGCCAGGCATACACAGGGCTGGCTTGCACTCCCAGCTCTGTCTCTCGCCAGCTGTGCAACCCGGGACACATACCTTGTCTCTGTGCCTCATCTATAAAGTGAGAATTCAGAGTTACTGTGAGGGTCAGAGGTAAGGTAAACAAAGTTCCCCATATACTGTAAGTGCTCAGTGAATGCCAGCTGTCATCATTCCTTAAGACATGAAGAGGTCTGAGAGCGCTGGAAAGTTCTGACATTTTAGGGTATCTCTGCTGGCATCTCACAGCCCAGGAGGCCCTGGTATTGGCGATTTGCTTCTTTGCAGGGAGACAGCTGGTCCCACTGAAAATGCAGACACCCCTGCGGCCATGGTTCACCTGCATGCGCACCTGCCTCATGCTCAGCCCCCATGCTCTTATTCCAACAGTGGTTTTGAGGCGGTTGTTATCTTCTCCAATTGTATAGACACAGAGCTCATGTGTTCAGGGCCACTTGGAAAGTATGGAGCAGAAAAAAGTATGAAGTCCAAGCCTCTCGATTCCACAGACGTGGTGCCTGGGTCCTTTTCGAGACACCTCTGTACATCCCACGCTTCTGTTCCTGGAGTGGCCTTCCCAGCTTCCTGGCTGTTCATGCTCCAGCATTTCCTGCAGGCCCCAGTTCACAGGGCCCTCCCTGAGAGGGCTTCCCATGGGCTCTGGCAGAGCTTTTGGTTTCCCCTCAGCTCCCGCAGACCTTTGCACATGGCTCTATTATGGCCTTTATGGAAAACCACCAATAATTACCTGTTTATGTCTCTATTCCCCTGGCCTGGAGCTGCCCAAAGTCCAAGATCTTGGCTTGAGGGGCAAGCCTGTTATCTCCCGGATCTCATCGCGCTCTGCGCTGGGTCACAGTCACCTAGGTTCCTGCTTCATCTCCCTAGCTGGCTGTCCTCGCTTTAAAATGTTTAAAAAATCATTTCTCTGTCTATTAGACAGTATGTATCCTAGCCACAACTAGGTTGAGGCTGACAGTTTCAAACCACAGGTTGGGGGCACAGTCAGGAGGGGAACATGCGGAGGGAGGGGGCAGGGGATTGCCATAGCCCGGGAAAGTTGGGGAGAGAGGGAGAGAGAGAAGAGGAAGAAGGAAGAGGAAGAAGGAGGCGAAGAGAGAAGGAAGAGGAGGAAGAGGGAGAGAGGGGAAAGGGGAGAAGGAAGAGGAAGAAGAGAAAGGAAGGAGGAAGCTTAATGGGTCTAAAATGCACAGTGAAAACAGGGTTGACTGAGGTTCGTATGTGCCTCCCTGGGCAGCTCTTTCTCCAGGCTGGCACTGGCTTCCCATGGCCTTGTTTCCAGGTGCCCCTGTTCCAGTCCCCACAGCCTGGAAGGCTCTTGTATGGCTCTTGTGTGTCTGATACAGGGCGGCCATGGAGAAGCTGTTTCCAGGAGGCTCTTTGCTGGTGGGAACCTGCACCTGCTTAGGACTGGGTACCACATGGCGATGGGCAGCCCAGCTGTGGGGCCAGATCAGATTCTGAGGCTGGCTTTGGTACCAGCTGGCTGTGTGACTGTGAGCAAGCTACTAGGACCTTTTGAGTCTCTATTTCTTCCACCATGAAACAGGGCTGGTAATTCCCAAGCCACAGGGAATTTTCAGTGTTAAATGAGATGATGGAAGCAGAGTTTGGGGCACAAGGTTGGAGCTGGGAAAATAGCAGCTCTCTTCCTGTGAGCAGCATGGTGAGAGTTCAGAGATGTGTGAATGCAGCCCGGGACATGCAGCTCCTCTTGCCAGGACTTGCGTAACTGATGGGATGTGTTGGGTGATTCTGTGACCTGTGGAGCAGGAAAGAGGTCTGGCAGTGGGGAGTGGGTGGTGGGGGATGGTGGCAATCCATAAACCAGCGAGCCTAAAACTGCATTGCAGAAAGTTCTGAGCATCAGAGACAACGTAGCTAGTGCCACAGTCTAAGAAGTTCTCATTTTGAATTCCAGAGTCTTTGGGGGAACAGAATCATAGGTGGGTGTTTCTAAGGTCCCTTTCTATTGCAAGTGTCAGAAACCCAACTCAGTGGACTTACGACACAAGGAAAATACACTGGCTCATGTGGCCCAAAATTCTGAAGTGCTGCAAGCTTCAGGCAGGGCTGGATTCAGGCAAGCCCTAACACCAACCCTAACCCTAACCCTAACCCTAACCCTAGCCCTAACCCTAACCCTAATCCTAACCCTAACCCATTGTCATCAGAATAGCGTGTGTGTGTGCACGCATGTGTATGTGCATGCATGTGTATGTGCGCGTGCATGTGTGTGTGTGTGTGCAGTGCTCGTGAACGTATCCATGTCCACGTGCCACAGCTCTGTTCTCTTAACGTTGTCTCCAATGTCAGGCAGACTTCCTAAGCAATGATTAAGGTTCGATTTCGCAGCAGCTCCAGGCTTGTACCCTACCCAGTTACCACTTCCTACAGAGTTTCAGCAAAAGCCCTGGTGGCAACTCTCACTGGACTGGTTTGGGTCATGGTTCAATTAGTCAGTCACAATGAGCAGGGCTGGAATGTTCCCAATGGCCAGATGCACTCACTGGCTGAATAATGTCCACACACCACCCCCTTCCCCTATGTCCATATCCTAATCCCCGAAACCTGGGAATGTGTTACCTTCCATGGCAAAAGGGGCTTTACAGAGAGATTTAAATTAAGGATCCTGAAATGGGGACATTCTCCCCAGTTGTCTGGGTGGCCCTGGTATAATCACGATAGTCTTTGTTGGGGAAGCTAAGAGAGAAGAGGTGATCTTGGAAGCATAGTTGGAGCCATGGTTTGAAGACGGAGGAAATGGCTCTACCAAGGAATGCAAGCAGCCTCTAGAAGCTGGGAAAGGCAAAGAAATGATTCTCCCTAGAGACTCCAAGATGGAGTGTGGCCTTGCTGACACCTGTTGATCCAGCAAAACCCATTTCAAACTTCTGATGTCTGGAGCTGTAAGAAAATACACTGGTGGTATTGTAAGCCACTGATTTTGTGGTGATTTGTTACAGCAGCTGTGGGAAGCTCATGCACCACGCTGGCTCACATGTGCATCCCTGAAGGTGGGGCTGGGGGCCAGAGAAAGTCCCCCCCAGACTAGATGGACTGAGTGTGAAGGAGGGGCAGGTCCTGAGGGCACACAAAGCCCCTTTACCAAAGAAAGAGGGTGAGAGTGGGCTGTGAAAACAAGAGGCACAAGACACAGAAGGCACACAGGCACTGCGGGCTTCCTTCCACAGGAAGTTAGGATCAGGCAGAACAAACTCATTGAAGGAGAAGCTGGGGCTGCTTCTCAGAGAAGGGCTGGATATTGATCAAGAAGGGGTGCCAGGAGTCTGAGAAGCTGGGGAATGTTCTCTATCTTGACTTCGGTGGTGGCTTCATGATGTACACACATGTAAAAAAAAATTCTCACGTGTCCACTTAAGATGTACACACTCTGTGCATTTTTCTCTCTGGGTAAGTCATTCCTCAATTGAACAGCAATACAGGAATAATTCACAGTAGCAAAACTTTGTCATATGTACCCAACTAGCTGTCTTCTCAGTGCCATAATAATATTTATTCATTTATTCATTCATTCATTCACTCGCTCATTCATTCATCTCAATCTTCAACCACTCATTTGACAGAGGAGACCAAGGCCCACGTGGTGAGGTGCAGAGCACAGGCAGAGTCATGTAGCCAGACCCAAGCCTGTCTGCTGTGCCCTTCCTCTGCTCTCACTGCTTTGAGCTGGCCTGGTCTCCTGCTCTGCAGGCAGGAGTGGGTCCCTCACCAGCACTGCCCCCGCTTGGATGTCACAGTTACTCCTTGGGGCCTCTTGGGGAGAAAATATGAGTTTCCTCTCCTTTTTTTTTTAGTGCTTTTGGGCTGCTGGAATCTTCTGCTCCCTCAGTCTGCTCTCACTCACTTCCTTGGGATCTGGTGCCCAGCTGGGGTCTCACTGCGACCCTTGTTACTGCCCCTATGGAAAGACAAGACCTCTTGGGGCAACAAGGTGGGGGTATACCTGCTCTCAGCATGCCTTTTGACATCCAATCCTTTTTATTAATTCAACAAACATTTCCTGAGGGCCCAGGAATTGGAGGTATAGCTGCAAATGGGGCATCAAGGCCCCTGGCCTCAGGCAGCTAACAGTCTAGATGGGAGACACAGTAACCAAGTAAGTAAGAAGCCACGTGACTCCACAGATTGCCCAGGCACCTGCTGCCTTGTAAGGGGGAGCCAGACCACCTGGGTACCCAGGAAGCCCCTGCTGCTCACAACCACCTCTCCTCTCACCTTCAGCACACACTTTGCCTTAGGAGGGAGAAGCAAACTAAGCCGGTGATTAAATGAAGTACCAAGTCTTCCATCATTCAAAGCCTCTGAATGACAAAGCCAGGCCTCCCTGCAGCGAGAATCTGGCATCCTCCCTGCTCCAGGCTGGCCCACTGCAGTCAGCCTCCTCCGAGCCTCTGCTTCTGACTTCAGGGAGGTCCTGCCATCTGCCCGGCACATGCCCTCAAGTCCAGAAGAGACTGGGCAGAGCAGGTGTTGTTCGTACCCATTTTTCAGGCCTGCAAGTTGTGGCTCAGAGAGCAAAGAGTCCCACCCCAGGTCATTGTTGCTGTTGGCAGGGCCTGTCACCTAACATCCATGCACCTTGGGATAGAATTATAGGCCTGTCTCCTCCACTGACCTGGGCTCCAGGAGGGCTGGGCAGGGTCTGGGTTCAACTCCTAAACCCTAAGTTGGCCCTTGGCTGGGGCCTGGGAAACCAGAGTCTTTTCCCTGTTGGGGCTGCCCAGTCACTGCCTGGCACAATCCCAAGGCCACTGTTCCAGGCTGGAGAAGGGGATGGCAGTGGGAAGGCTGAAGGCAAGGAGAGAGGATGCTGGAAGCCACCTCCCCACTTCCCTCCCACATGGAGACGTGCAGCGCCTCACACCCATGCCTGGAATCCCTCAAGGCCCAGAGGTGACTCAGCATCATGTGAGCTCAGCTGCCTGAGTTGTACCTCTCCTCTTGCCAGATGCAGAGCCCAGGGGGGTGGAGGGACCATGCCATCCACCACCTGCACCTCTGCAGCAGCCCTGCCTGCAGCAGCAGAGCCGCCTCTGCCTCTCCCTCCCCATCTCTCTCCTCTTCTTCATGGGGACCTCACATGTTCCTCCTGCCTCCATTCAACCCTCACCTCACTCCCCAGGCATTAAATGCAGGACTGGTGGTTTGCTGTGCCAATGGCTCCACAAAAGCTACCTCCTGGAATCCTCTCTGCAATCCTGCCAGGCCAAGTGGGGAAACCGAGACTCAAGAGAGGGGTCCTGACTTATGCAAGGAACTGCGGCAAACCCAGCTCAGCCTGACCCTGAAGACTGTGTGATTTCCCTCTCAGGAGCCATGCTGAGTGGGATCATTGACAAACTCTACCCCCTTTTGTCATTTTACAGAGGGGGGAGGGGAAACTGAGGCACAGGGAAGGGAGGTGACTTGTGGGGGAGAGAAGGGACTAGCATAATGTTGTCCTAGGACAGGACAGTGGCTGTCTGTGTCCCCAGGGCACCTCGGCTGCACTGGGACAGGCCCCCTGCCCTAGGAATGTGTGGTGAATGAATGAATAAGGTGCTGGGTGTGCTCTTTCAATGTGATGGTACCAGACCACATGTGGCTATGGAGCACTTGACATGTGACAAAGAAACTGAGTATCTCATTTGATTTGATTTTAGTTAATTTTAATTTAAATGTCAAAAATCTGTACTGTCGACAGTTGATATATTTCAAGACATCCAGCGTCATCTGCACCATGCTTCAGCACGTGTAGAGCAGTTTACAGCCTCTCTCTGCTCTCTCGATTCTCAAAACTCACGAAGACCCACATCTCCACTTTCCAGAAGAGCCTGAACTTCAGAGAGGTCAAGAGACATGCCCAAGATCACACAGCCCAGAAGTGGCAATGCCAGAGCACCTGGCTGCCCCGTCTGCAAATCCCTTTTCACTTTGTGCTTTAGTCACAGTTGTAAGCGCTTACACGGCAGGGCCACCTCTCAGAGCTGTGCCTGCATTACCTCAACGATTCCATCCACTTCACTAGGGGAAAAAGACCCCATTGTTAAGGTTCTAAGATGAGGAGACACAGGCAAGCTGAAGTCCTTGCCCACTGCTGCACGGTTAGAAATCAGCAGAGCTGGGCATTTGAGGTTCTGGAGCTGGACTCCAACCTTCATTATTATGTGACCGGCTTCCAGATGAGTGGTGTGTGGGGCGTGCGGAGTTGGCAATGCTCCTGTCACTGAATGCCTTGGGTGGTGCCTGAGCCTCTGAGCACTGGGAAGTCACTGAGAGGTGTTGATCTGGGACCATGGGAGCTTTAGGAGAGGGCTCTGCTGAGGGCTGGGGAAGGACAGCTGGGGTGAGCTCAGGACAGGGGGTGACTGCTCAATAGCCAGGCACTGGCCACAGAGAGGAAGAAACAGAATGACTAGTTAGAGGACTTGGCTGCAAAGCCAGGCTGTGCAAGGATGCTACCTGAGCACAGATAGGGAAAGGGGCACAGCCAGTAATCCCAGGCGGCAGCCACACTGTCACGTGGGGAAACAGGAAGGCGCCTGCAGAATGTGACTGGAGGCACAGGCACATGGCGAGGACCAGGCAGGTTCTGTGCGAGGAGCCCCCTATTGTGCCACAGGCTGATGCCCAGGGCTGGGGACCCAGGAGGAGGCCACAGAGACTGTGGATGGGAGGCTCCAGGGCATGGGTTTCCACTTGGCTCTGACCCGGGTGGCCTGAGGTCCCCTGTTTAACTCCAAGCTGCAGCTGCAGCCTCCCCACCCAGCCAAGGACACCAAACATACCTTGTCGCAGGTTTCAACCAGACACACCAACAGTTGACAGGAAGATGCCTCCACCTGTATCTTCCATCTGCTCCTGGCTCTGTGGACCTTCACTTTAAGAGAGGAACAAAAACCCTAAAGGGAAAACAAGCAAAAAGTGTTAAGTGATTCTGCTTGTAAAAGACTGACGTGATTAACTTTGAAGAAGGCTTGCAAGTAGCTTTACTGGGTAACAATATAAAAAATTACTTATTTAAAGGAACCACTTATTTAAAATTGCAAACCTCCCACACACCTCATGCCCTGTTCTTTTTTCCATGTTTCTTCTTTTGTAGCACCAATCATTGTTTCTTTCTTTTTTTTTTTTTTTTGAGACGGAATTCCACTTTTGTTGCCCAGGTTGGAGGGCAATGGTGCATTCTCGGCTCACTGCAACCTCGGCCTCCTGGGTTCAAGCGATTCTCCTGTCTCAGCCTCCCAAGTAGCTGGGATTACAGGCATGTGCCACCACGTCCGGCTAATTTTTCGTATTTTTAGTAGAGACGGGGTTTCACCATGTTGGCCAGGATGGTCTTGATCTCTTGACCTCGTGATCCACCTGCCTCGGCCTCCCAAAGTGCTGGGATTACAGGCGTGAGCCACCGCGCCCGGCCTCCGATCATTGTTTCATATGCAGCTTTACGTAAGATATAAATTTATTTTGCTTGAAGTCTATCTTCTTCCACTGGAAAGTAAGTTCCACGAGAGTAGGAATGTTTTGGACTTTCTTGTTCGCCATCGAACCTTCAGAGCCCAGAATCGTGCCTGGCATATAGCAGGTGCTCCGTAAGTGTCTGTTCAATAAATGAATGAAAGAGTGGCCACAATGAAGCGACGACGCAACAGTGATAACGTGGCGCCCACGGAAAGGGGTGAGGAAGCGTCCGTGAGGCCAGACAATCAGCGGGTGTCGTGCATCTGACATGCATCCAGTGGCTGCTAGGGACCAGGCCCTGGGCTAGGGCTTTAGAGAGGTGTCAGGTGAGAACATTATCTGCTAAGTCACAGTATCTGGCTGGTGCAGCTAAGGTCTCAGGTGAGGCAAATTAAGCTCAGCTCAAGGCCATGAGCAAGGTGATGAGCGGGTTCACCTGCTGCAGTCCAGGCTAGCCCGGCTTTGGGCAGAAATAGCAGGGAGAACTGGCCCGAGCAGGGAGAGGAGGGGCTTTCTGGCCTATTTTGTGTGCTGGCCATTCCTGTCTGCTTCTCCCCACCCTACCTAGCTTTCCCTTTGCCCGGAGACAGTTGTCAGTGATTTGAAGCTGGGCTGGTCACTGCAAAGAATCTGGAAGCTTTTCTAGGAGTTAGAGCCAAAAAGAACATGATGAGATACAAGAGGTAAGACAATGCCAGGCTGGTCATGGTGGACACAGAGTCCTAGAAGGGGCAGCTCGTGCCACAGAGGGGCCAGCAGAGCTGGATCTCCTCTGTGAGTGCACTCCTGTGTAAAACAAGTGTCGCAAGTTCCAGAGTCAGATAGGGCCACGTTCAAATCTAGCAGTGGTTCTTCCGAGCTGTGTATCCTCGAGCCAGGTATTTTCCTCTCTAGACTCTGGATTTCTGCACCTGTGCATGCATGCACATGTGCCCATGCATGCACACGCACCGCACACGCACACACACATACACATGAGAGTGGCATCATATTTTTTGCCTCATAAGGTTAATGTAAATATTATTAAACGGTATACATATAAAGCTTCCCTTTCCTGCTTTGAGCTCAACTTCTAAATCTTTTTACAAAAAGATTAACAATCAATAGTTGAGTGATGCACACTTATTGCAAAAAAGTTATTAAAATGAGATAATCACGAAGAAGAATTAAAACTCACCTATTATCACAAGAATGAGAAGACAAGCCACAGACTGAGAGAAAATATTTACAAAAGACATGTCTGATAAAGGACTGTTATCCAAAACATACGAAGAACTCTTAAAATTTAGTAAAGAAACAACACAATTTTAAAAAATGGGCAAAAGGCCTGAACGGATACCTCCCCAAATGGATACCTCCCACACAGACGGCAAATAAGCATGTGAAATATGCTCAACATCTTATGTCATTAGAGACTGGCAAACTAAAGTCTAATGAGATGTCGCTATTAGAATGGCCAAAATCCAAAGCAGTGGCAACACCAAATTCTGGGTGGGGGGGGGGTGTGGAGCAACAGGAACTCTCATTCATTGCTGGTGTATTAGTCTGTTCTCACACTATTAAGAATGCCACCTGAGGCTAGGTGTGGCGGCTCAAGCCTGTAATCCCAGTACTTTGGGAGGCCAAAGCAGGTGGATCACTTGAGGTCAGGAGTTCAAGACCAGCCTGGCCAATGTGGTGAAACACCCCCCCTCCGCCCGCCCCCTCCGTCTCTACTAAAAATACAAAACAGTAGCTGGGCACAATGGCAGGTGACTGTAATCCCAGCTACTCAAGAGGTTGAGGCAGGAGAATTGCCTGAACCTGCCAGGGGAGGTGGAGGTTGCAGTGAGCAGAGATCATGCCACTGAACTCTAGCCTGGGCAACAGAGTGAAACTCTGTCTCAAAAAAATAAATAGCTGGGCATGGTAGCTCATTCCTGTAATCCCAGCACTTTGGGAGGCCGAGGTGGGCAGATCACCTGAGGTCCGGAGTTCAAGACCAGCCTGACCAACATGGAGAAACCCCATCTTTACTAAAAATACAAAATTAGCCAGGTGTGATGGTGTGTGCCTGTAACACCAGCTACTTGGGAGACTGAGGCAGGAGAATTGCTTGAACCCGGGAGGCGGAGGTTGCAGTAAGCTGAGATTGTGCCATCTGTCTCTAAATAAATAAATAAATAAATAAATAAATAAATAAATAGAATACCACCTGAGACTGGGTAATTATAAAGGAAAGAGGTTTAATTGACTCACAGTTCTGCAGGCTTACCAGAAAACATGGCTAGGAGGCCTCAGAAAACACAATCATGGCAGAAGGTGAAGGGGAAGCAGGCACCTTCTTCACAAGGCAGCAGGAGGGAGTGGGTGGGAGAATGAGGAAGTGCCACACTTTAAAACCATCAGATCTCGTGAGAACTCGTTCATCATCATGAAAACAGCATGGGGTAAACCGCCCCCATGATCCAATCACCTCCCCACCTGCTCCAATCCCTCACTTGGCATGTGGGGGATTACAGCTGGAGATGAGGTTTGGGTGGGGACACAGAGCCAAAATATCAGTCGATGAGAATGCAAAATAGTACAGCCATATTGGAAGACAGTGTGGCAGTTTCTTACAAACTAAACATACTCTTACCATATGATATGGTCCCCAATCCTGGGACCAGGTGGGAGGCGACTGAATCACGAAGGCAATTTCTCATGGTTTAATGCCATCCCCCTTTGGTGTGGTTGTTGCGACAGTGAGTTCTCGTGAGATCTGATTGTTTCAAGCAGTGTGGCACCCCCCTTCCTCCTGCTCTGGCCATGTGAAATGCTGGCTCTCCCTTTGCCAGCAAAGTTGAGTAAAAGTTTCATGAGGTCGCCCCAGCAGAAGCCGCTATGCTTCCTGAATGGCCTGCAGAACTGTGAGCCCATTAAACCTTTTTCCTTTTTATTAAAAAATTATCCAATTTCAGGTATTTTTAGCAGTGGGAAAATTTATAGCACCACACTACCCAGCAATTGGGCTCCTTGGTATTTACCCAAAGGATTAAAAACAAATGTCCAAACAGATGTTTATAGCAGCTTTGCGCATAATTGCCAAAACTTGGAAGCAACTAAGATATCCTTTAGGGGTGAGTGGATAAATAGAATGTGGCCCATCTAGACAATGGGATATTATTCAGCACTGAAAAGAAAGGAGCTATCACGCCATTTCATAATCATATCATCGTAAAATATATGGAGGAAACATATATATCATATATATCATAATCATATCAAGCCATAAAATATATGGAGGAAACTTAAATGCGTATTATTAAGTGAAAGCAATTAATCTGGAAAGGCTACATACCATATGCCTCCGAGTATACAGTATTTTGAAAAAAAAAACAAAACCAGTGACAGTAAAAGGATCGGTGGTTTTTAGGGGCTAGAGCAGAGGGAGGGAGGAATAAGCAGAGCACAGAGGATGCTTAGGACGGCGACATCTGCGTGACACTCTAACGCTGGGTCCATGTCATTATACATTTGTCAAAAACCATAGAATGTACAACACCAAGAGTGAACCCTAATGTAAATTATGGTCTTTGGTGATGAGGATGTGTCACCTTAAGATTATCAGCTGTCACAATGTGTCACTGTAAGACATCAACTGTCTGACGGGAGATGTTATAATGGAGGAGGCTATGTGTAGGGGCAGGGAGTACATGGGAAATTTCTGTGCCTTCCTCTCAGTTTTGCTGAGAACTTAAACTGCTCTAAAAAATAGTCTAATAAGAAAGTCACTGATCATCCCAGGAATTGTTTTGGTTGTATTTACTACTCTGTTCCCAGCACTTAGTATGCTTCCTGGCACATAAATGAGCTGTTAACTCAATAAATGTTAGTTGGGTGAATGAAGGAAAAAATAAATAAACCCAAAATAATGTGTTAATATTTTGGTGTCTAAAAATTCCAGTTAGTTTTTGTGGGGGGGTGGGGAAAGAGTCTCACTTTGTCGCTCAGGCTTGAGTGCAGTGGCACAATCTCAGCTCACTGCAACCTCTCTCAGGTTCAGGCAATTCTCCTGCCTCAGCCTCCAGAGTAGCTGGGATTACAAGTGCCCAACACCACACCCAGCTATTTTTTAAAATTTTTTTAACAGAAACAGGGTTTTGTCATGTTGGCCAGGCTGGTCTCAAACTCCTGACCTTAGGTGATCTGCTTGCCTCTGACTCTCAAAGTGCTGGTATTACAGGCGTGAGCAACCTTGCCCAGCCAAATTCCAGTTACTTTCTATGCACGTATATCCCTCACACATACTTTTTTCATTTAAATGAGATTCTACCAGACACATGATTTTGTAATCAGTTTCATCTCTTGATATACTGCAACTGTTGCTCCAGGGCGATACATACAAATGTTTCCTAGGACCACTGTAATGGCTGCGCAGTGTTCTGCCATTTGGAAAGACCATAATTCATCAAAGTCAGCCCTTCTTTTGGCATCTGGGTTGATTTTACGTTGTTGCTTTCAGACACAGCACAACAACAGGCAGCCTCATGTGCATGTTGTTTCCTACGTGACTGTTTATCTGTCAGGATCAGTTTTAAACAGTTCTGGGCAGGAGAGAGGGAAATGGTGATGATGTCATCTGGGCTTCTGCGTCTCCTGCCTATAGGGGCGTCTCAGGGATGGAGTTCTGCATGGCTCATCTTCTAGGAGAAATATCCCTGTGAACACACCAGGAACATGCCACCTTGCATCGGCCCCATGGCGAGGGTGGTCATGTGATCATGGCCAACCCCAACAGGCCTGGTGGTCTGACAGGAAGGAACATGCTCCTGGAGCCAGCAGGGCAGACGGGGGCCTGGTCATGTCACCCCCTGAATACCCAGCAAGGAAGTCAGTTGGGCCTGGATTTGAGGCCTGGGCTGCCGCTTGTTAGCTGTGTGTCTTTGGTGAATTGATTTAACCTCTGAGCTTTGATCTTATTTGTAAAACAGACATGACTCACCTCATAGCGCTGACAGGGGGGATGAATGGTGATGATGCAATAATGCTCCAGGAGGTCTTTGTGCAGAGCCCAGCATGGGCTGTGAGTTCAGCCTGAGTTACCGTGTTGACATCACCGCAAACCTGAACATAGGACATGCTGTGCGCCACGCACCACTCTGAGCAGTCCACCTGCTGTAACTCATTGCCTTTCTGCCTTAGCAGTGGACTGCTTCAGGAAATTTTTCAGATAGCAGCTGAGCCAGTGGGCCCCTGGGTTCAGACTTTATTTTGTTTTCTTTTTTTTTTTTTTGAGGCAGAGAAAGAAACACCCTTACTCTCCTGGTGGGGCCTGTGTTCTCAGGGTGGGAGGAAAAGATTGGGCCGTGAGACTGGAGATGGAGCCATGGCCCTCAAGAGTGCACGATCCTGAAGTCACCAGAGCTCTGAGCATTTGGATCTCCACCTGTAAACCAAACTAAGGCTCACTGGATCACCAGGCCTGCCCAGCTCTGTCAGTCTAAAATCACTTCTCAGAAATGGTAAATATGACAGTCTAGGCCAACCCAAATCCAGCCCAGAGTCCTTTCTTATAAGGATGGAAAGCTAAGAATGGTTTTTACATTTTTAAATAGTTGAAAAAAATCAAAAGAAGGAATATTTTGTGACATGGAAAGATGATGCAAAATCCAGATATTGGCGTCTATAAATAAAGTCATATTGGAAGCCAGTCAGGTTGACTCATTTGCACACTGCCTATGGTGGCCTTGAGCTGAGGTGGTGGAGTGGAGTGGCTGCCACACGCTGTCTGGCCAGGAGAGCCTGGGAGGTTTGCTGTCTGGCTCTTCACGGAGAACGTTTGCTGTGCCCTGGTCTAGGGTTGACTGCAGAGATTACTCCCCATCTTCGGAATAGCTGGAATTTTTCTTTCTTTCTTCAAAGATCACTACTTCCAAAGATCAATAATATTTAGACAATAAAACAGAATGAGTGGAGAACTTCTTTAGCTTGTCCCGGATGCCTGGGCAGAGAGTCCACGGCCCAGGGCTCTGCAGGGTTGGCCGAGGGTAAGGGTTTGTGGATGTGTGGAGTCTCAGTGCCAACCCCTCTTTTGACATGCTCAACCTGCAGACATCCAGTTAAGACATGCCCCTCTGAAGGGGCCAAAAAGGGATTAAAGAAGAAAAATCTGTGCAGTGCAGTGGCGCTAAGTGCATGGGTGTGAAATCAGAGCTGAGCTCCAACCCCATCTCCCTACTTCTTAGTTGTGTGACCTTGGACACTGTACATAATCTCTCAGTGACTCAGTGTGTGTATTGGCAAAATGGGGGAAATAATAGAATCTATCTGTATTAGTTTGTAAGAGTTGTCACAATAAAGTATCATAGGCAGGGTGGCTGAAACAATAGAAATTAATTTGCTCACAATTCTGCAGGCTAGAAGTTCCAGATCAAGGGATGGTCCCTACATAGCTGATTTCTTCCGAGGCTGCTTTCCTTAGCTTGTAGCTGGCCATCTTCTCCCCTGTGTCCTGGCACTGTCTTCCCTCTGTACCCTTCTGTGTCCAACTCTCTTTGTATGAGAAATCAGTCACATTGGATTAGGTTCCACCCTAATGAATTAATTTTACCTTAATTACATCTTCTAAGACTCTATCTCCAAATGCAGTCACATCCCAAAATCAGGGCTTAGGACTTCAACATATGAATATCGGGGGCATGCAACTGAACCCCGTGATGCTACCTCATAGGGGGGATGCGGGGGACTGAATGGAATAAGGAATTTGGAATATTAGTGGTTTATGGAATATTAGTGAGTCTTCAGTCAATGGAAGCTCTTATCTTCATTCATCACAATTCTTACGCATCATGACGGAGCTATTGCAGTGTGTGGAAGAACACCTGAGGGACATACACTCAGAGTTGGAGGGGTTCCTGGGTGGTTCTGAGCAGCCCCGTTGGGGACAGTTGGGCAGTTCGTTCACTGCACAACCTCAGAGCCTGATGTTCATATTGTTGTTATCATCATCAATTTGCATACTGATTAGGAACATTTTTCTGGCAGATGTCAGAGGAAAGAGCACCTTTTCTGAAGTCCCCACAGAGGCTTGGTATAGCCCAGGGCAATGCTGCTTCCTCGCCTGCCACTCAGGTTGAACAATACCATGCAGAGAACAGAGCTGGCACACAATCAGCACTCAGCACATCTGTGCTGGACAAGCGCACATGAAGGGTCCCTCTCCTGGCCATTCCACTGGACTGCAAACTGCAGGAGGGCAAGGGCGCTCTCCCATTTTCCATCTCCGCCATTGGTGTGTTTCAGCTGCTACACAGTTTCCGGCACATAGTAGGTGTTCAGTAAAGATTTGTTGAATGAAAAAATAGATCAGTTAGAGTATTGTTTTTTTCCTTTTCATTAAACAAGTCTTCTGCACCACCCACAGGGACTCAGAATGGGGGCACAGTATCTGTTGAACACTACTGTGTCTCAGCTGCTCCCCTCACTCACTGTAGCCTTTATGCTTCCCCTATCCTGCTTCTTATCATCACAGCCCCATGGGGTGGCTCTTTTCCCCAGAAAGGAAATGCACTGTCAGTCAGAGCCAGCCGCTCCAGCTCTCCGAGCCTCCACTGCTTTTGGCTGGAAGCATTAGATGAAACGGCTCAGCAGTGTGTCGCGCACATAGGTGCTCAAAAAGTGTTACGTTGCCTTCTCCTCTTTCTCTCTCCAGGATGGCTGGAATAATTATCTCCATTCCAGCCACCAGCATTGCAAGCCCTCTTCATCTAGTGGACCCCACTGTTTGTCCCTGGGACTTTAGAGGTGAAGGAAAAGAATAGAGCCAAGTGGAGGAAGAGGAAGGAGAAGGAGACCCCACCCAGGCCATGAGACAGGAGCCGAGGAGCAAACCCACGAGGCTCCATGGAAAAGGTCGCTACCCGACACTTGCAGGCTCAGGGACCTCCCGTGCAGCAGCCAGGGGTCACAGGTGGCTTTGGGGATAGATAAATGTGACAGCTGCCTGGGCTCCAGGCCTGGAGGAAGCATTGAGCATCCAGGGCCTAGAACTGAATGGGCCCTTTCTCTTTCAGTGACAAACACATCCCTTGTTTGTAGGTTTGTTTGTGTGTTTGTCTCCCCCAGGCTCTTTCTGTTCTCCTTCTCCTCCCACAGGGCTCAGCCTCGGGCAGGCAGCTCCAAGAGCCCGAGGCTTCAGCATTTCCAGAGCATTGCTCATCTCTCCTCCAGTCAAGTGCAGAGAGCATCTGGGGATCAAAGAGAAGGGAGGTCTTCCACCCGCCCAAATCTACTTGGAAAAACAACCTGTCTGCTGAAGTGACCTTAGGGAGCCCTTAGCAAAGCCCAGGCACCATACTGGGCTTAGGCAGATAATCCTCACAACAGGCCACAGGGCCGGGCTGGTTAGCCACACTTAAGATTGTGTCCCCACCTAGCTTCAAGCTCTTCAAGGCTCCACTTTGCTCACGAGATGAGGAGCTTGAGGCATAGAGAGCTCAGTGCCTTTCCAGCTACAGTGGTTGAATCTGACCCCTGGACTCTCTACCCTTCTGCCTTGGGTGAGGATCTAGGCTCAGTCTACTTCTGCTTTGGGTGAGGATCCAGGCTCAGTACCCTCCTTCCTTGGGTGAGGATCAAGAATCAGTACCTGCACCTCCCAGTTCAGCTTTCAGCTCCATCACCCTTTTATTTACTACCACACCACTGGCACCTAAGTGTTCCTACCCTCTCTGGGCCTCACTCCCCTCCTCTGTAAAATGCAGACAGTAACAATCCTACCTACCTCAGCGTCTGTCTGCAGGATGAAATGTTTTAATTTTTAGGAAGCACTGAGACCATGGCTTGGGCAAGGCAGTCCAGCTGTTCATGTTTTCTCATCTTGAAAGCATAGCTCAGGGAGATGCTGTTGTTATTGCCATTTTACAGGTGGGGCCACTAAATGCAGGGAAATTAGGTAACTTGCCCAAGGGCATGGAGCTGCTAGGAATTAGAGCTGGCATGGGGGTTGGCTCTTTCTTGCCAAGGTCCCACACTGGAGTCCAGACCGGATGGAGGTAGAGCTGGGAAGTCATGAGCCTGGATAATGACCAGCGGAAATCAGGAAGTTGGAGAACTTTCAAGTCATTCCACACATTTGGATTTGTGAGGACCAGAGGAAGGCTTGCTGCCAAGATGTCTCAAAGGAGAAACTGATGAACCTGGTTGGTTTGCAGACTTTGAGAGAGTTCAAGGAAGTCCTGATGTCAGCACCTGTGCCTTCCTTTCTGTTTCTCTGCCAAAACGGACACCACAAACATCCCTGAGTCACTTGGAAGCTTCTGGAGGCCAGCATGGGAAGGCTGATTTGACCCAAGGATCAGTGAACACTAGAAACTGTCCCTCTCCATTTCTTTTGAGCCCCCTTTTCATGCTTCCCACGCAGGGCCAGCCTCACTGGCTATCTGCTTTCTTCTGATGAAGGCTTCCCATCCCCACCCCTCCCCCTTCCAAAGCAATGGGGCAAAGTGGTGAGGCTGTGGGCCACCAGCATTGCGTGCAAAACACAAGGACTCCTGATGAAGGTGAAATGGCATCATTGTCTGGGATAAATACTAGAGATCTGCTGTCTCACGGCCACAGAAAACTAGAATGCGGACACACAGAGTGAAGTTCAGCGTAGAGGTTTAATAGGTGAAAGAAAGATAAGAGATCTCCCTGCTGCAGAGAGAGGGGTCCTGGGGAAATGGGTTGCCGCTTCGGCAGTAAAATGCAGAAGGTTTTATAGATGAGCTTGAGGAGTCGGTGTCTGATTTACATAGGGCATGAAACATTGGTCAGACCAGGTGAGCCATTTGCATAGTGCACAAGAAACTGGTTAGAACCAGGTGTACCATTTGCATTGTGCACGAAGAAGCTGGCCACCCTAGTCTAGTCTTTTATTATGCAGATGCATTCTTTGCCTGGTCAGCGCCATGTTGCCTATTCCTTTACTGTACATGCTGTGACAAAGAAAACGGAAGATGGAGCCTCCATGTTGAACACATCTGGCCTCCAGGTAGCCCTTTTCTATTGGTATGCCTGCCAGCATTCATCTGTGCAAGCTTGCAGCTTGCTTATCTATGTTTGCAGCTAATTTTTTCAGGCTGTTCTTTGTTAGAAAAGAAATTATTTGGGGGCTGCTTTTGTTAAAAGGGAAACCTTGCCAAGGACTCTTTTGCCCTTACTATCTGCCCACATAATTTCTTTCCCTCTCCTATACCAAAGACAGATGTGCCAAGATCTCTCCAGTTCCTTGACCACACCCTGGGGCTCACCCAGACTCAGAGGGAAGCATGCCTAGGGAAGCATATATTCTTCAACCAGGCAAGGCCTCCCAAGGAGATTCTGCACATGCGATGTTCCCCCTCTGGGGTAGGGGAGGATGGCATTAATAGGTGGAGATTTTGCGTAACTGGGGACTCAGGCTTGGCTCATGAGGGAAGACGGGGTCAGCATGCAGCTCTCCAAGGGGAGGTCTTAGTACTCCACTAAGTGGTGTGGGTGGTCTTAGGCTAGCTGCTGAGGCTTTTGAACCTTAAGGTCCTCTTTGGTGAAAGGAGAGCAATGGATTCTAGGCTCACTTCACCACCTTTCCCCTTAAACTGTAAGCATCTACATGCTGGGGACTGTGACTCCCTTACCTCCCTATCCTCTGAGCCTGAGCCAGTCCAGGTACTGCATTTGCTGGCACTGTTGAGTGTACAGTGCATGCCAGGCACCCTACAAGGCACCCACAACACTTCTCATGTTACCTTCACTAGCCCAGTTAGTAGTTCCATTTTACCCGTGACAAGGCAGAGGCTTGAAGAGGGGGAAGTCACCATGCCCCAGATAAAGTTAGGACATGGTGGCCATCAAATCACAGCTGGGCTGACACCTCCAGAACCTACCGTCTTAACCACCCCACTACACCAGTACTATATGTGTTCAAGAATTACTTGAACTGATGGAATTCAATGTTCAACTGAGGCTGTTGGGAGAATTTAATAAGGTGGTGTATATAAATAGCCTAATGCAGGGTGTGGTATTCAGTAGGAGTTCCATAAATAGTGTGTAGCTCCTCAAAGGAGCTGCCCTTGAGGGGTGTTGGCAGATTTTCTTGAGATAAAGCCATGCATAATCCAATACCCCAGAATGCTCAATAAATGCATCAAGTTCAAGTGTCCTGAGTTAGCCCTGGAGAGGCTGAAAATCCAGTCCAAGAACATCTTTCCCACTGAGAAAAATGGTTGCAAAGGCTGTTTGCCTTACTCAGCTGATATTTCATATGAGCCTGAAGTACCACCATAGACACAGTTGGGAGGTGAAGGCTGAGTCTTGGCAACACTTCTCACTGGTTTGAAACTCTGAGCTCTGGCCACAGAAGCACCATGTTTTCTGGGAGTGGCTATTGCCTGGAGAGAATGTATGAGGGTGATACCTCACCCTCCTCTCAGCAGCCTCGGGAATAACACACAACAGCCCATGATGATGGAGTCTGTTATTAAGACTGTTCTAAGCACTTTGCATGAATTGATTCCTGGGTGAGATAAACACTATTCTCTTTTTTGAGACAGGGTCTTACTCTGTCACCCAGCTAATTTTTGGATATTTTTGGTAAAGTCAGGGTTTTACCATATTAGCCAGGCTGATCTCGAACTCCTGACCTCAAGTGATCTGCCTGCCTCGGACTCCCAAAGTGCTGGGATTATAGGCATGAGCCACCATACTCAATAATCACTATTCTTATTACCATTTGTAGATGAGGAAACTGGTATAGAGAGGTCAGATAATTTGCTGAGGGTCACACAGCTAGCAGGTGGTGGAGCTGGGTGGGGTTTGAACTTGGGCTTTCTGGTTTCAGAATGTTCTCTAGTAACTCTCCTACGCTGGTGCCTCCCATGCCATAAGCCAGTCTCTAGCTAATTCTTCTGTGGTGAAGGGGATAGGTTTTCAGGTTACTAATAGAAGAACAATCCTTGTTCAATGTTATTATTTTTCTGAATGTTCACAGCAAGTTTATATGGGTCCAGAGATGAGTAAGATACCTTCCCTGGCCCTTGAAGGACTTAGAACCTACTGGAGAAGAAAAAAATGAAGCCATAATTTTAATCTCTCCTTTTGACAGATGATGAAATATCAGGAGAGGCATGAAATTGACCCAAGGTCCCATAGGCAGGGAGGAGTAAAGTTGGGATCTGACCCAGGTCAGGCTGCCTCCTTTCCATGCTCCCAAGTCAGTAGAGAATGTACTTTGGGCTGGATGTGGTGGCTCACACCTGTAATCCCAGCACTTTGGGAGGCCAAGGAGGGCGGATCATGGGAGATTGAGACCATCCTAGCTAACATGGTGAAACCTCATGTCTACTAAAAATACAAAAAATTAACTGGGCGTGGTGGCAGGTGCCTGTAGTCCCAACTCAACAGGAGGCTGAGGCAGGAGAATCACTTGAACCTGAGAGGCAGAGGTTGCAGTGAGCCGAGGTTGGGCCACTGCTCTCCAGCTTGGGTGACAGAACGAGACTCCGTCTCACAAAAAAAAAAAAAAAGAAAAGAAAAGAAAAGAAAAAAAAAAGAGAATGTACTTTGGCAGACATGGCAGCTCTGTGCTAATAATATCTGATGGGCCCTTGAGGGGAAGAAGTTCTGCCTTCTTCTCTGGGATTCCAGATGGGATAGTTGGGATTTAGAGGGGACAAACAGAGATTCAATATGGAGAAGACTTTTCATGGAGGGGGAGCTCATACATTTCTGAGGAATGCTTGCATTTCAGGGACTACAGTATATCTTTGGTGGTACAGAGAGACTAAGAATCCAGCCCCAGGTTAGCTCAGGTGAAGGAATGCAATATCTTCTTCTTACATCTGTTTCTGTCCTGTCTAGAATTGAAAGTGCTCTAGGGAAAATACCGAAGGCACTCATGTTTTCCCACCCAGCAGGCGGCAGACAGCATCTTGATTGGGATAATATTATTCTGTAGGTTCCTTCCATGATTTCCTCATAAATTCACCCTCATGGAAATCCAAGAGGAGCCCGGTGTTTATGTAAGACTCTGATCTTATTCTTCCTCCTCTTATGAAGTTAGATTAAGGTAGTTAAGAAATGAAGAAAAAAATAAATCTAAAAAAATTTAACCTTCTTTTCTCTGTATAAGTAAGTATGTTTGCAGGAAAATAACAAAATGAATCAAAGAAGGAAGGAAGCAAAAAAGGAAAGAAAGATTGAGTCATGTTGCTGGGAAATGAATACATCTTAAGGAGAAAAATAGGCTGGGGTGGTAAGCCGATCCACTGGATGATGTCCATCAGAGATCAGGCAGCCGAAGAAGCGTCAATATTCACCTTCCTGTTCTCATGCTAATGATCTGGTTAGGGAATACAGCCTCTATCAAATCTGGGATTCTGGAATCGTACTCTCCTCCCCTCCTGTAAACGACCCTAGAGATTGCCCCCACTGGATTTAGAATCACACACACACCTGGATTTCAGTACTGGCTGTGCTACTCGGTGACAACAAGACGTTGGGAAAGCCATGTCATCCCTCTGCATCTTGATTCCTCCTCTTGTGCAAGGGCAGGAGCAGTCACACCTCTCCGTGAGACCTTTTGAGGGTAAAATGAGATTGCATGTGAAATGGCCAGCAAATGAGCTTGCCTCATGATCTGTGCTTTTCTTTAAATAAAAAAGTTATTTCCTTCCCTCTCTTTTAAGAACCTTTCCTAATTGGGTTTTTTAAATTGTAAAACAATTTTAATTGTATTTAGCTAAAGAGTACAAAAGTCTATTTCAAAAAAAAGTTGATAATCTTTTTGTGGCAGGGAATGCTAGCTACTTGGCCATCCAACATCCATTATCCATTTCTTTGTTAGTAATAAAACTCTTATATTATTTGGGCTGCCCAATACCATACCATACTACATGATAGAATACAATATAACACAGTTACTGTGGCCAGCTAAAACAAATAAACAAACTACATTTCCCAGCTTCCTTTGCAGCTAGGCGTGGGTGGTGGAACTTCTAGGATAGCTCCCTAAAGGAGGCATAAACTGTTTCTTCCATGCTCTTGCCCGGGCATGATGTTGCATGTACCGGCTGCCATCTTACACCACAGGTGGCCTTGAGGATAGAAGGCTGTTGTTAAGGGCCGTGAAGCAGAAGGGCAGACAGAGCCTGAGTGATGACCTAGAGCTGCAGCCATATTAGTTCAGGATCATCTATTTCTAAACTTCCTTTACAAGAGAAAACAAAACCTCCTCTTTACTTCAGCCACTTATTTTGGGGATTTCTGTTGTAGGAAGCTGAATTTAATTATAACTGATGACATGTCTTTTCCTTCTAGTCTCACCTCTTGACACACTGGCATTAACAATTGCTTTTTCTACAAGTTTCTTTATGATCATAGCAAAGCTGCATTTATGTACATACATGTATAAAATGATATGTTCTATATCATACTTTTCCATTAATAATATATACATGATTAATAATATATATATATATGGTATGATGTATCCATACTATAACTTTGTGGCCTAATGTTAAAAGGATTATGTTAGATATCTGAATACCCTGACCTGGGAATTTTGCCTTTATATATATATAAAAAATATTCAGTATCATATATATCTATATCTATATATCTATATATATATACACATTATATACACACATACACACACACACACACACACACACACACACATAAAGGTAAAATTCCCTCTAACATAATCCTTTTAACATTAGGCTATAAAATTATAGTATGGATACAACATTATTTATTTTATTTTACTTTTTAAAGTTACTCAAATATGTCAACTTTATTGTTTCTCTATACACACAATTATTTGATACTGAATATTGCAAAAAAAAACAGCACATCAAAGTTTCCTTTTGTTGGAATCCAAATTTTTGAAAACCAGAAAATCTAATTACTATGCTCTAGCTAGACTACCCAATGTTTTCATTATATTCTTTCCCCACAAGTGACTTTGCATCACATTCTTGATGTTGGGCTTCATCTCACTGAGTTTAGGCTTCTAAAATACACTGAAATATTTACGTCCTTTTGGTGTTTCTTTGGGTCAAAACAGTAAGTAGAGCAAAAGTATACTGAGGTTATTCAAATACATATGCACAGGTCTCTTATACATTACTGATTTTATGGTAGAAAGAAAAAAACAGTAAGAAAACATATCACAGAACTCATCAAAATTGTTTGTACACAGTCCATTCTAGCATAGAGTAGCTTTCTCAACCTGCTACATAAAATTACTAGCAAGAAGGAGAAGTATGAGAATAAGCTTTCTGGCTGAATTGGTTCAGTGCCGTAATTCCCTATTCTAGCATTCTCAGAAGAATCCCATCTGTAATACACACAGAAACCATGGCCACCTTTGAATGGTTCACATCTTAATCATTCTGAACTCCCTTAAGCCCAGTGTTTGTTTTCTTTCAAGCCTAGGAAACCTCCTGAGTGACAGGTATCTACATTTTAGCATCCTTTCTTTCCACACAGATAGCAATGTTCTTACTCCTCTCCTCCTGTAAGGTAAGCCATCTCTGACGTCCTGGAAGATCATTTTTCTTTTCCCCTATTGTTGGAGTGAAACTTCTGGTAGAGAGGAAAGGAATATGGTACCAGAGCTGAGAATGAAGTTTAATGTTCATTATCAATGTCTCAGAGCAGAGGTTGTGAGAGGCCCTGAACTGTCCTGGGAATTTTCTTCAGTGAGCATTTTTGAAGGCTTTGGGGTCAAGGTTGGTTTAAACTTCTGTGATGGGTCCATTGGCAATCTAGACACAGCACTAAGCTCCTCCTCGATCTTTGGAACCCAGCAGAAACCAATATCAGACTTTAAAATTGCAACAAGATAGCTTGGAAAGAACTCTCTAGCCCAGAAAGAGCCTGAAAACCCAAACTCCAACAAATGCTGGTGAAAGAACTGACTTGAAAATTTAGATCCAGTTTCCTCTTAAAATACAGATAATCCAATTATACATCATAATTCATTTAATGATTGTCCTATTGCTATACTGAGAAGGCTTCTAGTTATTTTTCAACTAACATAAACCTTGCTACAATAGACATTTGGTACAAATAGCCTTGCCACTAATGCTTTTATTTTTTAGCACAGATGTCCACAGTGGGGTAACTAGCTCCTTTCCCTTTTACGTCTCCTCTACCCCTTCCTTTTATAGATGAGGCAAGAGAGGTCCTGAAAGATGGTGTGCCAGAGACAACAGAGAAAGACAAAGCCAACGACACCTCCAGAATCCTCCTGATTAGAATCTAAGGTCCACACCCCTGTTTTCCTGTATTTTGTAGCAGTAAATATTTGTTGAAAGAATATGCCAGTAATCTTTACTAAAAACTGTTCCACCAATCTCTGCTTGAACATGTCTGATGAAAAGGAGAGTATCAACTGCTAGAATGTTCTTTCTCCGTTGTATCGCAATTGAATTTCTTGAAACTTCTACTTGCTAGTCTCTGTTTTGACTTCTGGGGTAGTGGAGAACTGGTCTACTTCCCCAAAGGACATTCAGGACTCATGAAGGCAGGCACTTGGTGATAAAGGCATTGAGGATTGTCAGTTTGGGACTCCCAACATTTCTTACCTGTAGAGTGTTTGCAACTAGTCAGTCAATGAGCATGACTCTAAGGATGCAAAGAAGAACAAGACATGGCCTCTGACCTCCAGGTAGTTACTCTCCAGGGTTTGGGGACATCTCACAGAGGTGAGGCTCATCCTCTGACAAGCTCAGCTTAGGGGTGACGTGAGATCTCAGAGTGATGGCCACAGGGCACCGCTTGAGGAATGTTCAGAGGGAGGGAGGAGAGGAAAGCATGCTGGTGGGGCTAAAAGGTCGTCTGAGAGAAATAACTGGAAATCAAGTTGGATGAGGAAGAGGGCAGCTTGTTCTCACCCAATGGAAGAAATCAATTCTGCCAAAAATGTTGAATTGCTTTTTCTGGAAAGATTCCTTACTCATAAGCACAAACAGTCACATTCTCAGAGTATCTCTCTCTCTCTCGCTCTCTCTCTGAGAGAATTTAGAAAAATAACCTGAAAGAGCGCAAGCTCTAGCTGCTTTCCCTCCCAACATTGTAAGAAAGTCTGCTTGACTTGGTCGTTACTAAGAAAGATCACAGCAATTAAATCTTCCTCTTATTAAAACATTAGGCAATTGGGTGACAAAATAAAAGTTAAAAATAAATGGTTGTAGGGCCGGATGCAGTGGCTCACACCTGTAATCCCGGCACTTTGGGAGGTCAAGGAGGGCGGATCACCTGAGGTCGGGAGTTTGAGACCAGCCTGACCAACGTGGAGAAACCCCATCTCTACTAAAAATACAAAATTAGCTGGGCTGTGGTGGCACATGCCTGTAATCCCAGCTGCTTGGGAGGCTGAGGCAGGAGAATTGCTTGATCCCGGGAGGCGGAAGTCGTGTTGAGCCAAGATTGCGCCACTGCACTCTAGCCTAGGCAACAAGAGTGAAACTCCATTTCAAAAAATAAACAAATAAATAAATAAAATAAATGGTTGAAATCTATAGAAATTAAATCTTAAACAGCAAAAGGCAGGCAGGCAGTACTTTGGTGTAGAAAGAGCATGAGGTATAAAGCAGGGGGCATAGAGTTGAAATCTTAACTCTGTCACCTGTGGCGGGGGAAACGGACTGTGTCACTTCTCCTTGCAGTTTCATTTTCTTGTAGAAAGAGGAGAGAATGGTACCTACATAACAGGTGTCTGCAAGAGAATAAATAAAATAACATCAATAACTTTTATAAAGTGCTTAGCCCACTGGAGGTGGCAAGTGTCCGTGGACTTTCCCTTTGCTTGTATTTTCACTTGTCGTGGTTTGGGCACATACACTGAACATTCTCTCTGTTTTTGATGGGTGGCTGAGGTCCCGCTTTAATTTTTGGAAAATAATACGTGAGGACAAACACTTTGGGAGACTGAGGTGGGTGGATCACAAGGTCAGGAGTTCGAGACCAGCCTGACCAACATGATGAAACTCTGTCTCTACTAAAAATACAAAAATTAGCCAGGAATGGTGGCATGTGCCTGTAATCCCAGCTACTCGGGAGGCTGAGTCAGGAGAATCGCTTGAACCTGGGGGGACAGAGGTTGCAGTGAGCCACGATCATGCCATTGCACCCAGCCTGGGTGACTGGGTGACAGAGTGAGACTCTATCTCAAAAAAAAAAAAAAAAAAAAAAAATGTATATATATATGAAGAAAGTGGATCAGAAAAGGCACAAAAGTATACACAGTTCTTGGGGGTCCAAAGTGTCTTCTGTGCTCTAAATGAAAATGTATATGGTGGAATCTAATACTCTGTGGTAGTATTAAAAGTTAAGGTCTTTGGGAAGTGATCAAATCACGAGGCTTCCATCCTCACGAATGAAATTAGTTCCCTTATAAATGAGGCCCAAGTGAGACCCCTTGCTCCTTCCACTCTGTGAGGACACAGCAAGAAGTTTC
The DNA here is from genome assembly GCA_036589455.1 of Ateles fusciceps. Taxonomy (NCBI): domain Eukaryota; kingdom Metazoa; phylum Chordata; class Mammalia; order Primates; family Atelidae; genus Ateles; species Ateles fusciceps. Next base: position 1,826,378 of record JAZHEH010000113.1, on the reverse strand, counting down.
CATCAATGAGGAATGGGTCCACACCAGACACTGAATTTGCTGGTGCCTTAAATTTTTTAATTTATTTGTACTTTTTATTTTTTGTTTTGGAGACAGTCTTGTTCTTTCACCCAGGCTGGAGTGCAGTGGTGTGATCTCCGCTCACTGCAACCTCCACCTCACCTCCTGAGTTTAAGTGATTCTCCTGCCTCAGCTTCCCGAATAGCTAGAACTACAGGTGCCTGCCACCACGCCCAGCTAATATTTGTATTTTTAGTAGAGATGGGATTTCACCATTTCACCATGTTGGCCAGGCTGTTCTTGAACTCCTGACCTCAGGTAATCTGCCCACTTCAGTCTAGCAAAGTGCTGGGATGACAGGCATGAGCCACCGCGTCCAGCCTGGTGCCTTGAATTTGAACTTGACAGTCTCCAGAGCTATGAACAATAAATTTCTGGTTGTTTATAAATTACCTAATCTAAGGTACATTGTTATAGCAGCCTGAATTGACTGGGACAGTTTCCCTTGGGCCTTTGCCCAAATCTGGTGATGCATAGATGCCCCACAAGTTTACCAAACCAGGGGGCTTGGGCCACAGGTTGGGTTCTTCTGTACTTGGCTGACTGCACTTTATATAAGCCAATAGATGACAGGACAAATGCTATGGATTTAGGGAACAAAAGGGAAGGAACTGAAGTCTTGTCCTGGTTCTTCCTCTGGTGACCTGTGTGACCTGGAGCAAGTCAGTTAACCTGAGTGTCAGGTCCCTGCAGTATAAAATGGGGGTACTAACGCTCTTCTTGCCTGCCTGAAGAATTCCTCACAAATTCTTATGGAATATAACAATGAAACGCTTCAGAACGTTATTTAGCAGTAACGACGTAAAAGTTTCATCCCTATGATATTGCACAGGTGGTGAGAATACCCCATTTAAGGGACCCCCCAGGGACTTGAGTTTTTGCCTTTGCTTCATGGGTAAAATACTGGACTGACCTTGTTCTGCCTCAGCTCCCATCAGGCTGTACCTTTGCCTTCTAAGGTCTTGGTTTTTTGTTTTTGCTTTGTATTGTTTGTTTTGTGTGTGTATGTGTGTGTGTGTGAGAGAGAGAGAGAATCCTAAGGCCCCCATGAGCCTGGCCTATCACATGCTGGTGATCAATTAGCAGCCTGATCCCTGCTTTGCCAGAGGCAGGCGGATTCCAGGTTGTAAATTCTCTGCTTGCTGAGGTGAGTGTGGGTTACTGAGATCTCAAATAAACAGCTGATACCTGCAACAAAGGCTTAAGTACAGCAGCCCTAGTCCCTGGAATAAGGTTCCTCTGTTATCTTTGCTAACAATACACTTTGTTAACCCTCGTATGGAACCAAATGCTGACTGGGATGCATTATTGTTTATCTCCTCATAGTGATACCCTTTATGGAAGGCTTATTCTATGCCAGGTGATTTTCTTACATTATTTTTCTCATTTGCTCCTCATGCAGACTTTTGAATTCAGTGGCACTTCTAAATAAATTAGTGCTTGACTGGTAATACCTATGTACGTTTGAAAACTGGTAGTGCATTTTGTGTGAGAAAAGATTTATTTAGTGTACCTGCCATACCAGGTGCAATATGGCTGTAGGAACCCGGCCATCACTGTCTAATGCTTTGGCAAACTTAGCCACAGGTCAGTAGAATGTACTGGTTGTGTTGGTTAGCATATCAGTTTGGCTGCTGTAACATGCAGTCCTAAAATAATAATGGCTTAAGTAGTGTAGAAATGTAAATTTAATTATCTTTTCCATAAATGGTTGGGTAGGTGGGCCAGGCGTAGTGGTTCACTCTTGTAATCCCAGCACTTTGGGAGGCCAGGAGGATCATTTGACGTCAGGAGTGCAAGACTAGCCTGGGAAAAACCCCATTTCTACAAAAAAAAAAAAAAAAAAAAAATTAGCCGGGCATGGTTGCACATGCCTATAGTCCTAGCTACTTGTGGGGCTGAGGTGGGAGAATCACCTGAGCCCGGGAAGTCAAAGCTGCAGTGATCCATGATCATGCCACTGCACTCCCACCTGGACAACAGAGTGATTCCTGTCTCAAAAGAAAAAGAAAGTTTGGCCAAGTGACCCAGGGCTCATACAGCGACTCTATAGTAATCAGCATTCAAGCTTCTTCTGTTCTAGCATTCTCAATATGGAACTTATATCTCATGATCTGAGATGGCTGCTTCACTTCCGTTTATTATATCCTCATTCCATCTAATGGGAACGGGGGAAAGCGGAAGTTGCACTAATACTTCCTCTCATATCCCTCGAACGAGAACTTAGTCCCATGATCTAATAGCAAAGGACTGTGGGAAATGTATATTTTAGCCAAGTATTCTGCTTAGGTAAAAATTCTGTAATTTTAAAAGAAGGGGAAAATGAATATTGAAGGGCAAGTCATGTCTGCCACAGAGGTCAAGATATGAACTTGGGAGACCCGCAAACGTGACCTGAAACCCAGCACCATAGCCTTCTAGCTGTGTGACCTAGCAAAAGTGTATTCGTTACCTATTGCTGTGTCACAAAAAATCCCAAAACTTACCAGCTAAAAACAATAAATGCTTATTATCTCACTGTTTCTACAGTCAGGAATTTGGGGAATAGCATAGCTGGGTGATTCTGGCTCAGGGTCTCTCATGGATTAAATTGTTCATGACATTGGCTGGGGCTACAGTCACCAAGAGGCTTGACGAAGGATTCCCAGAAGGCTCATCCACACGGCTGTTAGTAAAAGGCTTCAGTTCCTTACCATGTGGGTGTCTCCATAGGGCTGCATGAGTGTTCTCATGACATGACAGCTGACATCCCCCACAATGAGAGATCCAGCAGACAGAGCAAAGGGGAAGCCCAGCACCTCCTATGACTCAGTCTTTATCACCATCACTTCTGCCGTATTCTATCCAATACAGTCACAATGGGCAGCCCATACTCATAGGGCTGGGGAAAGATTTATAAGAGAAAATGCTTGCAAAGGAGCAGATACATAGTAATTACTCAGCAAGTGCTAGCGAACATTGTTCCCCAACTTTCCCTCTTTTCCAGATAGGCATGGCCTCACTCTCCTGCCACTACAATGGCCTGTGCAGACACAGAGCACATCTGTAGCACTCATTGCCAAGATATCACAGAGAGATGTGTTTGTAAAGACTGCTCATAATTGTAAACATAGGAAATTAACTCAAAAGTAGTGCTGCAAAGAGTGGAGACGAGCATGTCTGTTCCGCAGCTATGGCAGCACAGCCATGTGGGGACAGCAGAAACACAGCTCATACCTCACTCCACGTGCCAGCTTTGAAATTATGTGATTCAGGTATGGTGGGGCTGGGGTGGGAAATTTGAAATACTTCAGATTTTACATGCTGATTGAGAATGTTTTGTCATTTTACATTGTGTAACATCAAAATCATGGGGTTTGGATTCACTTGAAATGTGATAACATTGTAAGTATTCATGTATGTGTTTCTGCAGCTACATGAATTGAGGTTCAGAGATCAGGGCCCTCAATAAGCCAGTTCATCTTGAATCCTCAGTTTTCTTCATCTGTCAGTGGGGATGATCCCACTCACTCACACAGCTGCTGTGATGATTAAATGATCTAATGCAATGAAGTGCTTGGCAGGAATCTGTTCCAGCTGAGCACTCATTAAGTGGCAACTATTTCTTTTTAACTTTTATTTTAAGTTCAGGACTATAAGTGTGGTTTGCTGCATAGGTAAAGTTGTGTCATGGAGGTTTGTTGTCCAGATTATTTCATCACCCAGGTATTAAGCCCAGTACCTATTTGTTATTTTTCCTGATCTCCTCCCCTCCTCCCACCCTCCTCCCTCCAAAAGGCCCCAGTGTGTGTTGTTCCCTATGTGTCCATGTGTTCTCACCATTTAGCTCCCACTCATAAGTGAGAACATGTGGTATTTGGTTTTCTGTTCCTATGATGGTTTGCTAAGGATAATGGCCTCCAGGTCCACTGATGTCCCTGCAAAGGACATGAACTCTTTCTTTTTTATGGCTGCATAGTATTCCATGGTGTATATGTACCACATTTTCTTTATCCAGTCTATCATTGATGGGCATTTAGGTCGACTCCATGTCTTTGCTATTACGAATAGTGCTGCAATAAACATACCCACGCATGTGTCTTTATTGGTGGTAATCACAGAGAGTCTTTCCTCAAGGGCTCAGTGGAGACGAAGTCCAGGAGGCCCAAGGTAGGGGGAAGTCAAGGGTAATGGGAAAAAGTGGGAAGTAGATAAAATAGAGGAACACTTCAGATAAGGACTCAAAAACTGGTATCCATGGGAGGTCAGGGATCCCACAGGGTGAGGGTTTAAGCCAGGCCAGTGTCCAGAGCAGGAACAGACAGGGCCCATGGGAGACAACCGGAAATGGTGGCTGGGCTTGCCTTGGGCTGGGAACCACTTGTCTCCCAGCTGCTATGACCAGACACAGAGCTGGGTGTCCAGGTCTTGATGTAGCCAAGAAGCCAGGGACTACTAGCATCCCTGAACCCTTCTTCTGGAAGTAGCTGCCCAGGCTTTCTTAAGCTGTAGATCCCCAGGACCTGGCCCTTTCCTGCCATCTTCTCTGGCATGTGTGCAGGCTCTGCAGATGTATCATGTTCAAATGGGTCTCCTCCCTAACCCGCCAACTGGCTTCCTGCCACATTCTTTTCCTTGGCCTGCCCCTGGACCAGCCATCCCCCTATCCTGCCTTTTCCCCATGCTCCTGGCCCACCTGTCTGTGCTTCATCTCCTGTCACTTCTCTTCTTCCTCCCTTGGCTGGGATGGCTGGGATGATCTCTCCTGCTGCCGACCCATCTTCTGCAGGGGCCTGCTAATGGCAGCTTGCAGCACACCCACCCCTGCTCTGAGACCTTCTGTGACTTTTTCTGACACACAGATGGAAAAAACCTTGCAAACCAGGAGGAGGAAGTAGTTTACGTCCCAAAATACTCAGCATGAGTTAATCCCCCAGCCCAGAAACCTTCCAAAACCCACCCTCGGAATCCCCTTTCCCCTCCCATCCTTCTCTTTCCTTTCCAGGTCTTCGTCACATTCTGAACCTCTCCGGTATACCTCATCACCACTTTTCTGCTAAATGGCTGTTTATGTACCTATTGATTTTGCTCCATTCGACTGTACCTTAAAGACTTTTTCTTATTCAAGTACATAAACATGATAAGTATCAGGGCCAATACTCAAAATAGTAGTAAGCCCTGTGCAAGAGCATCCTGCAGAAATGAAAGGAGGCCACGTAGAAGGGAGAAGTGAGAGGGGGAGGGTCCCCAGGATGAGGATGGAGTGAGAAGGGGGCCAGGCCACAGGGCCTTGGAGCCTGTGGAGAGGAGCTTGGGCTTGTTTGAGGCACCTGGGCCCAGTAGTGCTCAGGGACGTGAAATGGAGTCCTTTGGGAAGCTTCCCATTTCCTGCTGCGCTGGGGGGGTGCAGCAAGCTGGTCACATCCCTTGTCCTTGGGCATAAGCTCCGGAGATGTCAAGGCTCATGCCAGGTCTTACGGCTGCCTCAGAGAAAGGGAAGTGTGACTTCCTCACAGTCATTTTGACACAGCACAATAAACACTCCCTTCTTCTTGCTTGGCTGAGGCTCTGATCAGGTGGATGCTGGCTATAGGCCCTAGCCCCATTCTGGATCCTGCAGAGACTGGAGTGGGGGGCGACTGGTGACGAGGAAGCTGCCTGCAGCTGGCTGATCACCCCTGCTAGGATCCAGCAGGGCAGGTGACACAGGCCCAGGGCTGGCTGGACTGACTCAGATGTCCTCATAAGACACGCAGACCAGGCCAAGCTCTCAGATCCTCTGTGGTGCCAGCTAGGGTTTCAGTCCTCCCTCCCACAAGCCTGCAAGGAACATAGTGTTTTGTATGGTGCCCATGAAGATCACAGGCCAGCGAGGCTCAGGGCCTGGGATGGGGCTGTGCAAAAGTGCTCTTCTCCACTCTTTTGACTGTTTCTGTCCCCTGTGACAGCTACTGATGGGTGACAATGTCCAGGCTTATGGATGAGTGATTTGCTTGACAGTGGGTGGATGGGGGCAGGGAGAGGTTGGGGGAGCACAGAGGGGGCCTCAGCTGGGCTTCCCTTTGTGTTCCACTCTTCCCAGTCTACACACCTGCACCACACATACAACATACCACATATCACACCACACACATACCACATACACACCACACCACATCACACACCACACACACCACACATCGCACCACACAGACACCGCATATCACACCACACACACCACATACACACCACACCACATCACACCACATATCACACCACACACACCACACATATACCACATACACACCACACCACATCACACCACATATCACACCACACACACCACACACACACACCACATATCACCACACACACCACATACACACCACACCACATCACACCACATATCACACCACACACACTACACACACACACCACATATCACCACACACACCACACACGTACCACATACACACCACACCATACCAAATCACACCACATATCATACCACACACACACCACACACACTACATATCACCACATACATACCACATACACACCACACCACACCGCATCACACCACATCACACCACATATCACACCACATACACCACACACACCACACACACACCACATATCACACCACACACATACCACACACACCACATATCACACCACACATACCACACACATACCACATACACACCACACCACACCACATCACACCACGTATCACACCACACACACCACACCACACCACGTCACACCACATATCACACCACACACACCACACACATACCACATACACTCCACACCACACCACATCACACCACACCACGTCATACCACATATCACACCACACACACCACACACATACCACATACACACCACATCACACCACATATCACACCACACACACCACACACACCACACACACATATCACACCACACACGCCACATATCACACCACACACACTACACACATACCACATACACACCACATACACATCACACACACCACATACACACCACACACACCACATACACACCACACACACACACCACATATCACACCACACACACCACATATCATACCACACACAACACACACAACACACACAACACATACACACCACACACACATATCACACCACACACATACCACAACACACCACATCACACCACACACATCACACACACCACACACATGCCAGACACACACACAATACCACACACACACATTGCACACCACACACATATACCCACACACCACACACATGTCACACAAAAATCATCATACAACATGCCACACACACCACATACACAGACACACACATATACCACACACCACACATGAAAACTCACATACCATACCACACACATCCAACACATATACCACAAACACCACACCCCCCCCACATACATACCACACACACCACACACATATACCCACACACACATATACCCACACACACACCATGTGTACACTACACACATATACCAACACACCATGCACATATGCCACACGCCACACACATATACCCTTCCACACACCACATACACCCCCCACATATACACCCCCCCCCCACAACTGCACACACCATACACATATACCCACACACACACCATGTGTACACTACACACATATACCCACACACCATGCACATATGCCACACGCCACACACATATACCCTTCCACACACCACATACACCCCCACATATACCCCCCCCCCACATACTGCACACACCATACACATATACCCACACACACCACACACACACACCCCGCTGTGCATGCAGACCACATATCATGCCACATACACCACAAACACATCATACTGTGCACACACAGACCACATATCACACCACACACACACCACAGTGTGCACACACAGACCACATATCACACCACACACACACCACATTGTGCACACACAGACCACATATCACACCACACACACCACACACACACCACATTGTGCACACACAGACCACATATCACACCACACACACCACGCACACACACACCACACTGTGCACACACAGACCACTCATTTGAATTCCTGCCTCCATCCCCATGTGCCATTCCCCCTCTCTGTGTCTCCAATTCCCCTCTCCGTTCATCTATAAGGAGACCTGACTTTGGCTGTAGAGCCCACACTTAAATCCAGGACCATCTCATCACGAGATCCTTCATTACCTCTACAAAGATGCTATTCCAAATAAGGTCTTTCCAAATGAGGTTCCAGGTGGCGATATCTTTACATATGAGGTTCCAGGCAGCTATATCTTTGAGGGGTAGCTCCGTTCAAGCCCCAGGGTCCGTGGGTTTCACCAGACTCGTAAAGGCAGTCTTGGAACTTGAGCCCTGTAACTTTTCTCACTTGACGCCTCCGCACCCACATGCCATAGGTCACAGCTGCAATGAGAGCAGAATGGTGCCTCCTGCACTGGGCCCTGTGAGCCACCGTGCAGAAGGGACAGAGCGTGCAGGGATTGCAGGAGGCTTGCTGAGTTCTCTCTTGCCTCCTCCCCTTGGGTAACAGGGCCCTCTAATACGAGAATGATGTCATAGTTGCAGATGGCCCAAGTGCCCCTTGAACTGGTGAGGAAACTGAGGCCTAGGTCACATGAGGAGTCTCTCACCCAGCTGAGGGCCTGGCCAGGGGCTGGGACTCTGGATTTTTGTATCATTTGGAGCAGGACCCAGAGGTGAGAAAGTAGTTTGAGAAACTGAAAGAAGTCCCTGTGGCGGAGGTGACATGGACACTGGGTGAGGCTGACGGGTGGCCTGGGGAAACCCCGCCAGGGAGACCCTGCTGCACCCACTGGAACAGCCGGAGTCCCTGATTCAGGGTTGACTCTGCCTGGTGACCTGTCCCATAGAGGGGGCAGACACCCCCTATCTTCCCAGATCAAAACATGCTTTTGATGGAGATACAATGAACCCCCTTCATGCTCAGGCACAAAGGATCATGGGGACAATCAGAGTTGACCTCTTCAGAAGCGCAGCCTTCTTCAGGCCAGGACTCTGAGAAGACTCCACTTACAGGAATCTCCTGAACCCTCTTCCATCCCCCTCCTTCCAACATGTCAGGATGCTGGATTCAGAGAAGGGACGTGGCTTGCCTAAGTAGCACCGTGAGTTAGTGGCAGAGCCAAGACCCAAGCCACGAGGCTCCTACAGGTATCCTGTACTGTTTCTAGCCAACAGCCCCTGCATGTAGTTCTCCCAGTCCAAAAAGCTCTCATTCTACAAATGAGCAAGCCGGGGCTGCCGGCTGAACATTGCTTTGTTGGTTTGGGAACAGAACACTAAAAACAATGTGTTGTGTAGACTCTTGTTTTGCTCACAAGCTGAGATCTCGTGGGGCAGTGTTCTTGCTGAGCCCCTCTGAGTCCTTAAACTTCAGGCCACTGCAAGCCAGAGAGAAGAGATGTTTTCTGAGTCTGGAGTAGAATGAAGGTGTCTTCCTCCAGCCCCCCAAGAACCAGTCCTTGGTTCATGCTCCTTGATCCCAAGGCCACTTCCGTTCTGAGAGTCATTTCAGGAGCAGGCTGTACGGGCTCTGAGGTCTGAAGAATCGACTCTGTGTCTTGGGATCCTCTCTTCCCTGCTCTGTGACCTCAGGCAAGTTGCTTAACCTCTCTGCAGTCTCTGGCACATCCAGCTCAGGGAGGCACAGAAAAGAAGCCCCACCCTGCCTGGAGTCAGGAGCAGCACAGATCCTCCACGCAAGCCAGTTTCCTCCACTCCACTTCAAACTCAAGGCAGTCCTTTCCTAGCGGTACAAACAGGAACTGAGCAGGCTGGAATGGCTGTTTAAAAGAACTTTCTGGCCAAAAGGGTGTGTCTACACAACTTGGTTCTCTGTCCCCAGGGCTCTGGGGAAAAGTTCCAGGCCGGAGCAAGTTTATCAAATTCCTTTCTTTACCCACCCAGCCTTGAATTTCATGGAAAACAAAATAGAGAAGAAAAAAACAAAGGAGCCTAACATTTGCTTTAGTTATTGCAAGGAGTTTAAAGTCTCTCAAAGCTGGGTTTCTGCACTTGACTGTCTCCTAACTGGGTCTACTGGGCAAGATATTTTAGTCTGTCTGAGCTCAGTTTCCCCATTTCCTGCATGCAAAATGGGTACAGTGATGACGCTCCTGCTGTGTGTTGAAGGGCGAGTGAGCCATGCTGGAGAGCGGGCAGCGCAGCTCTCAGTAGGGAGTCCGTGGTCGCTGTAGGACAGAACTGGTCGTTGCTGCCGTGGACAACCACAGTGTCTTCCTGCAGCAGTTCGTGGCTCCAGCGCAATTTCTATGTTCATCCAGAAAGTTCTCTCTTCTTCCCCACACGATTGCTCGGCTGCTCACTTGCTGGTGATCTCAGGCAAAATGCTGTTCTTTTTGGACCACAGCTTTCTCCCCTGAACAAGCAGAGGCCTAGTGACCTCTGAGGGGTTGTCCAGCTGTGACATCCCCCAGAGCCAACATGGCCTTTGCATATTTGCAGAAAGCAATAACGTCCTTCTCATACGTTAACCTCTTCTTCTCCAACCCAAATGGAGCAAGCGTGTGTTTTGGCTCTTCAAAATCCATTCCCCCTAGAGTCTGACCGGAAAGAGTTATTCTCCCTCACTGTGGGCCAGCTTGGTGGGACATAAGTCAGGTTGGGCTACACACCACTGGATGAGCTGTGGGTATTGGGGAAAGCCAGGTCCTTTATACGTCTTATCAGACCTTGAATCTCTGGCAGAGTTCTATGAGATGGAAGAATGAACAGAGGCCATTTGTTCCAGTGATTGGCCTATGGTCATCTGAATACAGCCCCCAAAGATATTTATGTTTCTAATCCCTGGAACCTGTAAATATGTTATTTTAGATGGCAAAAAAAAATTGCAGATGTTATTAGGTTAAGATTTGAAATGATGTCTTAGTCTATTTGGGCTGTTATAAGAAAATACCCGATACTGATAAGCAGTATCAGAAGATATTGATAAACAGCATAATACCTGATATTGATAAACAGCATAAATTTATTTCTCACAGTTCTGGAGGCTGGGAAGTCCAAGATCAAGGCTCCAGCAGATTCAGTGTCTGGAGAGGGTCTGCTTTCTGATTCATAGATGGCACCTTCTAGCTGTCTTCTCACATGATATAAGGAGCAAACAGGTTCCCCTCAAGCCCCTTTTATGAATCCCATCCATGAAGATGGAGCCCTCATGATCTAATCACCTCCCGATGGCTGTACCTCTTCCTACCACCACAGTAAGGAGTAGGTTTCAACACATGCGTTTTGGGGAACTAAATTATCCAGACTATAGCAGCTGAGGGAATTATATGAATTGACCTGATAGACTAATTTAATTGTAAGGGTCCTTAAGAGAGGAAGGCAGGAGGATCAGAGTCAGACGTAGAAGAAGGTGATGTGATGATGGAAGCAAAGGGTGAAAAGGGTATTTGATATGGAGGCCATGAACCAAAGAATGTGACAGCCGCTAGAAGCTGGAAAAGGCAGAAAATAGCTTCTCCCCCTGGAGCTTCAAAGGGAATGCAAACCTGCTGACATCTGGATTTTAGACTTCAGACCTGAAGAATTATCAGTGAATAAATTTGTGTTACTTCAAGCCACCGAATTTGCAGTAATTGTTACAACAGCAAGAGGAGTCTAACATAGGCCCTGATGAGACATTGGCACTGAAGCCCTGGAACTCCTGATTCCAGCCTTTTCCTGAGCCTGCCTGTCCAGCCTTCTCTTTGAGTCTGTGAGATTCCTGATATTGCACTTGGCCCACACTCCACCGAAGAGCTGCTCTACTGTGCTTTCCCCAGCTGAGCATGTTTTCCATCCTTTGTGGTGCTGTTTGCTCCACATGGTTGCTCCTCTGGTTGTTTATTTCACATTTAGGCTGACAGTTCTGACTCATAATAGCTGATAAGGCATGTGCTAATGATGTTTGTTTGGACTTGCTGCAAACATTCAAAGGAAGAATATTGTGCTGAATGTAACAAATGCAACTTTTCATGTTCCTTAAGCTGCCTTTAAGAAAATGTCAGAGGCTGGGAGCAGTGGCTCACGCCTGTAATCTCAGCACTTTGGGAGGCCGAGGAGGGCGGATCACGAGGTCAAGAGATCGAGACCATCCTGGCCAACATGGTGAAACCCCATCTCTACTAAAGAATACAAAAATTAGCTGGGCATGGTGGTGCCTGCCTATAGTCCCAACTACTCGGGAGGCTGAGGCAGGAGAATTGCTTGAACCTGGCAGGTGGAGGTTGTAGTGAGCTGAGATCATGCCACTGCACTCCAGCCTGGCACCTGGCAACAGAATGAGACTCTGTCTCAAAAAAAAAAAAAAAAAAAAAAAGATAGAGAAAATACAGGAGAATGATGAGCAGAGTCTGGAATCTTTCTGAGGGGGTTGGCCACAGTTGTATGCATCATGGTAGCTCAGAGATTATACAGGCCACCCCATTTATGACTTTAGGGTTTGAAAAGAGTAGAACGTGTGATACAGAGCTCATGCAAAAGCCACTCCCTTTAGCTTTGATTTTGTTACTGTTTTCATTTCCACGAAAGCATTCCTAGGGCTACTGGTCTGAGCCTTCAGTTATTTGTTTAACTCAGATATCTCCGGAAATCATGTGTCTATGTCTTCCCCGTCACCATCTTCATTTTGTTGTTGTTGTTGTTGTTGTTGTTGCTGAGACAGGGTCTTTCTCTGTCACCCAGAATGGAGTGCAGTAGTGTGATTACAGCTCACTGCAGCCTCCACCTCCTGGTGTCAAGTGATCCTCCCACCTCAGCCTCCTGAGTAGCTAGGAGTACAGGCATGCCACCATGCCTGGCTAATTTTAAAATTTTTGTAGAGATGGGGTCTACCTATGTTGCCTAGGCTGGTATCGAACTCCTGGGCTCAAGCAATCCTCCCACTTCAGCTTCCCAAAGTGCTAGAAATATAGGCATGAGCCACCATGCCCAGCCAGGATCTTTACGTTTTACCTGTACCCTTCTCTGTTGGTCTCCAGTGTCTCTTCTCCTTGGAACAAGAATGATCTAAGAAGCTAGGGGGCTGAGCATTAACTCTCCCCTGCTTTACACTCATGAAAGCTTTCTATTGATCTCAGGCTAAAGCTTCAGCTTTTAAGCATGGCAGACCAGGCCTTCCCAGCTCCATCCCTGCCCTTTCCCACAATGGGCCCTGATATCCCCCTCTTATTCCAGCCACATGAGATGTCTCTAGCTCCCTACTCACTTCGAATTTTCTGTCCTCCAACCTTTTCCTCTGCCCACCATGCCAGGTCCATGAAGATGATAGAGAGCAATGGTTACATGGGCAAGCGTTAGTGGTCATAACCCCGTTCTTACATCTCCCAGCAGTGTGGTCTTGGACACATGACTTAATCTCACTGGGCCTTTGCTTTATCATTGCTCTGATGAGGAAAATAATATACCTCCTTCTTAAAGGCAGGGGCAAGTTTTAGTGAATTTGTATTGGTAGGGCTTAGAACAGTGCCTAGTATATGTTATATGATATTCTAGTTGCTCTTTCATTTCTTTAGCTAAGAAAATATTTTCTGATATCTCAAGACTCCATTCAAATGTTAGTTCTTCCATGGAACCTTCTTTGATTTCTCCTTCTATTTCACCCTTCTGTTCTGCCCATGTTCACTTCATATATTTAGGTTGTTTAAAGTTTGGTACATAAATATTTATAATTGTTACATCTTACTAGTGAATGGACCCCATTATCACTATATAATGTCCTTCTTTTATCTCTTGTGACAGCATTTGATTTAACGTCTGTTTCATCTGATATTAGTAAACCAACCCTACTCTCACTGAGTTACAATTTGCATAAAATATATTTCTTCATCCTTTTACTTTCAGCCTATGTGTGACCTTAAGATCTTAAGTGAGTCTCTTGTAGGCAGCATATTATTGGATCCTATTCTTAAAAAAATCTGTTTGGCTCATCGATGTCTTTTGATTAGGGAGTTTAATCCACGTGACATCTTTTTAACCATCCCTTTTACTGCGAGGGTTGGTATCTCCTTCCTGGTGCCCTCGGAGCCTGCACATCTCTCAGCATGGCGCTTGACCTACTAGACTGTTGTATTTGTTTAATCTCAGTATTTCCTTTAAACCCATGGCTCTTTGAGAACAGAAATTTTGCCATTTCTCAAGCCACTTAGTATAGTGCCTGGCATTTAGAAGCCACTCCATACATTTGATTAAATGAACACTATAGATGGGAATAATAGTAGCTAATATTTATTGAACACTTGGGCTGGGTGCAGTTTGAAGCTCTTACATTATGTCTTTTAATTTTTACCACAAACTTACAAAATAGGGACTATGATTGTGTCTATTTTACACATAAGGAAACTCAAGTTCAAAGGAATAAATGGAATTTTGAAACTTACCCAAATGGAAAACAGCAGAACAGGATTCAAGTCCAGGTCAGCCAATTCCAAGCCTGAGTTTTTACCCACCTCACCACTGCATTAGTTAGCATTAGGGATTGCTGCATATAACAGAAAACCCCAAGTGGTAGTTGTCTAGACAGGAGGAATGTTGTATCCAAATGAAGCCCAAAGGAATGAAGCCCAGGCTGGCCTGGCCACACAGCAGTCTCAATAGGAGCCCAAGTTTCTGTTTTCTGTGTGCCTCCCTTAGTACACAGCTTCTATCTTCAAGGTGTCATGGCCCAAGGTGGCTTATACTGCTCCAGCCAAACAAATATCAGGCACTGTTCTAAGCCCTACCAATAACATCCACATTCCACATCAATGGCAGGGTGGGGCAGGTCAGAAGAGTTACTCTTTCTTGTCAAGGTGACTTGCTGGAAGTTTTATGCACATTTTTTATTGCTATATAAGAAATTGCCAAAGCATAAAAACTTAAAACAACACACCTGTATTACATCAGTTTCTGTGGGTTACGAGTCTAGGCATGGCCTAGCTGGGTCTCCACTTCAGGTTCTCATGAAGCTGCAATCCAGTTGACCTTGGCTATGTTCTCATCAGAGGCTCAACTGGGGAAGCACCTACTTCCAAGTTCATGTGACTGTAGAGAAAATTCTGTTGCTATGGCTGTAGGACTAAGGGCTTCAGTTTCTTGCTGACTATTGGCTAGAGGCCGCCTTGCTGTTAGAGGCTGCCTGCAGTTCCTTGCTACGTGGACTTCCTCAACAGAGACACTTAATTCATCAAGCAAGGAAGGAAAAGAGAAACAGACTCCTTGAAAGATGGACATTACCATCGCATTTCCATCTTATTCACAATTATGTAAATGATGGAGGTGAGGGCCATGGGGACCATGGTAACAGTCTATCTACCACATCCCATAAGACACTTCTACTCTTTTCCCTTTGGCTAAAACCTAGTTGCATGGTCACAATAGATGCAAGAGAAGTGGGAAACATCATTTCTTAGCTGTTCATTAAAGTGTCTATTTCAAAATTTGGGCTTTGCTACCAAAAAAGGAAGGATATTCACAACTAGAAGCCACTTCTAAATTATTCTGCCATTGTTTGTTTCAGAATAAATGAAAGAAATTGCCAACAAGCACAGACATTTTCTCTCTTGCCTCAGATTATTGCCCTTGTCACTAGGAATCATAATTTAAAAATTAGAAAAAAACTAAAATAGATCTTTGTGATGTCCCCCTGTTATTGAGCTGTTTTATGGCAGACCTTGCCGTGTATTGCTGGCTTCTCTACTACTTGGCTTTACTTCAGGTTTATTGTATGCTTGACTGTAGTATTTTCATTTCTTGAAAGTCACGAAGAGAGATGGAATCCTAAGAAAATAACCTGAGCCTCAAAAATAACTTTGGGCATAAGGGCACTCTTCTTATCAGAGAGTTTGTTAAGATGGCAAACATTTGAAACAATCTTCATGTCCGGCCACTATGTATTTACTAGACAATATAAAGATAAATTACATGTAGGACTTAAAGGCAGTCCTAACTGTCATGTTTGCAATTTTTATATAGGTTGAGTATTCCTTATCTGAAATACTCAGGGCCAGCAATGTTTCAGATTTGGGAGTTTTTTCAGATTTTGAAATATTTGCATACATACAATAAGATATCTTGGAGATAAAACCCAAGTGTAAACAAAAAATTTATTCATTTCATATACAGCTTATATACATATCCTGATAACTTTATACAATATTTTATTAATTTTGTGCATGAAACCAAGTTTGTCTGTGATAAACCATTAGAAAGCAAGTGTCACTATCTCATCTATCGATGTGAACAATCTGTGGGGTTTTTTTGGCATTATCATCATTCCTGACTCTGAACTAACATACCACCAATAAGCAATCACTTTCTTACATTTATTCACACCTACGTACTGATATGATTTGGCTGTGTCCCCACCCAAATCTCATCTTGAATTGTAGCTCCCGTAATTTCCGCATGTTGTGGGATGGACCCTGTGAGAGATAATTGAATCATGGGGGCAGTTTCCTCCATACTGTTCTTGTGGTAGTGAATAATTCTTATGAGATCTGATGATTTTGTAAGGGGAAACCCCTTTTGCTTGGTTCTCAATTTGCTCTTGTCTGCTGTCATGTAAGACATGCCTTTTGCCTTCCACCATGATTGTGAGGCCTTGCCTCACATGAAACTGTGAAACTGTGAGTTCATTAAACCTCTTTTTCTTCATAAATTTTTATCGAATCTTGGGTATGTCTTGGGTATGTCTTTTTATACAATCTTAGGTATGTCTTTTTATCCAATCTTGGGCATGTCTTTCTCAGCAGCATGAGAGCAGACTAATACATGTACCTAACAGTAAAAAATATGATATACCATTAATACAGTGAAAAATAATGTGTTCCGATAACCAAGAGGTACAATGGCATCATCCAGATACCTGGATCAGCAGCTGGCTTCTGGTCTCCATCTAGGCTGCTGTGTTTTGACTAAAAGATTATAGCACACTGTACTTTATTTTTCTAGGTGAGAAGGAACATCAGAAGCATTTGAGGGACCAGAACATGCATCTTCTAGAGGTAGGGAGGCATCCTGCAGGATGGCTTTCTATAGTATTTCCTCCAGAATCATCTTCCTCATTCACAGTGGTTTTTGTTAGAAGTCTGTCTTTGATTTTGTAAGCTGACATGATCTCTTGTTCTGTTATGAATACATGCTTTCAAGAAGCCCATCACTTATGCTCCTCATGCTCCTCATGTGGGCTCTTTTTCTGTAGTGTTTACAACATCATCTTCATTATCCTATTATTGCTGTCACCTTGATTCAGAATCATTTTGCCTATTTTACCATCGATCAATGAATAAACCACAACAGGCTCCCTGATGTTCAGAACTTCAAAATCCACTTTCTACAACATACTGACAGACTCTGAAGGTATATTTTTTGCTTATGTAAGAAAGTGAGACACAGTTTTTTTCTCACTTGACGTATGGAATTCTCTAAAGTCACCACGCCTTGTGCATCATCATCACTGAGCATTGTCTTGGCCAGAGGTTGTACCAGACACAAACAATGGTGTCTTCAGTCACTGTTTTCCAGGCATGTAGCATCCTTTATGCTAAACACCTATTAAAAACCTTCCATACCAATGCCTCTGTTCACTGCTGTTACCATGCTGTTCAAAAAAGTGTTTCCATATTTACTCTTCATAGATCTAAGAATAGCCTGGCTGAATTAATGAAGTCACATTTGGCAAAAGTACATGGCATAAACATTGATTCTTATGAAAATTTCAGCTGGAGTATGAGCAGAACAATTGTCTAGGAATAATTAAATATTGCAGGCATTATCTAGTCTAGCTTTCCTGAAGTGAACATGAGTGGCTGGTGCAACATGTTTATGAAACCTATCAGAAAAGATGCCCCCGGTGATCTATGCCTCTTTGTTAGCATAATAGTAGACTAGTAAGAAATCCACTTCTTTAAAACAGCAAGAATGCAAGCTTTTGCCTATCACAGCAAGTGTACATTTATGTATGCCTGCTGCATTAGCACATTTCAACACACTTATTCTGTTTTTGGCATCCTTAATTTTTATAAAGCCTGTCTCATCAGTTATAGTCAATATTTTTCTGGGCAATAACACCAAAACCAGGATGTTTATTCAGTATCACAGACTTGTTCTGGCATCAGGTTTTTATTGGCAATGGTCTTGGCAAACTCATCAATTAATTTCTCTGTTGCTTCATCAACAGATGCTTTATTATTACAAATCTTTAAAAATTTAATGTCATGTCTTTTCTTCAAAATCTGCAACCATTTTTTTGAATTATCACAGTTCCCATCAATTTGCAGTTCACTGGGATCGATGTTTGCTTGTTTCAGGATTACCATACTATTAAGTGGCATGTGTTCACTGCAATGCTGACAGAACCATTTTCTTCAAAACACATCTGAGACCTTCATTTTTAGCTTGATGCTAAAACTTCAGTGTTTTTCTATTTTTTAATCTATGTTTATCACTTTCCACATAGAACTTCAACAACTTACCATTCCATTTCTTCAGGTTCTATATGGTGGATATTACAGCACCCCAGTCTTCTATAAGATGCTCCACACTTACACCATTGTCTAGTTTCTCCAACAGCTTTGACTTTCTGTGTATAAGCTTAAATACTTCCTCTTTTTCTTATCCATTCTTATCCATGCAGGTATCTGACGGCCTTATTGACATTTTTATCAACGTCTTTACACCACAGAGCAGAGAATAAGCAAATAAACTGTGAATAATGCATGAAGGTCTTGGCTCCACATGAGGCATCGTGGAGAATCTGCCCTTGGTGCCTCCAGCCTGCACACCTGTCAAGTAACTATCCTTTGTATGCTTGCTTACATGAGAAAATCTGGGCATGCTCAGAAAAGATACATCACCGCTAAACAGGGCTGGGAGGACGGTTTTTCCCTTGGGGACACTGAAGAAACTGTGTGTTGTGTGCCTGAGTTTTGACTGTGGCACATCACATGAGGTCAGGTGTCGCATTTTTCATTTGTGGCATCATATCGACACTCAAAATGTTTTGCGTGTTGGAGCATGTCTCATTTTGGATTTTCGGGTTAGAGATGTTCAACCTGTACAACCACAACAAGGATGCATTAGGTTAAAAAAAAAGCAGGATAGAGAACTGCGTGTACAAAACGACCTCTATCATGTAAAACATGTGAACATTCAAGATAAATTACAAAAATAATTACAATGTTTATATTTGGCTGATGAGATTCCAGGTGCATTTATTTCCTTCTTTGCATATTTCTATGTTTCATATATCTGACATAATGACCAAGGATCGCTTCTAGTGTCATAAAAATGGAGGAGAAACAGATACATCCACTTGCACTGACAGGGAACCGCATGAGCGGGACGTGGTTGCAGAGATTCTGGTGCATGTATTTCCTTCTTTGCACGTGTTGATGTTTTCCATGTCTTACATAATGGTCAAGGATCACTTCTAGTGCCGTAAAAATGGAGGAGAAAGACATGCATCCACTTGCACTGACAGAACTGCATGACTAGGGCATGGTTGCAGTGGCAGCTAGCTTCAGGACTCCCTCTGTCAAGCTGAAAATGAGCATTCCTCCCAGAAAACCATCAACTGGCAAAGGAGGAAGGTCTGTGAGCCCATTAGACTAGAGTCACTCTTCCCATTGCTC
Source organism: Ateles fusciceps (assembly GCA_036589455.1). Lineage (NCBI taxonomy): Eukaryota > Metazoa > Chordata > Mammalia > Primates > Atelidae > Ateles > Ateles fusciceps. The sequence continues at coordinate 1,806,713 of JAZHEH010000113.1, read as the reverse complement.
CCAAAATGATCTGAAGTGGAAGAGTGGCTTTGAGGCTGGCACAGGATGATATGCAATTCATCAGGGCCCACATGGTGCTCACCCGTAGGCAACAGCAACCTAGGAAAAAAATCTCTGCATCCTGCCTGCAGCTAATGCTGTCAATGTCCCATCCAGATGCCCTCAGTGGGTTGTTGCTTCCTTCCCAAAGCACCTGCATGTCTGTCTGAGCAGAAGCTTGATCACTCTGTGCAGAGAGCAGACCAGAGGAGCCCTGGAGTCCAGGAGCAGCCTGTAATCAATGACAGATAGAAGTTGGTGGATACAGGTCCAGCTCCTTCACCAACTGGTGCTGAGTCAAGCTCTTTGCTGTCTCCCAGAGACACCCAGTAGGATTGAGCTTTGGTGCCCACAGTAGTGCCTGCTCGTTGGTGCATTCTGCATTGGCCTTCTCTTCCCTGCCTCACTTTCTTGCTCCAGTGCTTTCTGAGATCATTTCCTGAGTAAACCATGTCCACACATCCCTGTGTTAGAGTCTGATTCTTGGGAAGCTCAACCTAAGACTTGACATCTCTCACTGGCACTGCTGCAGCCTCGTAAACATTCTCAGCTCCTCACATATCTGATCCCAGGGACACAATAAGGGCAACTGTTAGCACAGGACATAGAGGTGGAGAGAATGCCAGAAATAGGCTAATGATGAACATTGAGTTCATTCAAATGTTGAAGTAGTTCAAAACAAATGTGAGACTCATGGCTCTGAAACAGAGTGCAAGTAAATTTAAAAATCAGTAATAAAAAGTACAATAACTCGGTGATGGAAACAAAGAAATGTTATAAACATAGGTAGGGGCACAGGCTTTCTCATTTTATGGAGGGGAAGGTAATGCCACTGCGTGACATTGGAGCATGGAGCCAAAACCCAGGAAAGAAAACAATGCAACCTCAGTGCCTTTTCTATTGACATATATTTTAACTTTAATGGACAAAATATTCAGAAAATAGCATCTTTTGCTGTGAAAATGTTTATCAAGTTCCACATTCTCTTGAGTTGTGTTTTCATTTCCTTTTCTTCATTTTAATTTAAAATTTGAAGGAATACTTTAGTAATCTGGAGTACCTCATTTTCGTTAAAGTATTTCAATTATTCATTCAACCCGTATGTACTCAGCACCTGCTCTGTGCTGTGCACTGTTCTAGATGCCGGAGATGATGCACGGAACAAGGCAGACAGCCGTTCTCTCCCCAGGGCGCACTTGCTGTGGGGGCCCAGGGGTGGAAGGGACTTGCTGTCCATTCATAAACTGTAAGCGATGATGTTTACCAAATAACAAAGTTTTTCTTCTGGGTAGTGGGATTTTGGATGACCTTTTACCATCTCTTTGTTCTTTACAGTATTGCTTGAACTTAAGAGAAAATTCATACCTAAGTTTTACAAAATCACTGGCTGGGCGTGGTGGCTCACACCTGTAATCCCAGCACTTTGGGAGGCTGAGGTGTGTTGATCACTTGAGTTCAGGAGTTCGAGAGCAGCCTGGCCAGTAAAGAGATGTGATGATGGAATCAGATGTCAGAAAAATGTGATTGCTCGCTTTGAGGTTGGAGGAAGGCCACCAGCCAAGGAGTGCAGGCAGCTTCTAGAAACTGGAAAAAGCAAGGAATCGAAATTTCCCTAAGGCCTCCAGAAGGAGGGTAGCCCTGTTGACACCTTGATGTTCACCAGGAAGTTCCATTGAGCCTGACCTCTAGGACTGTAAGATAATAAGACCCCCAGGACTGAAGATAATAAGTTCATGCCGTTTTAAGGCACTAAATTTGTGGTTGTTGAAGCAGCAAGTGGAAACCAGTGCAAATGGTAACAGCTCACAATTTTTTTTGGGGGGGTGGTGACTGAAACAAAGCTAAGATATTGTTTTCTTTATGCTTCAACAACAATTGTATGTGCAGCTTTTACATATTGGAAAATTGGATCAATTTTCCTAAGGATTTTTGAAGAACTTTTAAAAGACATTCTATGTATCAGTTAATATTCCCCATGTGCCGTATGAGCCAACACGACACTGGATGTTTAAAATGACCGAAACTCAGTTGCTCAATCCTAGACCATTTTGCCAAATGAACACTTTTTATTATACCACATTCACAGTTTCTGGCAGCTAAATGCTGCCTGTGAAAAGATGTTCACTGAATCTTCTGGAACAGCTAACAGTGATTGACGCCTTCCTACGTGCCTCCACTGTGCTCTGCACATTGCGTTTGGCTCCTGGAGGCTGAAGGAAGTGATGTCACTGTCACCTGAATAGTAAGTGGCAGGTGGGGATTGGAACACAGGCAGTTTGGCTTCAGAGCCCCAGCTCTTAGTCTCGTCCCTGAATAAAAGAAAGCTACAGACCTGCATCTCTGTGATCCAGAGGCTCAATGACAGGCTATTTTAGTATCAGTTCTGAAGGGGAATCTAGATCCTAGGACTTCCTTAATCCAGGCCCCAGAAGCAGGAATCTCTTCCTCCTTTCCCACAGGTTTTTATCTTCTCTTCTTCCTTCCTCACAAGGAAGCCATCAGCACTAAGGAAAATAGGCTTAATGGGAGCCAGGTGAGCTGGGAGGCAGCTCCCTGAGCGAGCCAGGCTGCATGGCTGCCTCTGCTCAAGGCTCCCCTTCTCCTACCCCATCCAAGCCTCCTGGAGGGGAAAGGAGGCGGTGGGACGCCAAGTCAGTCACAGGTTCTAGCCAGGTGGGCTGTGGCTTTTCCCAGAAACCTTTGTGCTGTGCCAGATCTTTCTGGAATCTTCCTGCCCACTGTGCCAGGTGAAGTCCCATGCTGCTGCAATGATCTGCCTCTCTGGAGCAGGCAGCGTGAGGTGGGGGCTGAGCCCCAGCAGCTTGGGGCAGACCGTCCAGGCTCAGTGGCCAAGGCCCTCTCCAAAGTCAGTGCCTGAGGTCTACTCCCTTGGCTCCCATAGGCACAGAAGACAGCAAGAGGAAACATGAACGGTTCATGAATAAATGGAAAAAGCATTTTCCCCACTAGCAGTTGAAGAAACACATTGTTTACCTAGCAAATTCCCAAAGTTAAAAAAATGCCAAACTCATCACTCTTGAAGTTCCTGGAACAAGTTTCCTACAATTCAACTTGGCCTTGTGTGTTCCTTTATAAACTTCTTACCCTCTGAGCCCCTAATTCTACTTCTAGGGATGCATAATAAAAGAAAAAAAACCAAACAAAACAGACATCTGGACAATTATTAGTGTTGAAAAGTCATCATTGTTGCGTTATTCATAAGAATAGAAAAAACAACACAAATGTCAAACATCAAAGAATAAAATAAATATATTTTGGTAATTCTTTAGGATGCTATGCTAAATTAACTAGAAAATGAAAGTTTTGTAATATGTTGTTAACATGATACATTTTTTCTGATAAAGGATTATGTGAAAATGAAAAGAATCAAATGTGTGTATACCATGTGATTCAATAAGAATACAAACACATGCACATACGTACATATACATAGGTGTACACACACACACATATTGTTTAAAGAATACAGGAGAATGTTAAGCATGGTTATCTCTGTAATTTTTAATTTTCTCCTTAAAATTATCTGTGTTTTCCAAAATAACATTATATTGTTTTCATCACATTTAAATCAGAATAAATATAAGTGTTGTTTGTTTAATCTGAATCTGAGCTATACTGTCTCACTCATTCATTACGTGGACCAAGTGCCTATACTGTGTGGTAAGTGCTCATAAAATCAGGAGTTACAGAGACAATTAAGGCCTAGTATGAGTTTCTTCCAGGAGCTCTGAGATTTATGGAGGAGGTGAAAGCCACGGCTGGCCCAGTCACACAGAGCCCTTAGTGAACCACCTTTTTTTTTTTTTTTTTGAGATGGAGTCTCACTCTGTTGCTTAAACTGGAGTGCCAGTGGCATAATCTCGGCTCACTGCAATCTCTGCCTCCCAGGTTCAAGCAATTCTCCTGCCTCAGCCTCCCAAGTAGCTGGAACTACAGAGGTGTGCCACCACACCCAGCTAATTTTTGTATTGCTAATTTTTGTATTTTTAGTAGAGACAGGTTTCACCATGTTGGCCAGAATGGTCTCGATCACTTGACTTTGTGATCTGCCCGCCTCGGCCTCCCAAAGTGCTGGGATTACAGGCATGAGCACCGCACCTGGCCAGTGAACCACCTTTTTAAGAAAAGGTTTTAGGATAAAAAACAGGTCTGTCTGTGGACCTCTACCAGCAGCTGCATCTTCAGCAATCAGTCCCCAGTGTGGCACTGACCTCAGCTCAGCACAGGTTTCCAATATACCTTCCTGGTAAAGGTTCCATACCTCTCAGGTAGACGACCGTAGTTTTGGAAACAAAGCTGAACAACAATAGGCAAAAGCATTTTCTGGCTCCACTTTTCAGGAGCCTGGTCCCAACTTTGGAGATTCAGATCTGACTCCACAATGGACCCTTACAAACCCCTCCCTTATACTCCACTCCAGGCTGGCCCCTTATGGGGCAGCCCCCAGTCTCTGAGGGAACCAGGCTCCTTCCCTCTTCCTTCCTGCCATGTAGACTGTGCTTTCTTCAAAAGATTGGGCCTTGCACAGTTGAGAGCACAGTTTTGGAGCCAAAGGCCTGAGTCTGAATTTCAGCTTCATTACTCACAAGTGACATGGTTTAATAACTGTACAGATTGCTAAACTCCTAAAGCTCAGTTTCCTAATGAGAAACATGGTGGTAATGCGATGGTGCTCTCAAAGGAATGGATTGTGAGGGCAGTCATCAGATGTGTATTTACCAAGTTCTTTATGTGGGCGGCCCTGGTACAGAGGGGAAGAGGTTGTGCTGGGAAACCACATTCTGCAAAAGAAGAAAAAAATCCCTGATTTGTAGACTTTACCAATTTCCATGCTGTAAATACTCCCACTCAGGCCAATTTCAAGCCACCAAAGTTTAACTGGTTGGCAAGAGTCCTGCGTATTTGACAATCAACTTTATTTGGGATCTCTATAAAAATCAGCACACCATTTGTCCCAAGAAGACAAGCCTGGTCCTGCTTTTCACAGAGTTCATGATTCAATGGGAGAAAACCAAGAGTCATGTGTGTAATTAATATATAACTGTCTTACCTCTAGCCTAGAAGCTCTGTGAGGGCAGGGACAATTTGTTTTTTAAAAAAACTTATTCTCACTATGTTATTCTCAGCCCTAACATATTGTATGTACCTTATAATATATGTTGAATAAATGAATACCTTTAGTAACAAACATAATAATCAAAAGTTAAGAGCTGAGATGAAGAGTGATATGGTTTGGCTGTGTCCCCACCCAAATCTCATCTTGAACTGTAGCTCCCATAATCCCACATGTCATGGGAGGGACCTGGCGGGAGGTAATTGAATCCTGGGGCCAGGTTTTTCCAGTGCTGTTCTTGTGATGGTGAATGAGTCTCACGAGACCTGATGGTTTTATAAAGACAGTTCCAGCCAGGCACGGTGGCTCATGCCTATAATCCCAGTATTTTGGGAGGCTGAGGCAGGTGGATCACTTGAGGTCAGGAGTTGAGGACCAGCCTGGCCAATATGGAAAAACCCTGTCTCTACTAAAAATAAAAAAATTAGCCAGGCATGGTGGCAGGCACCTGTACGCCCAGCTACTCAGGAGGCTGAGGTGGGAGAAGGCTGAGGCGGGAGAATCGCTTGAACCTGGGAGGCGGAGGTTGCAGTGAGTCGAGATCGCCCCACTGCAGTCAAGCCTGGGTGACAGAGTGAAACCCTGTCTCAAAAATAAACAAATAAATACAAATAATAAATAAATAAATGACAGTTCCCCTGCACACGCTGTCTTGCCAGCTACCACGTAAGACATGTCTTTCCTCCTCCTTTGCCTTCCACCATGAATGTGAGGCCTCCCCAGCCATGTGGAATTGTGAGTTCATTAAACCTCTTTTTCTTTATAAATTACCCAGTCTCAGGTATGTCCTTATAGCAGTATGAAAATGAACTAGTACAGAAAGTCATAGAAATAACTATTTGAAACAGGTGACCTCTTTAAGGAAGAGATATTTAAGAATTAAGTGACACCATATATTTAAAGAACATAGCACAATGCCCACTATATGGAAAGTACTTAATACATGGTACTTAATACATGGTACTTAATATTTCCCTTGCTTTGTTCTTTGGGCCAAATCTTACTAATATCTCAGCTCAGATGATTTGTCACTTTCTGGCACAGTATACCTTCCTACTTCCTGTCCTTACAATCACCCCCTGTGGAGACCCCCGTAGTTGCTCTGTCATAGCTTCCTGGAGGTGTTGATAGCTTTCCCTGCCCTCAGCCTTGGTAGCTGAGTCAAGGCATCTCCACATTCCCACATCTGGGCTCTGGAATAATTCTGGCTGCCAATGCCCAGCTAGGACCATGGGGCCTTCTCTCCATCAGGGGTGGCTGAGGAGCCTGAAGACCCTGGAGGGAAGCCTGTTAGGTTAGAACGGATGTGGCTGAGGTTGCAGGTTGGCTCTGATTATGAAGAACTGCTCAGATTCCTGACTATTACATTGGGCAAGTCCTCATCCCTGAGGGCTCAGTTTCTTAGTCTGTAGAATGAGGGTTTAGACCCATTTGTGTCTGAACCTTCTTCCAGCTTTAACATGTTTCGATTATATGACTGGATACTCTACGAAATATCCTTGATGTTTTCAAACTCTCTGGACCTGAAGAATAAGCTGTG